>JACEFZ010011788.1:0-39612 GCA_014155875.1 Cepaea nemoralis | reverse complement strand
TTTAATACAATCCATATTCCCTTAACCCAATTTATCCTTTTTATGTCCCAATCCAATCCAATCCAATTTATCTTGTTATGCCATATCCTATTATATCCAATCCTATTCTATCCTAGCTGAGAAGCTCTCACACCACTACCCCCCCCCCCCAAAAAAAGACTCATTCATTCACCAGCTCCACTGACCCGTGCCCTTGTATGCCCAGGAGGTAGTTAACTCTTTAAGGACGTGAAGGTTGTGGTGCCGTAAGTTTGTTAATAGGCGCTGTCTTCAGGCCTCCAATTATGATCCCCATTCCTTGATTTAGTTTGTAAAAGTTTATCTTAGCTGTTGTTGCCCATGCTGTAATGCCGAATTCCAGAAGTGGCCTCCAGCGTGCGTGCGTGCGTGCGTGCGTGCGTGCGTGCGTGCGTGCGTGTGTGTGTGTGTGTGTGTGTGTAAACTTCGTGGAAAACTTTCTCATCTGCTCCCCACGCTGTACCAACAAGTTTTTACATGATTGCCATTCTTTGCCTTGCTCTTGTTCGATTTTTCTCAACCTGTGCCTTCCAGTGACAACTGGGAAGATCGAGGGGAAGAGAGGCAGAGGCAAACCACGAGAAATGATGCTGGATGGATTGCGAGGTGGCATGGAGGAATATCAACGGCAGAGTTGACCCAGAAAACCAAAGACCGAGATCTGTGGAGAGTCATGAACGCCTAAGCCAGTCGGCACGGCACTTGATGATGATGATGATGATGTGTCTCCCATGTCAGGCAACGATCAAAGGTGACTCATAGAACAGTGGTTCTCAACCTTTTTTGGCCCGTGCTCCCCTTCACCATATTTTCAGAACGTCATCCCCCCCCCCCCTTTTTCGTATTGTCTACCTAAAAATCCCGCCCGCCCCGCCCTGCACAGTATGAGTAATAATAGAAACTAAATTTAATAGCACATACTAAAACAAGTCTAGACGTCTACATAAAACGTGATTTGTGGGTCTACTTACTTTATAAAATGAAGTTTAGAAGGGTGAGACGTACAGAAACGTACAGTATGAAGGGAAAAACAATATCAAGTAATCGGATCTTGGATTAACGCGATCTTGAAAAAATCTGTACTCTCTCTCTCTCTCTCTCTCTCTCTCTCTCTCTCTCTCTCTCTCTCTCTCTCTCTCTCTCTCTCTCTCTCTCTCTCTCTCTCTCTCTCTCTCTCCCCGCCCCCACCCCATTGTGCATATTGTTTTCTCCTCAATTATCTTCACTAGCTATGATTTTGACTATTCCTCTATCGCTAATATATTCTGCTGTTAGCTGTACTAATATATTCTTCAGATGTCCATATGGCTAGGTCATCTCCAAAGAGGGATGTGTGTACTCTGGTTGGAAAATGTTATGTGATGTCATTTATAAATGCTAGGAATAATGTTGGTGAAAGAACTGCCCCTTGCTCCAACAGCACCTTTTTGCTGGTTTGTCCTTGTACTTTTGTCCTGGCAGTTCTGTTTGTTCTCAAGGTAGTGGCTGGTCCACTTGTAAATTTCCGCCACAAATCGGCATGTTTTACAGTTTTACTTTCAGTCCTTCCTTCCATACTGTATCAAATGCTTATTCTAAACCTATCCAGGCCGCCGGCGGTGTCCTTAGTCTAGACGTTACACGACTTTCTCCGTTATCTTGTATACTCTCGTAAGTAACGTGATGTTGCGCGATAATCAGTAGCAGTTCTCTCCGTATCAGTAACTTACGGGGTATGTGAGTCGGTCGCTCAGAAAGCAATGGCAAACTACTGAGCGTAATCTTGCCAAGAAATTAACAATCAGCTGAAAGATGCCGATGTTGACAGCGATGTCCTGTAAAGGATATGCGGAAAAAAATCCAAGCCACCAGTGTGTGTTTTTTTCTATTGGGTAGGCACCCTCTATTTCCTGAGCTATATAGGTTATTTGATCTTCAGTGGATCTGTACTTTCTTAATCCCACTTAGTGTGTTAAAAGAGTTTATTTTCTTCCAGATGCCTATGTTAGCCTGCCATTGATGTGTTCCATTAAATTTCCTACACAGTTAAGTAGACTGATAGGTCGATAGCCACTTGGTTCTTCCAGGTCTTTTCCTATCTTTGGGACTGGTATTAGTATAGCTTCCTTCCATGCCTGTGGGACTATTCCTCTCTTCCAGCTGTAATTTAGGACTGCTAGTAGTTTCTTTTTGCTGCAGTACCCAGTCCTGTTAGAATTTTATTAATGATTCCATCCTTTCGTGGTGATTTCTTCTTTCTCATGGCACACTTTGCAGTTCAATTTCTTGCATTTTAAAATTTGTCATCATATATTCTGCTGCTGTCTCTGTATTATTATAATGAGCGTGTTTGTCTTTGATTGCTTTCTTCTGTTTTGTTGTGATATCAATGTAGTTTGCACTGGCATATTATTCCATCAGTGCATTTGCAACTATTATCCTTGTAAACATGGCATTTTCTGTTATTTTTTTGTTACCATCTCTCTCTCTCTCTCTCTCCTCTCTCTCTCTCCTCTCTCTCTCTCTCTCTCTCTTTTTTTTTTTCTCCCTCCATATAACTCCATTTTTGTTTTTCAACCATAATACTCCCATATATTATTATTATTATTTTAATTTCTACCTCACACTCTACATTTTTCCTCTTCTACAATAACGTGTTTCTTCCCTCTCACCCTCTATCCATAAAATGTATAACTCCCTTCCGTGCGTTTATTTCTCTATCATTCATACCAGCCACCATTTTCTCTGCCTGCCTGCCTGCCTGCCTGCCTGGCTGCCTGCCTGCCTGTCTGTCTGTCCTTCAAATTACATTTCTCAATCTTTTTCCCTCTCTGATATTAACTCAATCCCTTCCCTCTCCCCCTCTCCCCCCGCATTCCATCAATCACATCACACACTCATCTCCTACTCACAACCGACACCTCATTCCTTTTTCCCCCACCATTTATAAATTCCCTCCCATGACTCCTTTCTCCGTCTTTCAAAACTGCCTCTCATCCCACAATCACTATATTTCTAGACCATTCCGCCACTCTGTTCTCTTTGATTAACTTCTTCGTCTGCATTAATCATTTCATGTCCATCTTTTCATCTCTTCCATCTTTTACAATTATACTCTCTCTCTCTCTCTCTCTCTCTCTCTCTCTCTCTCTCTCTCTCTCTCTCTCTCTCTCTCTCTCTCTCTCTCTCTCTCTCTTCATCATCATCATCATCTGTATAAAATTGTCATTCATACGTTTCTCTAAAGCTGGTTTTCCACCTTCTCTCTCTCTCTCTCTCTCTCTCTCTCTCTCTCTCTCTCTCTCATCTATAATGTCTCTACCCCACCCTTCTTTGTGTGTGTGTGTGTGCCTGCCTGCATCACGCACGCACGCACGCACGCCCGCACGCACGCACGCACGCGTATGTATGTATGTATGTATGTATGTATGTATGTGTGTGTGTGTGTGTGTGTGTATGTATGTATGTATGTATGTATGTATGTATGTATGTATGTATGTATGTATGTATGTATGTATGTATGTATGTATCAATGTATGTATGTATGTATGTATGTATGTACACGTACACATATTCTCCTCATCCTTCAAATAACAAGTCCATCTATATTATTCTTCCAAACTAGTTTGCCACCTTTTCACCATTTTCTCGCTAATATAGTACCTCTCTCTCTCTCTCTCTCTCTCTCTCTCTCTCTCTCTCTCTCTCTCTCTCTCTCTCTCTCTCTCTCTCTCTCAACATTATGTACAACTGCCTCCCATCTCCTCTACCCACACTCATCATTCATAACGACCTCTAGTCCCTGATCTGTCTGTCTGTGTGTCTACTTTGAATGTCTATCTGTTTGTCTTCTATCTGCCTGCCTGTTTCTGTCTAGTTTTTCATAACTGCCTCCTCTTCAATATTCTCTCTCTCTCTCTCTTTCTTTCTCTCTCTCTCTCTCTCCCCCCCCCCCCCATTTTCATTCATTAATAACTCTCCGCCCCTTCCCTCCTTTTTCATCAATCGCCTATACCTCCCTCTCCTCCTCCCTCCCCTCTACCCCACCCCAGCACTTTGTATTACCACATCGATTACACACCATTTAACAGACCTAGGGGCGAGCGAGGGGCCGAGAAAGATGGGTGCCGTGGGAGGGACGGGGGAAGAGGCTGACGAGATCACAACTACACATCAATATTTGACGTCAACAAGAGACCTGGACACAATCGATAGCCCGCTGCCGCCAGACCCCAAGTGTTGCAGGCGATTTCTGCTGAACGTCCGCCGTTCGCGTCTAACATTGCTTAACGGCAGGGGGGAGGGTGGCGCGTGTTACTGATTGAAGGAGAGGGAGAGCGATAGAGAGTGGGGGTAGGGTGTGAGGTAATGTGGGAAGATGGAATAGACAATGACAGGGGCGGAGGGGCGATGTTGGTGAGAGAAGGAATGGGGTAATGTGGAGATGTGGGAGGGAAGGAGGGAAGGAGAGAGAGAGAGAGAGAGAGAGAGAGAGAGAGAGAGAGAGAGAGAGAGAGAGAGAGAGAGAGAGAGAGAGAGAGAGAGAGAGAGAGAGAGATAATTTAGAGATCTGAAATGACATGGGGAGGGAAGTGGCGTAATTAACAGGAGGAGTGTGATGTAATTTAAAGGAGGGGGAATGTAGTGTTATTGACAGGGGGAGGTAGTGTAACTCAAAGGGGAGAGCGGTGATGTAAGTGACAGGAAGATGGAGGTGGTATAAGTGACAGGAGGAGAGATGTGTAATTGACAGGAGGAGGAATGTGATTTAATTGAAGGAGGGGGTGTGGTGTAATTGACAAGATTGGGATGTGGTATAATTGACAGGAGGGGTGGGGGTTGTGATGTAACTGACAGGAGGGGGTTGATATAACTGACAGGAGGGGGATGTGGTGTAATCAACGGGGGGGGGGGGGGAAGGTGGTGGTGTAATTGATAGGGGGAAAGAGGTGATGTAATTGACAGGGAGAGGGTGGTGGTGTCATTGACATGGGGGGGGGGGGGGGGGGTCAGTGATGTAATTGACAGGAGGGGCGGTGGTGTAATTGATAGGAGGGGGATATGATGTAATTGACAGGAGGGGTGTGATGTAATTGACAAGAGGGGGATGTGATGTAATTGACAGGAGGGGGATGTGATGTAATTGACAGGAGGGGTGCGGTGTAATTGCAGGAGGGGGTGTGGTGTAATTGACAGGAAGGGGATGTGATGTAATTGACAGGAGGAGGTGTGATGTAACGGACAGGAGGGGTGTGTGATGTAACTGACGGGAGGGGAGATGTGTAATCGACAGGGGGAAGGTGGTGGTGTAATTGATAGGGGGAGAGAGGTGGTGTAATTGACAGGAGGAGGGACGTGGTGTAACTGACAGGATATTAGATATGTAATTGATGGAGGAATGTGTGTAATTGATAGGAGGAGGGTGGTGGTGTAACTGACAGGGGGAGAGATGTGTAATCTGACAGAGAAATGTGTGTAACTGACAGGAGAAGAGTGGTGGTTAACTGACAGGGGGAGGGAGGTGGTGGTGTAATAGACAGGGGCGGAGAAATGGTGGTTTAATTGACTGAGAGAGATGGTGTAATTGACAGGAGGAGGGTGGTGGTGTAATTGACAGTGGGAGGGAGGTGTTGGTGTAATTGACAGGAGGAGGGAGTTGGTGGTTTAATTGACAGAGAGAGATGGTGTAATTGACAGGGGTAGGAGGTGGTGTAATTGACAAGAGGATGGAGAGGGTGTAATTGACGGGAGGGGGGTGTGTAATTGACAAGTGGAGTGAGCTGGTGTAATTTACAGGGGGAGATTGTGTAATTAACAGGGGGAGTAAGGTGGTGTAATTGACAATGTGAGGAAGGTGGTATAATCGACAGGACGGGAGGTGAAGTAATTAACATGAGGGGGAGAATGGTGTAATTGACAGGCGGAGGGAGATAGTGCAATTGATATTACATTGATATTAATATATAATAATATTGATTACATATTGATATTACGGATGGCTTGATACTGAACACATCAAGTACCGATTGGTATAAAATATAGGGTTCCCCGGGAAGGTTAACTCGGTCAACAAATGCCCGCAGAAGTCGGATGTGTCGGCCTAACGGCACAAGAAAGCAGCTCTGCTGTAAACAGGCACAACACAATTACGTCCGAAAAAACTCTCCGGATGAACGCAGAAGAAGAAAAAATATTGAGTTCACATAATATACCCAAAACGTCTTATGGTATAAAAAGGGCTTTATGTTTTACTTACTTTCAAAAGAGATGGTAAACTCGGTCATACAATGTCAGATGTGTCGGCTTCAAATCGCAAATGTCGCAGCTTCTGTGTAAACAGACACCTTGCAACTAGAGTACCACTTTGAACCAGCCTGAAAACAGAGGAATACTAAACAAGTAAGAGCAGCGCAAGAAGAACATGAATTTTTGTTGCGTTTTAATTGAATTATCCCCATCTTGGTGGACAAAATGGTGGTTTTCCCCTTGAATTTCACATCCGACTGGTTTGGTTGCCATAAAACTTTAATAATGTGTTAGATTACTCTAAGACATGATGAAACATGAGAGAGAGAGAGAGAGAGAGAGAGAGAGAGAGAGAGAGAGAGAGAGAGAGAGAGAGAGAGAGAGAGAGAGAGAGAGAGAGAGAGAGAGAGAGAGAGAGAGAGAGAGAGACAATTCTAGGGAAAACAGAGACGGTGGACAAAAGACAACATTTTAAAATACAGACAAGATCTATCAATGCATACTGAAATTACAGAGTGCCACCAGAAAGACACATGTGGAATGGAATGTTCAGGAAGCTTCAGGGCCTGTCCAACGGATAAATAAATGATGATGATGATGGTGTGGTTAGGCCACATAACTAGGCTACCAACTGACAGTATACCACAACAAGCAATGACGTACGGACAAATGGAACCAAAATAAGAGGTCGACCATGTAAATGGTGAACACATGTGCTTGTTTGCTGGCATGCATTGGCTGGCTGAGATCTCCAGCGTGAAGTCCTGTATGCCGAATGAAGACATCCTATTGTCCAACATCAGTGTGATGTCATACCGGACCTGAGGTTTGCATGAGTATCCGTTGTCCCATGTCTGGCTTATTGGCGTGCAGACTGGTGGTTCCTCGCCGTGCAGGCAGATACTCTCCGACTTCAGAAGAATCAGCGATCCTTCTACGTTAGCCACGACCCCAAATGAATCTGTTGCCCAGGACGCACGACTAGGACGTGTTAGTAGGTCTTGGCCAGTATAGAACCTGGCTCTGGTGCGTTGGAAACACCTCTGCGTCCCGGTGAACAGTGGACAGGGTGAATAACAGTCCACGGGTATCTCGATGCATACAGCCCATAAACCAGCTCTCTCCCACTGTTGATGCTTTGACCTCGAACCCGCAAGGTACAAGAGGAACCTGATGAAATGATGAGATGATAAGATGAGTTGATGAGATCTTGCTGGTGCTAATGCCAAAAAGTATTAGACCAGAGACAATTGTATTCATTAATAATTGGTGAAAATAAAATTCCAGAACTTAGATATGCATATGACACGGTTCTCCTTTGAAATACACACTACCCATCCAACCCACACACACACATACACAACCCACACACACGCGCGCGCAGGCACACACACGTTTAAACAGCTGTCAAATGTACTGCCTGCGAAGAATACTTGGCATTAAGTGGCAAGAAAAGATCACAAATACCCAAGTATTGGAATGATCAGGTTGTGTGATGGTTTATTCCATGTTCAGTCTTCGTATAGGAGGATGGACGGTGGTAGAATATCAAAGGACACGTTTTTGGTGTATTACAGATGGGCAAAAGATCTCGGGGCGGCCTCTACTACAGGACATGAATGATGCATGATTTACTATTGTACCTTTGGATCAAGTCACCGCTGATCATGTTGCAAGTAGGAAAAAAGATCAGCAATAGAATAAAGACATAGAAGACACAACCCCCCCCCCCCCTCCTCCCCGATGTGTTTCCACCTTGTCGCGGTGGGGGGGGGGGGGGGGGCGCTTGCGTGTCCCAGTGACCCTAAGAGCTATGCCGACGGAAGCACAACTACATTTCAGGACAGCTACTTGGAGTAGGGGCCAGACTAAGAGAGACACAACCTGCTGCTCTGCAGGCAGACTGAGGATAGCAGTCAAAGTCTAAATCATGCGCATGATGCCGCTAATTCTTGTTCCGGACACATACTCTAAGGCTCCCAGCTGAGGGATATGGTTGAACGCCTCTAAGCCAGTAACCCTTGGATGTGAGAGCCGGGCCGATACTCACCTACTGCAAAACGGAGGTGAGATGCCTGAGCAGCTTACATGCTTAGTTCAGATATTTACCCGAAGGTTCTCAGCTGGGGGATATGAAGGATCCCCGGATGAGAGGGCCTGGCCGTTACTCCCTCACTGATGCCCGGAGGTAAGGTGCTGAGCCGGCAGCACATGTAGTCTACCTCGTGAGCGGTACTTACAGCGGCAAAGCGGTCCAGGTCGCATGGAGTGGTTACAGTGAAGGTCTGTATCTATACTCATAGAGTGAGCGTAGCCAAAGATGGAAAAACGTCTCAAAAACACAAAATGGAACGCTGGGCTAGCGAATCCATCACGTGGTAGTCCGAAGCGAAAGTTTGATGAGTGGATGTCATCCGCAGACTGATCGTCCCTGGTTTGTGTGGGGAACGACCAGTGGCAAAACGAAATGCCCAATACATGGAAGTGAGGAATTAAAGCAGCCATGAGCAGGATGTGGCGATTCCTCAGGTGAGCCAAGTCTCAGAGCACTATTTGCCGGCTCTGCAATTATGGAAGCCTCCTTGGATAGTGGGGAATGCCCATGGTCTGCCCCTGGCTTCCCTTGAGGGTTGACCGTGATGTCTTTGACCGTTCTAACTTGACCAGCTGAGATGTGGGCGACACCACAGCAGTAAAAGTCTAACGTCTCTCGAAACCCCGGGGAAGGCAAACCCGTAAAAAAGCCCGCTGAAGTCGGATGTGCTGGCCTAAGGGCGCAAATAATGTTTTCCGGGCACAGCGACTAGCACATGTCCGAAACGAAAACTCGCTGAGTGGATACCATCTGCAGTCCGACCGTCCCTGGTTTGTGCGGGGAGCGGCACGTAGCGAACGAAAGGCCCAATACATTGAAGTGAGGAATTAAAGCACCCATGATAAGGACTTGACGATTGCCTCGGTGAGCCCAGCACCAGAGCGCTATGTGTCGGCTTTGCAACTATGGAAGCCACCCTGGATGGCGGAAAATGCCATGGACTGTCCCTGCCTTCCCTTGAGGGTTAATCGTGAAGTACTTCACCGTTCTAACTTGACCAGCTGAGATGTGGACGGCACCACAAAAGTGAGAGTCCCCCAGGAATGCTAACCTGTCAAAAATGCACGCTAAAGTCGGATGTGTTGGCCTAAGGGTTTCGGCCCAAGGGTGCCTAACAGACACACCGGAATCACATCTGAAAAAACACTCCTGTTGAACACAAGAAGAAGAAGAAGAAGAAGAAGAAGAAGAAGAAGAAGAAGAAGAAGAAGAAGAAGAAGAAGAAGAAGAAGAAGAAGAAGAAGAAGAAGAAGAACACAAACCGAGCGTGAGAGACGTCAGGTGTTGCGTGATGGTGGAAATCACCATGTGATCACACACATCCATTGTTTTTAACAAAGGTATGAGCTTCGGTCGTTCAGAAAGCAATGGCAAACTACTGAAGGTATAACTGCCTATAAAACCACAAACAGTCATACAAAACATGAAGGGGTCGATTATAACGTCTTGTAAAGGTTACACAATAACTTTTCAAAGACCCCGGGCGACCAGCACAATAAAACAACTCTGATGACACACTGGCAGTGCACAGCTCCATCTGATACAGCTGAACGCCGCAGTACTTCACTAACATATTCATATTGTGACACTGGTGGGAGTCCAACTGGAAATCATCATGATCTATACTTGTAAATTACTAGGATCAGTGGAGCGTGCAGACAAACATGATGCTGCCACACATGCCCGCATCCATTGTGGTAATTAAATATGCTGCACCGGTTCACTTTATAGTTTCACAGACTGCACGTAAGTCAATAAATATAATATAACACACACACACACACACACACACACACACGCGCGCACACACACACACACACACACACACACGCACACACACACAACACAGCGCGGTGACTGGAATCTAACGACTAACATATGTTAGCGAACATGGATGCCAGTCAAGCTGGACTTAGTGACTCAATCGCGTGTCTGTTCTGAGTGTGCTAATGGTGTCTGATGTTGGAAGTAGGCCGACCCTAATGCCTGTTGTTAGTTCGGGTACTTTGACCGCTTGCAGGTGTTGACCGAAATTGAACACCTGAAGAAATCCTCTTCTTCTTCTCTTCCTCTTCTCCTCTTTCTTCCGTTTTCTCCTCTTCCACTTCGTTCTTCATCTTCTACCATGTTGCTGCTACTGATACTACTTTTTCTTCTTCTTCTTCCCCCGCGACTAGAGCTTTCGAAGTGAGAACACCAAGATACATGGCGAGGGGGCGACCGAGAAAGAGTTGGTTAAAAGGAGTAAAAGAGACATCTAAAAAGAGACATAAACGCCTACGCCACTTTGCAAGGCACTTGATGGCTATGACGGTCGACAGACTCAAAACCCAATGGTCAAAGGGGTGGTGGGCAGATGTGTTTACAGTTAACATTACCGACATAGTTCGTTAATGTAACAGACGGAGATATCTAAGGAAAGTGGAATAGAAGAAACCCTGGTGTGCCTGTTACATGGCTGGCTCCTTGGTGTCGTCGCAAGCGCTGCATTTAGAGACCATGTGTTGCCCATGCAGCATGATATCTCTCTCTCTCTCTCTCTCTCTCTCTCTCTCTCTCTCTCTCTCTCTCTCTCTCTCTCTCTCTCTCTCTCTCGGTCTGCCTAGTTTACATCAGAGGATAGGCAACACCAATGCGCCTGGAAAAATACCAGCTGCAGAAGCTGCCGGATCCACAAAGCAATAGTCCGCCTGTCGGAGCTTCCATCCTAGACCAGTTGCTCACCAAGACTTAGGGCTTGTCTTTAGGTTGCATTTCCTTGCACTAGGGTTAGGCCTGTACCCTCCACATTGCGCTCCTCTGCCCGAAGAATGTCAATTGTCTATCACGGTGATTTTAAACTGACTATCATGTCTGTCTGTCTGCACAAAACTGGCCCATGTAGATTAATCATGATGGCTTCTGCAAACTTTAACAAGTGACTATTTTGTGTATTTAACAACACGTGAAAAGCACTGTCTCTATCAATCACATGACCGGTTTCCAAAACGTGCCGTGCAATCGAGGACGCAGGACGTTTGTGATGTGTGGGCTCCCAGTGTCTGTACGTGCGATCATATGTATATATCAGCTTTAAGGATATATCTAGTTATTTTACTTTATGTTGTGTGGTTTCTGCAGTATGTACCTGACGAAATGCAGCTAAATATGCCAGGCAATAAATCGTGCAATCTATTGTTTGTGTCGTCGTTAGTCAAATGACAAAATAAATGTTGCCTGCTCTTTACATGACGTCGCGATCAATCCCAAACCTAGGTTGATTTTTAGGCAAGTTTGCGTGCAGTAGTTTGCCATTGATTACTTTTTTTTTAACGCTCGCTCGCTTTGAACTCAAGCGTAGTCCATACACACTATTTATAGTAGTCATGGGCTGAATTTTGCTTGTGGGTTAGCTTTCCCTATTAACAGTGTCCCTCGCCATCAGGCGAACCCACTCCGACTTCACAGGTACTTGTAATTAACGTTCCCAAGTCAAGGACGACAGGCCAACGTTTTAGTCCAGCTGTCCGGTGTAGGGATTGAACCGCTTACCTCGGTATCAGCACACCGGATGTTTAAGAACACGCGTTCTTATCAATTCGGCCATGCGGACCTGCCCACTGCTTTCTGAACGGGAAAGTAAACACTAAGTCCAGCTAACCAGTGTAAGGAACGATCCCCTCTACCCCGTCATCAGCGTACTGGAAGTTCAAGCGCATGATGCCTCGCGGCAACGCAGACTGCCGAATGGCAAACTAGTGAACGTAAAACTGAATGGAAAATTAACGTGATGGCAAAGTCCTAAAAATATGCAACATTTAAAGTGAACATACTGCAAAGAGGAAAATACACTGAGAATCACTGAACAGGCAATGCCAATCAGATACTGGAATCATTTCCTACCCCCTTCCCAATCCTTTCCCTCTTGTTCAGTACACCCCTCCCTTTCCTCAATCTATTCAAGAGAAGCTTCTTTCAGCTCGCCATCTCTCGAGTGGGAGTTTCAAAAGGCTCATCTCTCACTCTCTCGTATGCCGCGGAAGCTCTCGGCTCCCGCGCAAATCATAAAAACGCCCTACCAGGCACTTGGGAGATCCGCCGCGACTCGTTTCTCTTCCTCCCCTCGCGCCCTGTCTCGCTGACCGGCGTGAAGAATCAACTCCCAATGCGTGCTAGCCCGAGAGAAAAACAAGCACAAATCAACAATTCCTATCACAGAGATCGGAATCGCCCATGTTGTCTGCAAGCCTCTTTAGTGATCACTTTCCGGTGTCGCTTCTTAGGCCTAGGGTGTATTCTCAGATCGGAGGTCCACCCGGGAGAGGGGTCTCTGGGTACTTTCAGGGTCTACAGCATAAAGATTCCTTATATAATTGTCAACAGGTGTCATGGGGGATACTTGACGTTTTTGGGTTCGCTAGCTTTGAACACGAGCGTAGTCCGCACACGTGGAGTTTTTACTACTAGTTGTTTCTACTAGTGAGGGCACGGGGTTGATTTTGCGTGAGAGTTGGCTTTCCCTATTGCCAGTGTCCCTCGCCATCAAGCGAACCCACTTCGACTTCAGAGGTACTTGTAATTTAGCCCTACTTTAAGTCTATTAATATGTTTCATTTATCGTTAAGAAGTCCAACCAACCAACCAAAAAATCAATCAACCAAACAAACAAACAACCAGTCATCCAAGCAACTATCCAACCCGCCAACCAACAAAACAACCAATCAAATAGCCAACCAAACAACCAGCCAACCAAACAACCTTCCGAATAACTAAACAAACAGCCAAACGTACTGACATATACGTTTTTAAAAAAAAGTCGCTTAAAAGTTGACAGGGTCGACTTCATTGTACCGAGTTATTAATCTCATATGGCTCGGCCTCTTTATCGCACAAAGCACGAAGTCTGTAGCTCTAGCGACGACCCACAGGAGTCTTCGACAAATTTCACTCGTGAACCGAAGGACGCGGTCCGGAATCGAACCCACAACCTTCGGAGCCCGAGTCAAAAGGCTTGACCACTTCGCCACGACTCCCGACAAGTACGTATTGTGCTGGATTGGTCATTTGGTTTGCTTTGTTAAGGATCTCTTTCATTACACTCGGATGTCTCAAAAAGTCCTTCTCATAGCACTAACCACATCGCCCAGCGTATGCCGATTGGTCTATAAAAATATGGGTGAAGCACCAAATGTTCAGTGGCCCTTAAGACGTGTGAAAGAGACCTTTGCTTACTGTTTACATTCAAACACGCTATGCCCTCTTGGGAATGTCTATTTTCCCTTGGTGAGGGGGTAGCATTGGGTTCCCGCCCAGTTTAGGAATCACTGCCGTAAAAACAATATTATAATCGTGTTTTAAGTAAACAAAAGCAATAACAAACAACAACTCTGAAATATGAGCGAGTTGTTGAGGAAAATGTAGGCGGAAGTGGGTAGATAGGAGCGGAACGTATTTCCTGTTTCCGGTCAACAAGATGGCGACTGCACCGATTCTCTTTTATGTAAAGTTTCGCTGCCACTTATAGTGGTTTGACGTAGTACGCGGCGAATTGCTCAAGTGTCACCGTCGCGTTCGGAAGTTCCCGGGTTCGTTTTTGGAATCCGTAATTTTGTTCAAGAGTGCATTTTCCCCCTATCAGTCCTGGGGGTCGTTGCTGGAGCAACGGAGTTTGTGTTCTGTACGAGGTTTTCGGTAGGCACTAGGGACAGAGACTGAGATGTATGGGATAAAGCTCGGTGCTAAGAAGTTGATCATCGTGACTTTAATCCATTAAAGAAATTTACAGGAAATAAGGAATGATGAAATCAGGACCAAATTAGGAAGAACTTAGAAGCAACAGAGATGTGGTTTTTAAGAAGAATGTTGCGAATTCCTTTGACTGCCAGAGTAACTAACAACAATTGCCTGAAAGAGGCTAATGAAACTAGAACACTATATACAACAATAAGAAAGAGACAAACAGCTTTCTTTGGTCATGTGATGAGAAGAGAGGCATTGGAGAACATCGTGACAACTGGAAAGATGCGAGGGGAAGAGAGGCAGAGGCAGACCAAGAGAAATGATGCTGGACGGATTGAGACGGGGGCATGGAGGAGTTGATCCAGAACACCAAAGACCGAGATCTGTGGAGAGCCATGAACGCCTACGCCAGCCGGCACGGCACTTGATGGTAATGATGAAATCAGAACTAAAGTGGTGGTTATAGCCGCGCTAGATTTCATTAGAAAACAACAAGTGAAATAGTTTGGTCATATAACTAGGCTACCAACTGACAGTATACCACAATGATGTACATACCAAATGGAACCAGAAGAAGAGATCAACCACGTAAACGAGGCACAGAGGGAATAACAGAGTCCATGGGCATCTCGATACATAGATCCCATAAATAGACACTCCCGCAGTTTAGGCTTCGCCGCGAAACCGCAAGATACAAGGTGAACAAGATGAGATGAATTTAGATGAGATGATATGAGATCAGACGAGATGCGATGAGATAACAAGGCCATATTGTTGGCACTGGACTGCGGCTCTACAGTGACGTCCAGGCAACTCTAATGGAAGGCTAGGGAAGCAGATCCCAAATAACGGTAGCTGAAATCGGACACGCTGGTCGATCAGCGCATGGAACACGGTGCAAGGACACAACTGTGCCGACCACTTCAGCTTGTCTCATCGAGGTGACAGTTGTTCCACAAGTGCATTGTTGGTTTGTAGACATGCAGGTCGTGTGATAAAGCCAAACATTCCCAGGACAATTGGACGGGAATGTCGTGAGTCTGGAACATTCTGCTGTTATTACAGGCATTGACTAGCGGTTTGGGTGCCAATGTAGATGGGGGAGGGGTGGAGAAGAAGAGGAAGAAGAGCGACGAAAATGGGCGGAGAAGCTAATGATGACGTTGAACAAGAAGAAGACGAAGTAAGAGAAGGAAGGGAAGAGGATAGTCAGAGAAAGATGAGACGAAGAATACAAGAAGAAAAAGAAGAAGGCAGAAGGAAGAAGAGAAGAAAATAGAGGAGGAGAGTGAGAAGAAGATGAAGAAGAAGAAGATGAAGAAGAAGAAGAAGAAGAAGAAGAGGAAGAAGAAGAAGAAGAAGAAGAAGAAGATGAAGAAGAAGAAGAAGAAGAAGAAGAAGAAGAAGAAGAAGAAGAAGAAGAAGAAGAAGAAGAAGAAGAAGAAGAAAGTGTTCACACATTGCAATACAACACAGGGTACAAAGATGACGATAAATCATGAACGGTGGGTGTTCACACAACAAACCCAGCTTCGCCTTATCACCCCACCAATATCGCCTGCAGGTAAGGCGGCCATGACAGCCCTTGTAACATATAGTCTCCGTATTATGCACAAATGCTTGGTTACTGGTAGGAGCCGAGCCAACGACACGCCAAATTCCTCGCACTTTCGACATGTCGTCACGCCGACTCGGCATGGATAGCTGTCTTTCATCAGTGTTTATTTTCTAGTATTTTTAGAATCTCTCGGTTCTTTATTCCCTCGGTCGGGTCTCCTTCCATGATTTTTTAGCGTTTTATCTTTTGCTCCAACGATTTAAAAGCCGAGAAGGGGTTTAGGAATCATAGCAATAGCCCACGGGAACGAGGGAAAAAATGTAAGAATAGAAGGCAGGGAAGCGAAACGAGTGTCGAGACTACATTGCGGGTGCATGTATAGATTTCTGCTATACGCTGGGGTGTTTTTTTTTTTTAGGTGTTGTCACGGAATTAGTAAGCAAAAAGTTCTTTTTCGACGTGGTACATCTTCTGGCGTCAGGATGAATATATTTACAGAAAGCAGCAGTTAATGTGAGGTTGTTAGAGTGTGTCCTGAAAATGAGCTAAGGTAGGCCCAAGTAACTGTCTCTGTTCTGCATATTATGGGCACTTAGAGGCAAGTGAAAAGTTGGATAGGTGTTAACGATGTGGACAAGTAGGAATATATCATCAAGACATGGGCAAACTCGTATGTGTACCATCACAATGAACGGGAAATAAGTGTTGGAGATGGCGTTATCATTGACTGAATATTCCCCCTCCTCCCCTACTTCGTCTCCTTCTAGATCAGTGTTTCCCAACGTGGGGCCCACGGCCCACAGGGGGGCAATTCGATTGTTAAGGGGGGCAATTCGAAAATGGAATAATCGGCTGGATATAACAAAACGGGCAGACTTGAGACTGAAGCTAACTAAATTGGAACCTGACATAAATCTCTTTGCAGCAAGCATCAAGCGTAAGGATCTCACTAAATTTAAATAATAAATAATTACTAATAATTAAAATAATGTAGAAAAATCTTTCATTAAAATTATTTTGTTCTTGAATTTCAGTTCTCCATCATGTTTTGAACATTTACTTACTGTGTTTGTTCTTCTTCCTCTTCTTCTGCGTTCATCGGGACTTTTTTTTTCGGACGTGATTGCGTTGTGCCTGTTTACAGCAGAGCTGCGTTCTTGCGCCGTTAGGCCGACACATCCGACTTCTGCGGGCATTTGTTGACCGGGTTAACCTTCCCGCCTGTGTTTGTTCAATAATTTCCTATTGTTCCTAAAACCTATCATTCAAGTTTCTTTAGTGAGCATTTCAATTTTTGAATATTAAAAATAATGTATATGTAATGTGGAGGGGGGGGGGGGGGATAAGAATTTTAGAAAGGCTTAGGTGGGGCATAGCACAAAAAAGGTTGGGAAACACTGTTCTAGATCATCACCCCATTCTTCTTCCTATTCCGTGATGTTTTGGTGATCGTATCTGTCTACAGTTTTATGTCTCGTGTACTGCCAAGCATTTATGATACAGATGCCATGATGCCAAACTGTCAGACATCTTCTCTGTTAGTCTTCGCTTGCCCTTTTTCCTCTCAAACTTTCCCGCTGTCACAACTTACTCTAACTTTCCCCCGTGTACTCCAGAAATGAAATTGTTACTGTACACTTCATAGCCCGAGAAGGTTAACCCGGTCAACAAATGCCCGCAGAAGTCGGATGTGTCGGCCGAAAGGCACAAGTATCGCAGCTCTGCTGTAAACAGGCACAACGCAATCACGGGTGAAAAGAAAAACACCACTCCGGATGAACGCAGAAGAAGTGCACTCCATAGCAGAGATCATTATAGGAGTAGCAGAAGAGGAAGACAAGGACAGAATTTAGAGGACAGCCAACAAGGACAGAATTCTATATATGGGGAGACAACATAAAAGAACATGATTTGATATTAGAGGGCAACACACAAAGACTGTTATATGTATTCAGAGGACAACATGCAATGACCGTCCGTGTTATGTTATGCTATGTAGCGTCATACGACGTCACTGCACTCTGGACATTCCCATGAGTGCTCATTCCTCCGTGCAGCAGTCATCCCAAAGTATTTCTGCTCACTGTCCCCATCAGGACTTGATTAAGGTATCCCCTCTCTTTCCCACGAAGGCAGCATTGACGTGCTTGGTCAGGCTTTACTCCCAGTTCGTGCAGTTAGGCTAGAGTCGGTGTCTGGCCAGCATTCGCCGAATGAGTCCGCGCTGCACTGATTTATATCAGCCTTGCCCATGCTTCTTCCCGCGACTAACTGTGCCAGACTGATGTTGAATGATGAGCCTCCTCGTGCACTTGGTGTGCTGCTCTTATCTGATGTGATTATCTACACAGATGGTTCGGTGTTGAGAGGTAGATGTGCCTGAGGATTTTTTAGCAAAAGCTAATGGTCGACGTTTGGTGCAGGAGAGCCTGGCGTATGATGACACAACATCTAGCTTAAGAATGGAAGTGGAGGCTGTCAGTGCAGCTTTCCGCTGGATAGAGAACACGATACATACACACATTGTGATTGTAACTGACTCAGAAAGCATGCTGAGTAGGGTGAGGACAGGCAGGCTCCGTGCAGAGTGGCTTGCTTCGCTTCGGAGGTCACGGGTAGCAAGCATCACCTGGATTTTTTTCTCCGGGGCATGCCGGTGTGCTGGGGAATGAACAGACGGACAGATTGGCTGGCTCGGCAAAACTTGGTGGAGTATTGATGCATGACAAGACAGACGTGGTTGCGGCCTTGTGGGAGCACGTGTACACCTCGGAGGAGCAAATGGATCACCATAGTCTGGTAAGAATGAGGCAGCGAGGTGTGACGAGGGGATCTGGCCGACGCTCGACGCTCAGAGGAAAGGCGAGACGGACATATAACCAGATTGCCACTGGAACTATTAGTGGTGGAACTCTTCGCTGGCTGCTGAGGATGGGGACGGAGCGCTCATGGGAATGTCCCGAATGCTGTGATGGCGGTTCCTAAATCAATCAATCAATCAATCAATCTTATGTGACCACGCTAATCTTCAAGTATTCTTATATTTAGAGTCGCTAAGTTAAGTACCACACATTTCATTTTTATTGTACTTGCTTATTTTTATTTCACATGGCACATAATACTATTAATTAAGATAGTTCGGTACTTTATTGTCATTTCAGTATTTTGTGTATTGTTGTGGTTTGCCTGTTTGCTAATGAAGTCTTATCGCCGCAATGTCCTCTGTCTTTTTTAATTGTATTTTTGTAAAGCTTAACTATACTTACCGGCTCTGTGGCGAAGTGGTTACGGACGCAATTCATAACCCCGCATACCGCGATCGAAACACAGCTGCGGGGATTTGTGTAACAGACCGCCTTGCGTTGGTTTTCATACAATGGTAAGTAAGCCCGTCTTTCAGAAAGCAATGGCAAAATACTGAACGTAAACTTGCCTAGAAATCACAAACAGCCAGAAAATGATGGGCTTGACTGCGGCGTCCTGTAAAGGATATGCAACTAACTTTACCTACACTTAGTTGTTTTTTTTTTCCCAATTGTTCTAACCATTAACGATGATGTCTACAGTTTAGAGTCCTCCTGTAGCGCCGGACACTTTGATGGCGTCCTTTATGTACACTCGACCCACTGCCTGGCCCTCCAATATAGTGGCAGACTGGGTACAGACAGCCAACCATCTTTGGAAATCCCACAGAGCTTGCCCGGTCAGGACACCCGTTCAACCTTCAACTATATTGATTTGGTTGTAAGTTTGGATTTGTAACTCGAAATTTTGCCCGGGCAGAGCCGTTGGGCTACTCTTTTTCGATTTCATACTGCCAGGGGATTTTTTACGTGCGCAACAATACACATGGGCGTCCGATCTCACTACCCAGAGACCAGGTGAAATTTTGTTACTAGAAGTCCGCGTGAAAAACTCCTGGGCCTCACCGGGGCTTGAACCCGGGACCTCCAGCACTCGAGAAGGACATCATACCTCGAGACCACTCAGCTCCCTCAATAAGCCATGTATTACTAATATACACCCCATCACTTCAGGATGAGACTACGCCACTGGCAACTTGTGTAATGTAAGTAAAACCCCACGTAAGTTGACTTTTGTAAGGTGGAAAACACGCCCTCCAATAAAAAGCGGTCAGTTGCAGTGAGAAAAAAAAGTGTTAACGTGCTATATACTACTGATTGGCTACCTGCCATTTTGATAGACTCTTCGTGGCGAAGTGGTCAGGCCGTTTGGCTCGGGCTCCGAAGGTTGTGGGTTCGATTCCCGACCGCGTCCTTCGGTTCACGAGTGACATTTTTCGAAGACTACCTGTGGGTCTTCGCTAGAGTTGCGGAGTTCGTGCTTTGTGCGACGCTTTTCGCGCTGCGGAAAGAGACCGAGCCATATGGGATTAAATCCGGTGCAATGAAGTCGACCCTGTCGACTTTTAAGCGACTTTATTTTTGATGTACACTAGTTTGTAATATGGAGCTATACCTCTGCATAGCGCAAAGCCTGTGCTGAATTGTAGAGACCATGTGTTGCTCATGCAGCATGATCCCTCTCTCGGCCTGTCTAGTTTACTCCATAGAAAGGGTAATACTAATACACCTGGAACAAGACAACCAGCAGAAGCTGTCGGATCAGCAAAGCAATGTTTTTACTGTCCACCTGTCTGAGCTTACATCCTAGACCAGTTGCCGACGAAGGCTTAGGGCCTGGTCTGCCCTGTCATGATATTTAATCTTTAGGTTGCATTTCCTGGCACTAACACTAAGCTTGTTCCCTCTAAATTGCGCTCATCCACCCGAAGCCATTGGCAAAATGTGGGATGACAGGTTTGGTGAGCGCCGCCCAATATTCGGCGCTAACAGAAAGCAGGTAGTACAGTCTACTGTCTTACGGTAGCTCAGTCATATCTGACCAAGATACTATTATATACTACTACAAGGTGCTATAAACTACTATACAGTCAGTCAGTCAGTCAGTCAGTCAGGTCAGTCAGGTCAGTCAGTCAGTCAGTCAGTCAGTCAGTCAATTATTCGCGGTTCCAACTTCACGGCAACGGGTTGTCTCCATTATGCTTCGTTCCTGTGCCAGTGAATATCACACAAAATGCTTATCACTGTCTAATATGAAAAGTTGAACAGACAGGAGTCTCGGTAAGCTAACAGCCCGCACAGTACACTGAGCATAATGCCGCCGCCAGAATGCCAATACAAAAGACCTCCACGAAAAATACGGTTCACCGTCGATGGAATCGGCAGTCACCAGAAAGACTTCCTTGACCCAGGTTTTATCCCACATGGCTCGGTATCTTTCCGCAGGGCGACCAGCCGAAAGCGTCGCACAAAGCACGAACTCCGTAGCTCCAGCGACGACTCCCAGGAGTCTCTTGAAAATGCACTCATGAACCGAAAAGGCAGACCAGTCAATTCAGCCGGCCGCCATTGTTCTGAACATGAAGTTCTCGCTACAAACAACATCGGACAGATATACAAACATTCCACAAGACTTTCACAGCTCACAGTGTCACGCCACGCACTCATTCAGTAGCAGGGCGACGGAACCATGTACTACCAGTCCAAAATGAGGAAAATGCGAATGCAAACCTTAGCCACAAGCATAATCACTCCAGAGGCCTTAACGGTTCAATGCCTATCCGCCATGTTGGGGACCGGAAGTCACTAATATATAGTGTTATATACTACTGTAAAGTGTTATATACTGCTACATAATTTATCCGACTATGTCACTGGTAATTTGCATAATGTATTGTAATCCCACGTAGGTAGGCTTTTGCAAGCTGGAAACACGCTCACCAACAAAACGCTGTCAGGTGCACTAAGAAAAATAACGGACGAACGAACGAACTTTATTTACTAAGGGGACACGCAGGCCAGACTTACATTCGGGCTCTCCAGTCACTCATCTTTCATACATTAAGTATCTATTGTGGATGTTACATTCGCAGACAGGCATAAAAAACATAGTCAGCTGAATGTTAAAGAGTGTTAAAGTGCTAAGTAGAACCTATTCTGCAGTACGCATGTGAAATGTGGACAATAAGCAGACAACGTGAGAAACATTTAATGACAGTGGAAATGTGGTTTCTGAGGGAAATGCAAAGAATACTAAGGACGAACAGAAAACAATGAACCAGGCAGTTTTTTTCCCCCCAAGAAACATGAAATAATGTACATTTATCAGTTATATTAGACGTAGATACCCATAATTGTTTGTGCACGTTAAGAGGGTGAAATTCAATTCAAAATTAGTGACTTTTTTTTTTTCTTTTTTTCTTCAGCGTTCCGAGCCATTGAGGTTCTTTGCTGCAGATACAATCCGTCTTCATTTGTCTCTCTGGTTGACCTTCTCTTGCCAGTCGCTGATTCCAAGTGCTTGTAGGTCTGTATGTATATTATCTCTCCGCCGTCTTCTTGGTCTACCTCGGGGTCTATGGTCATTTATTTCTTGAGTGTAAGCGAGTTTTGTTTCCATATCATCTTCCATTCTTTCTATATGCCCCAGCCATTGCAGTCTATTATCCTTCATGATACCAGTGATTAGCGGGGACTTTGGACTTTCCACTCTCCACTTTGTGTATCCCTAATGGGCCAAAGATGCGTCTTAAGACTTTGTTCTCAAAGGTATGTAACAAGGCTTCGTCTCCTTTCGTTGTACTCCAGGTTTCAGAGCCATACAGCACAACTGGTCTAATCAGTGTTTTGTATATTGTAGTTCTCCATTATATGTTTTGAAAATTTACTTACTGTGTTTGCTCAATAATTTCCTAGTGATTTCTTCCTAAAACCTATCATTCAAGTTTCTTTAGTGAACATTTCAATCTTTTAATATTAAAAATAATGTATATGTTGGGTGGGTGGGGGGGGGGGGGGGGGAATAAGAATTTTATAAAGGCTTGGGTGGGGCATAGCACAAAAAAGGTTGGGAAACACTGCTGTAACCGATCCACGAATCACATTTCCAAGAAACAGAGATTTGAGGGAGGTTGGCACTTGGGCACTGTTGACAAACAGTTGTGAGAAGATCTGAGGGCGGGTTTCATCATTGTAGTCAATATTCTTGCAGAATGAGAGACCGCCTTCTGTGATCAATACTTTGAGGGACAGCTGTTGGACTTTGTACGAGTATTTGAGGTAAATGAGGAAGGAGACGAAGGATAATTATGGGAGATTCTGATCACTACATTCATTTCACGTAAAGTTATGGTGAAAATAAAGTAGGTAGAACTGTAGTAAAGCTGTAGAAATGTAAACAATATAAAAGTGAAGGAGTAATAGAAAACAATGTTGTTTTCCGTAATTGTGTTTTTAACAAACTTTACTTTTAGTTTATTTTTAGTTGACGAATCAACATCACGGCACACGAGTGTAACCCATAAGAGCTCCATTCTACTCCTAACTCAAGCCAGAGTCCGGAGAATCTCAGCTCAGTGCACGAACTCCGTAGCACCGGCGAGAATCCTGAAATACTTCGGGTAGATTTTTAATTCGAAATTTTGCCCGGGCAGCGCCATTTGGCTACTCTTTTTCCCTTTCCAACTGCCAAGGGAATTGTTACTTGCGCAATAATACACACCGGCGTCCGATCTCACTACCCGGAGACCAGGGGAAATTTTTTTACTAACAGTCCACGTGAAAAAATCCCGGCCCTCACCGGGGCTTGAACCAGGGACTTCCAGCACTCGAGGCGGACACCATACATCGAGACCACTCAGCTCCATTCAACAAAACTGAAAACCATAATTGTGTTTTCAACAAAACTGAACACCGCAATTGTGTTTTCTACAAAGCTGTTTTTCGTAATCGCGTAATCTATTGTTTGTGTCTTCGCTATTCAAATTCACTACAGGAAAACGTTATTTTGATAATTTGAATAACGAAGACACAAACAATAGATTGCACGATTTATTGCCTGGCATATTTCGCTGCATCTCGTCAGGTACATACTGCAGAAATCACACAACTTACGTGAATTAATTAGATAAATCCTTCAAACTGAAACATTAGATGAGACCGTGAATATAATAAGCGAACGCATTAGAGACAAACAACTAAAACTAGGCATACCATCAGCTATTCTAGAGAGGCTATTAAAATTATGTACTGCCAACATACAATTCAACTTTCTAAACAAGTCATATCGCCAAATTGACGGAGTGGCCATGGGGAGCCCACTTGGACCTATTCTAGCGGACATCTTCATGGCACACTTAGAAGAAAAGAGATCCTCAGAAATCAATAACTTGGCCTTTTACCGTCGTTACGTGGACGATATACTAATTATCACCACAGACGAGCTACAAGCAACGTCGTTCCAGGCCACAATGAACGAGACACATATAAACATCTCTTTATCTATGGAACACGAACACAACGAAGCGTTGCCGTTTCTAGAACTCCTAATGAGACGTAGAGCAGACGGCACAATTCAAAGATCGGTGTACCGCAAAGAAACATGGACTGGCCAATACTTAAATTTTCAGAGCTTCGCACCTGTCCAGTACAAACGGGGCTTAGTACGGACCCTGTTTGACCGTGCTAGGAAGATATGCACCCAGGACACACTGACAGAGGAATTTAAAACTCTGAAGAATGCCTTAAACCTGAATGGGTACTCCACAGGATTTATAAAGCGCCATTGCCAACAGCCCAAACCGAAATCAGAAGTAACTACAGTCCCTAAACTCAAAGTATTCATCCAGCTAACCTTCCGAGGAGATGACGTAATGCAACGTCTGCGGGACCGGCTCACCACAGCAGTCGAGCGAACATTCTGTGCTGCAGCTCTAGTCATCAGGTACAGAAACACACAAATCCCAGTCCCAGCAGTAAAAGAACCTGTAGCTTTGTACGCCAAATCAAATTGTATTTACCAATTTACATGCAGATGCGAGGCCATCTACATAGGCAGAACTGAGCGACAGTTACATTGCAGGGTTTCGGAACATATCCCGAATTGGTTGGACAAGATACTACACACAGAAGATGGTAGCCTAGGCAGGCCGACACACCGGAAAAGTCTGGCTTCATCGGTCGGGAGACACGTGTTCGAGAGTGGGCACGTGGTTGAAAGAGACAGTGCCTTCCGTGTGTTGTTCAACATACAAAGTAGTCGATTGTTAAAGTTTGCTGAAGCTATTCTAATCAACCTTCGTAAGCCGTCCTTGTGTAAGCAGAAAGACATGTTAGTCAGTTTAAAATTACCGTGGTAGACAATCGACATTACTGTGCGAACATGTGTATATTTCAGTTTGAAGGATTTATCTAATTAATTCACGTAAGTTGTGTGATTTCTGCAGTATGTACCTGACGAGATGCAGCGAAATATGCCAGGCAATAAATCGTGCAATCTATTGTTTGTGTCTTCGTTATTCAAATTCATCACGGGAAAACATTGTTTTGTATTTTGATAATGTTTAATCCACGGATTTCAAGCATATCATTGCCAAAGGACTCGATCCCTATGCCCACTCATATGATCCATGCAATTTTGATTGAAATGCCCTGCCAATGCCCAGGACTGAACCTGGATCACCCCGGCAAGGTTAACCCGGTCAACAAATGCCCGCACAGGTCGGATGTGTCGGCCTAACGGCGCAAGAACGCAGCTCTGCTGTAAACAGGCACAACGCAGTCACGTCCGGAAAAAAAAATCCGGATGAACGCAGAAGAAGAGGAAGAAGAAGAACATGGATCAGTTTCTTGGTTAGCAAACGCGTACGAACTTATCCAACGAGGGTCCTTCTTCTGTCCTTTGCCCGCAACTAGAGTTTAGGCCTTTAACAAATGTGCTCCAAGCCGTCACATCCTTTGCTATCTCTTTCAGCTTCCTCCACGGCTTCTCCGTGATACTCATCTCTGTATCCAATTGTCCTCTCCTTGTAATTTGTTTATTTGTTAGTTGCATGTCCTTTTACAGGACTATGCAATCAACCCCAGCATTCACTTGCTGTTTATTTATTTCTTTACTAACTAATCTTAATTCAGTAGTTTGCCCTTGCTTCCTGAACGGCAAATGGTCACAAATCTGGCACGCAGGCCCGACTTACACTGGGCCAATCCGATCACTCATCTTTCATATACACATAACAAATAAAAAACATTGTCAACTGAAGAAGAAGAAGAAGAAGAAGAAGAAGAAGAAGAAGAAGAAGAAGAAGAAGAAGAAGAAGAAGAAGAAGAAGAAGAAGAAGAAGAAGAAGAAGACGAAGAGTAACAGCAGTAGTATTAGTAGTTGTATAGGCAACGCCGATCACAAAGCAATGGCAAACTACTGAACGTAAAACTTATTAGAAAATCGAAAACATTCTAGGGTTGACTGCAACGTCGTTGAAGCTTGAAGAGCACACAAGTACCCCTTCACCTGGTCAGACTTCTCGTGAAGGAGGTAGGCCGCCCAATGGAACACATACAGCGCTGAACATCTTTTTTTTTTTTTAAATGTCCATGGATTTAATTAAATTAGTTTAATTTTAAGGAGCGGCTGTCGAGTGCTAGAACGCCGTTCTCCTAAGGAGACCCGGGTTCGAATCCTTGATAAAGCGTGGACTTTTTTTTCCGCCGGGGACCACAAAAAACCCTAACCGGCACAATTCGTGGCGACTACACTAGCCAGGGGGCCCTAAATCCTCAGACTCAAGACCTCCTTGTCCTACATCGCAAGATACCATAGGTAGTAGATGACAATGGATTTAATGAATATATGGTAGAATTTAACAGACATAAATAACGGTATTTAGTGACGACAAATGAAGGTGTATGAAAATGTAATGCACAAAACTTGTTCCCATGCACCATTTATCCATTTGTAGGTTCATCGTATGGTCTGACATCCAATCATAAAGCAGGACCACACACTGGCCCAAGAGACGGCTATCGCCATCTCTCGTGCATAGAAAACAGCGGGGGATCGTCAGGGGTTCTCGCAGAATCTGAAAACTGAGAGGGAAGACCAGGAGAACTTTAAATCAAATAGCGGTGGGAACGATTAGAGTATGATTCTTCGCTGGCTGTTGAACGAAGGGAGAGAGCACGTATGAGAATGTCCTGAGTGCAGTGATGTCGGTTCTTAACTCTATTCAACTTAACTCAAACAGCAAAAGAATGTCACACTTGTTATAAGATTCCATTAGAAAGGATCGCTATACAAGCTCTTGTTAGATGTTGTTAATTGTTTATATTTTAATTGTAAAATATTTATTAGTGTCACTTTTTTTTTGCGCTCGTTCATTTAAACTCAAGCGTCGTCCATACACTCTACCTTTAGGATTTCTGGACTGAATTTTGCGTGTGGATTAGCTTTTCCTATTAACAGTGTACAGGTCTCGGCATCACCAAACCGGATGTTTAAGAACACGCGTTCCTGTCCATTCGGCCATGCCGACCTCCATTAGTGTCAATGAAGCGGGTGGCTGTTGCTCTCTGGGCATAGTGTGGATAACGTCAGTCACCTGGATCTGTGACTAAGCCAGTGCATCGGAAGTTATTTTGCACGGTTGTTCCCAACTCAATGTTATTGCTAGTGGCGCAATGGACACCAGTCTTGACCAACATGGCGTAGTATTCCATTTCAGATTTCCTGAGAAGAGGGCTGTTGTTGGCCATGGTGACCAGCCGAGCCTGGCCAGCTCTCATGGTCTCCAATGTCTGCTTGCAGCCCAAGACATTTGCTAGATTTCACAACCAAAGCCAAGCGGGCATTGATGTTTGCTGTCTTGTTCGCTTTCTTTTTGGCAGCCATCTTTAGTGATCAGTCGCTGCGGGTGAACTAGGAATGTTGAGCTGAGTTGAGCTGAGTTGGGCTCTGTCCCATCGTTCAACAGCCAGCGAAGAGTCATACTACTAATCGTTCCCACGGCTATCTGATTGAAAGTTTTCCGTGTCTTCCTTCTCAGTTTTGAGTTTCTTCCAGAACCTATGCCGATTCCCAGCAATATCTTTCTTTCCACATACGGGTTCTCAATCTGTTCCCCCGCCTTCTCCAGCTAGACCCACGGGCGCTCGACCACCTCTCCCTTGTCCATGGGTAATCTACACAAGCGCTGGACCACTTCTCCCTTGTCCATGGGTAATCTACACAGGCGCTGGACCACTTCTTCCTTGTCCATGGGTAATCTACACAAGCGCTGGACCACTTATCCCTTGTCCATGGGTAATCTACACAGGCGCTGGACCACTTCTCCCTTGTCCATCGGTAATCTACCACCAAGGGGTTAAGCTTTTATTGTCAGAATTACCCATCGTGTTCAGATACAGCATATTTAATTAAGACATGTACAAGTTATCTCCACCTCGGAATCGCCAGAATGCTGCCTAAAGTAACACATACAGCGCTGAACTAGCGCAGTATCCTACCCCGGTCACAATCGTTTCTACCTCAGCAAACGAAACCCAGAAAACGAACCAGCGATCTCCCAACACAATCCACGGCTCTTTATCTCATGGGGTATGCGGGTAGCCGCCCGCCTTTGTCAATGCCCGGGCACTTGTGAATAGACAGGGAGGGCCGCATTGTGCGACTCAGTCCAGGAGTCGGCAAACAAGGGCAGTTGAGAACCCAGAGAAAGGAAAAGTTATCGAGGGGAAACACAACTGGTAGCTGGGAGAGATGGAACAGAGACGGTTTCAGAACAAGGACATTGAAAAAAGAGGCATGCAGGCAACTGAAGAGTGGCAAGGTAAAAGTGTAATAAAATAACTGATGCCTTTGTAGGGGTGGGAGGGGTGAGGGTTGCAGTGATGGGACACGATGGTGGCTCATTTCTATAGCCAGCCAATTTATAAAATGTTGAACACATTCCGATCGCTAAACATGTCTAATTTCCTCGATTTGTTTTTATAACAAACAAACTCAACACATGTTGAACATGTTCAAGGCACAAAATATATCTATTTATCTGGACTCATTAATGTGCCAACAAATTATTTATCTTGATTTAGTAACATACCAAACAATTCTTATCTGGATTCATTAATATACCACCAACTCTACCTATCTTGAATCATTAATATACCAATAATTCTTATCTTGACTCATTAATATACCAAATAACTCTTATCTTGAATTATTAACACACCACCAATCTCTATCTTGAAACATTAATATACCAAATAGTTCTTATCTTGACTTATTAATATACCAAATAACTCCTATCTTGAATTATTAACATACCACCAATCTCTATCTTGAATCATTAATATACCAAATAATTCTTATCTTAACTCATTAATATACCAAACAATTCGTATCTTGAATCATTAATATAGCACCAATCTCCACCTATCTTGAATCATTAATATACCAGACAATTCTAATCTTGATTCATTTATTTACCAAAAAATTCGTACCTTGACTCATTAATTTACCAAACAATTCTCATCTTGAATAATTAATATACCAAACAATTCTCAGCTTGAATCATTGATATACTACAGCTTTCATGTGAGCCCATTCCCACACCACACGTTTCTAGTAGTCCAATCCCAAATCAAAAACTGTCTGACCTATTCCCATACACTTAACATGGTATCGACTCTTCTAAAAGCCATAATTCTGGAAAGCGCCATAATTATTCTAAAAGCCATCATTCGGGAATTAGTTGTAGGCAACACGGGTTGGATAGCATCAAAGATATCAATGGAAAGACACCAAAAAGATCGAGTCAATGTACAGCCTGGGAGAATGTGCCTCAGTACCATGACAAAGACTGGTGGAGTTCCACACCGGCCACCTTCGCTGCGGTGATGTAAAGTTGATACTGATGATGATGATGATGATGATGATGATGATGATGATGATGATTAGAGAACGTACCGATACAAGAATGGGGAAATTGAAAGCTATGAACACAAAGCTTTGAATCTATCCTTCATTCCGATAACCCTGACAGTCACCTGGATGCCACTGTGAAAGAAGTTTCTAGTCAAGGTCTTCCACAGCGCCCCTTTTGTGGGCAAGGTCTTCAAATGTTCCGTATCTGCCATCAGCGCCTTCCACTGCTCTCCGTTTGTTGTAAGGTCTCCCATTGCTCCCCGGGTGTTGTAATGGTCTTCCACTGCCCTCTGTTTGTTGTAAAGATCTCCCATTGCGCCCCACTTTCTTACATTTGTTGTATAGGTCTCCCATTGTGCCCCACTTTCCTCCGTGTGTTGTAAATGTCTCCCATTGCGTCCCACTTTCCTCTGTTTGTTGTAAAGGTCTCTCATTGCTACCACTTTCCTCTGTTTGTTGTAAAGGTCTCTCATTGCGCCCCACTTTCCTCTGTTTGTTGTACAGGTCTCCCACTGCGCCCCATTTTCCTCTGTTTGTTGTAAAGGTGTTGCACTGCGCCCCACTTTCCTCTGTTTGTTGTACAGGTCTCCCACTGCGCCCCACTTTCCTCTGTTTGTTGTACAGGTCTCCCACTGCGCCCCACTTTCCTCTGTTTGTTGTACAGGTCTCCCACTGCGCCCCACTTTCCTCTGTTGTAAAGGTGTTGCACTGCAAGTGTACAGGTCTCCCATTGAGCCCCATTTTCCTCTGTTTGTTGTAAAGGTGTCGCAATTGCGCCCCACTTTCCTCTGTTTGTTGTACAGGTCTCCCACTGCGCCCCATTTTCCTCTGTTTGTTGTAAAGGTGTCGCAATTGCGCCCCACTTTCCTCTGTTTGTTGTACAGGTCTTCCATTGCGCCCCACTTTCCCCCGTTTGCTGTAATGTCTTCCACTGCCCTCCATTTGTTGTAACGGTCTTCTGGTGAAAGATCGAGCCAGCTGCAGTACAATCCTGTGCAATGAAGTCGACCATCTCGAGTATAGTTTGACCTTTTTAGAAGCCAAATCAGCAACGCTTTCAGTGTTTTCATAATGACAAGAATGGCTCCAGGCGATCGAGATTAAAATGCAGAACAAACAAATAAAGGGGACGCAGAGGTGTTTCCAAGGCACCAGGGCCAGGTTTTATACTGGCCAAGACCTACTAACACGTCCTAGTCGTGCGTCCTGGGCAACAGGTCCCTTCGAGGTCCTGGCTAACGTAGTAGGATCGCTGATTCTTCCTAAGTCGGCGAGTATCTGCCAGCACGGCGAGGAACCATCAGTCTGCACACCAATAAACCAGACATGGGACAACGGATACTCACGAAAACCTCAGTTGGGTATGACATCACACTGAGTTGGACAACCGGAAATCTTCATCCGACATACAGGACTTCACGCTGGAGTTCACAGCCAGCGAAAGCAAGCAAGCAAAACAAACAAAGGACCGCCGTATAGAGAATGGACGAACAGCAATCTGGGAGAATGTATCGTCAGGGCGAGAGACAGACAGTGGCGAAGATCCACTGCAGCCAACCTTCATTGTGGAGACGGCGCCTGATTGACTGAGAAGAGGGTCTGGAAAATACTCTACGTGTAAAGGAAACCGCAGACGCACGTTGCCACTGGTATCACCAGCATGGAAACTCTTCGTTAGCTACTGAAGAATGGGAGTATAATCACGTTAATTCTTGATTCCATATTCCCATACCTGGTTCACGACTCTGACATCTGACTTCAGATAACTCCGTCACCTCGCTGGAACGATCGTGAATGAAGATTTGCGACATCCTCCAGTCAATATCCCATTGACAACACCCTCTGAATCCACAGAACTAACAAGAGCTTCGGGCACTTCTATTGAAAGCGGCACTGTTAATTTCCCCGATAACCGCTCTTCGAGCCAAAACGTTTCCTTTTTCTTAACACCTTTCTTCTGACAACAAACACGGGCCAAGAATCTAGACCTCATCTACGAATAATTTAAACCCTTTAGCAACTGATAAAGACACCTCAACCCCCTATTTTTCTATTCACATGGAGGGATGTCCCCCAAATCTCCCCCTCCTCGTCTTTCTTTCTGATACGAAAATGAAAGACTGCCTAGCAAAGCACATCCTTTAGGAAAGCTAGTTTTCTACTCTTTATTTTTTCGGTAAAATTTTTTTTAGACCTTTCTTATCAGCCGTAAATCTCCAACACCAAGAAGGTATTGAGAGCTGGGGAACACCGGGATCCGATAGCCCTGTGTATTTGCTCCCAGTGGCAAACCGTTCGCAAACATCCGGATAAGCCCGGGCCACAAAAGGTGTAATACAAGATAACATTGAACGAACCAGAGTGTGTATGTCTAGGTGTGTGTGAGTTTGTGTGTGTAGATGTGTGCGTGTGTGTGTGTGTGTGGTGGGTGGGGGGGGGGGGGGGGGGGGGAAGAGACATTCCCGTGTTGTCTGATAAGCCTTAAAGACTAAGGCATTCAGCAAGGTGTTAGTAAATTAGGACATTCTCCCAAAAGGACACGATTTTTTTTTTTTTGTGGATTTTGTGTAACTGTATCTAACACATTGTTATCAAGTCATATCTGCAGCCAATGTATATTCAGACTCTCTCTCTCTCTCTCTCTCTCTCTCTCTCTCTCTCTCTCTCTCTCTCTCTCTCTCTCTCTCTCTCTCTCTCTCTCTCATCACACACACACACACATACACACTTTTTCGATCTCAGAATACATGCTGGCAATGTAATACACAGACAATATGCGAAACCCCTGAGACCACGAAGACAGTACCAACATTCAAAAAAAAATATATTGTTCATAGAAGTAGGGGGAGGGGAGAGAATGGAGTAGAAATTAGAGGAATCTCTAAAATAGTTCTGTTGCGACCAACCCCAGCACTGTGTTAATTTACTATAGTGCATTTACATTTGGTTGTCTCCATATAAAAATCCATATCTCAGTAACCAACTGAGGGAAAATGATGAGATTTAGCATATAACCTTATCATTATGTCCACTGGAGATTGTACAGCAGATTTCAATGTTTGTTTATATGCGGTATATAATTTACAGGTCAGAGTTTAAGTCCATAGTTTTAAATGTATTACACCTTCAGTCAGAAAATCAGCATTCTTCTTCTTCTTCGTTCATCCGGAGTTTTTTTTCGGATGTGATTGCGTTGTGCCTGTTTACAGCAGAGCTGCGTTCTTGCGCCGTTAGGTCGGCACATCCGACTTCTGCGGGCATTTGTTGACCGGGTTAACCTTCCCGGGAAATCAGCATTCAATGTTAATATTCTCCGTGGTTCACGGGATTGGCCTTGTGGCAAGAACCCCGCGCTGTTTAAACTGGGAGTGTTCAAAGGTGTCGTCAATATGTGGGTTTCTTCATGAAACCTGATTTTTTTTTTTTTAATCTTACCACTTATCGCTAACATCTGAATGTGTGAATATTGTTCAATGGGATTGAATGTGAAATTTTATACACTTCAAAGCATCGCTATGAAGTTGTACACATATTTTTGTCAAGTAGCTGATCGCAGGAAACTGTTTCACACTATTTCAAATTCCGAAAAAAAAAGGAACAGTGCATGCATTGGGTTTGAGTAAACGGTCATTTCGTCGATGGGTGCAAGAATCTGGAATGAAACCAACACGCAATAACCAAACGGTAGGTAGAAAGGCAATTGTAGACAGCTTTGACAAGAATATCATAAGGCGAGCTATTATAAAAATGCTGGATGCCAAAGAAACAGTGAGTGTAAGAAAACTTAGGGTTTGGTTGAGAAAGATCAATAACATAGAGCTATCCAAAACAACTTTGTGGAAAATTATAAGGACATTAGGCTTCACTTTTAGAAAGTACAAAGGAGGTAGAAATATCCTTTGCGAGCAACCGTATTTAGGAGCCATGAGAAGCAGATACCTACGTGAAATAAGGGAAATGCGCAAACAATTATGTCATAGTGTATTTGGATGAAACGTGGATCAATGCGCACCACACAAGTGGTAAGGAATGGCAATCAGTGGATGGAAAGATAAAGCGATATGTGCCCTGTAGTATAGGACAGCATTTGGTCATAGCCCATGCTGGTAATATGCATGATGGCTTATTACAGAATGCTGGACTCGTGTTCGTATCAAAGCATACAGACAATAGGGATTATCATAATAAGATGAATGGTAATGTATTAAGAGATTGGCTCGAGAATACCGTGCTTCCATCCCTATATAGACCGTCGTATCCAATTATGGACAATGCATGATATCAATGTTTTTGCCCAAGAAGACAAAATACCTACAGCATCGAGCACAAAGGGAGCAATAAAGATATGGCTCCGAATGGAAAACACACCATTTCCAGAAACGTATTTCTAGCTATAATTGTTGTCCCTTGTAAAACAGACGCCATAAAGCAACAAATATCAAATCGACAAGTTGACAGAAGAGCATCGTCATTGGTGCTTGAGACTTCCGCCGTACCATTCTCATTTTAACCCTATAGAACTTGTGTGGGCTAAAATTAAAGGACAGGTGGCAGCTGACAATACTATATTCAAATTGTCTGACGTCAAGATACTAACCCAGTCCGCGCTATTAAATATTGATAAAAGTTAGTGGAAAAAATGTGAGGACCATGATTTGAAAGAGGCGGATGACTATTGGAGAAAGGATGGATTGGATTTTATGCAAACGAGAACAGTCATCAACCTACTGGAATCGTGCGACACAGATTAAGGTCTGGGCAGATCGCAGAAATTTGGATATTGGATATTTTTGCTCCAACTATTCAGAAGAAGAATTGCAGGCCCTTAACATGACAGCATCGGCACAAACAATGGAACTTGTCAATAGCAACAGTTTGTATTCCACAGTGATGAATTTTCAATTCCGTAAGCCGTCAACGGTGACAAACAACTGGCACTGAAAAATAAAAAGCTCTAGACGCATTGAATACCAACCCAAGAGTAAAATTGTAGTGGGATCTGACATACTGTGGCATAACAAGAAACATGAGAAGAAACACGTTGTCAAATGAGGGGACAACACACGAACATACGAATCACTCTATAAACTTCAATGAAAAGAAGACCAACATCTTGACCGTTATGAAGGAAGCCCACTACAGAGACATTCACAGCTATATTCGTCGTGCAAAACAGGTAATCATGTTCCGTCTCAGCAGAGCAGACATTGCACCCACTCCCATACGAATCTGGATACGCCTTGTGTCGTTATATGAATTGGCGGGGCATTCATTACTGTAAAACAAGTTTGTTAGCGAGAAATCACAAGTTTTTCACTAAAACATCAAAGAAATGTTGCGGCTTTCCATGATTTAAGTTACTTTTGGACCTATCAAAGACATATTCCTTGGGTGAGGGTAAATATAAGACGACAGGAAAAATTTCATAACGATGCAACAGACAGTTTTCAAAATAATTGATCGTGAATGATGGCATTAATTTCTGGACAGACTATAGTCCATTTAACTTTAACATTCAGTAGCTAGAGAAAACAAGGACAACATAAACACTAAAAGTTATTGTTATCCAACCGGTTAGTTAATCTTAGTCGTGGTTGCAACTTCCCGACAAAGGGTCATCCCATAATGTTCCGTTTCTGTGCCAGTGAATATCACACAAAATGTTCCCCATTGCCCCAGGTGAAAAGGAACTGACAGCATCAAACCTGGATTAAAACCATGTCGTCATTCGAATGCAACGCGTTCAAATCTTTGTTTGGTAATAATGGCGTTCAATGTGTATGTCGTATAGTGTGTCCTTTAATCTGTACTTCTTTCGTCTACTTCTATGAATGCCAATCAACATGTATGCATTTGTTTCAAAGCTGTCAATGAAACAAGTTCAAATCGGTTATCGACGATCGTGACCGAGGACAAGTTCCTCTCCAGGCAGTGATCTTCTCAGTCCATGCCGTGTGGTGTTGGTGATCATGTCTGTCCACAGCCTTCTGTCTCGTGTACTGCCAATCTTCTTTTAGTCCTTGTCGTGTGGTGTTGGTGATCATGTCTGTCCACAGCCTTCTGTCTCGTGTACTGCCAATCTTCTTATGGTCCATGCCGTGTGGCTTTGGTGGTCATGTCTGTCCACAACCTTCTGTCTTTTGTGTCTAGAGTCACTTCTGATACCGATGTTCCTCCATGCCATAATGTCTAACTGTTCAGCATATGCTCTCTTTGTCTTCCCCTGCTTCTCCTTCCCTTTAGCCTTTCCGTTATAACGACAAACTCCAGCTTTCCCTTTGTCAAGACATTTGTTCTATAGAATGTAGTATGTCTTCATCTGATGCGAGTAACCAGTTCTCTTTGTGAGTTCACGTCTTTCAAGATGTCGTCATGGGTCTTTCTATCTGTCCACAACGTTATCATCAATCCTCTATAAAACCACATTGCCGCGGCTCCTACAAAAGTCCTGACTTGTCTGCTAAATGTCCATGATTCGCTTCTATATGTCAGAAATTAATATAACTCTCAAGAACTCTTTTCCTCACCTCAATTAAGAAAGATAAATAGCAGAGAATGCTCTTCATTTTTTGAAATGCTGCCTTTGCCTGGGCTTTTCAACATTTAACTGACTTTATACATCTTCCATCTGCAGTTATTAAAGTACTTTCATACTTAAATACACTGACTTGTTTCAGAATTGTTCCAGTCACTTTGACGTTGCATTTGGGTATACAATTTTACTTTGTAATAACCATTACTTCTGTTTTTCTGTTATTCACACTACGTCCCGTGTTTGACTTTCCGTTGCTATGTTATCTATCATTTCTTCTGTTTCATTTTTAGCCACCAAAACCATGTCATCAGCATAAGGCAGGTTGTTTACATGATCCCCAACAATTGATATTCGCCGTCCTTCCACTGTCACAATGTATGTAGTACATAAGTGAAGTTGACTCCACAATAAAAACAGACCGCCCCAACAGAAAACGCGTGAAGGAATTGGAAGATAGAAATAAGTGACACAGATGATCACTGTCCATGCATTAGTTTATGAAGACCAAACTATGGCAATATACAGAAGACCAGTAGACTTCTTCTTCTTCTTCTTCTTCTTCTTCTTCTTCTTCTTCTTCTTCTTCTTCTTCTTCTTCATCTTTTTCTTCTTCTCATCCTCCTTCTAATGACAATGGAAATGTGGTTTCTGGGGAAAATGCGAAGACTACAGTGGGCAGACAGAAAAACCAATGAGCCAGTCCTACAAGAAGCAAATGAAAACCGTAAACTGATTAGACCGTCAACATTTTTTGGGCTCGTAATGAGGGGGATAAACTGGAAAACTTGGCGACAACTGGTCATTTTGGTGGGAAAAGAACATGGGGTGAGAGGAAACGTTAATATCTAGATGGCTTGGCCTCCAATTCCAATTTTCAAAATAAAAATTGCAAATTCGGTTTCGTTAAACCTGCCTCTCATTGCATGGTCGAGACAAGAACAGAGAGCCGATCAACGACGTTGGTGATAGTGTGAGGTGGTGAAACATGACCGCCCAAGCTTATTGGCATGGCACATGATAATGAAAGACAGGGATAAATACTATGCAGAGGACATGGAGCCAGCTGCAAAAGAATGGACGGCTTGATGGAACAACACAGGATCAAGTAGGATCAAGTGAGAAGAGTTACGGTATTGTGTTATAACTGAACATAAATACTACTGTAGGCTTCTGGGGCCGTGACAGAACAGGAGTGAACAAACAGGCGTCTGTCTGGCAGAGTGAAGACCCAGAGCCCGAGACTGCTGGACATATACTGTAGCCTACCTTCAAGCAACAGAGAGATGGGTGTACAGGCACAGACAGACAGACAGACAGACAGACAGACCGGCAGACAGACAGGCAGAACGGCAGACAGGCCGGCAGACAGGCAGACAGACAGGCAGACAGACAGGCAGACAGACAGAGACAAAATGGTACGCAGAGAGATATAGCAAGAGAATGAGCCAGTGAAACAAAGAGAGAGAGAGAGAGAGAGAGAGAGAGAGAGAGAGAGAGAGAGAGAGAGAGAGAGAGAGCTGTTCACCACACATCTACACCAACGGGGCAGTGGCGTATCCTGAATTGACCCGGGTGGAATTCGTGGAATGCTACCCCTCCCTTTTCTTTACATTGTCCCGTGTTTTCCCTGGCAACCCCATACACCAATGTTTCTCAAACTTAGTTCTCAAAGGATGTCCTCACGTCACTAGGGTAGGAGGAGAGGGAGGGCTGCATGGCTGAGAGGTGACAGCCTCAGACTCAGAAGTTACCCAGCTCAGGGCGGAGCTTCCCCCCCCCCCCCACAAGACTCATTGTTTTCTAATGACACCTCTCTCTCTCTCTCTCTCTCTCTCTCTCTCTCTCTCTCTCTCTCCTCTCTCTCTCTCTCTCTCTCTCTCTCTCTCTCTCTCTCTCTCTCTCTCTCTCTTACACACACATACACCCTCTTTTATGGTTTTCTGGTAGTGAGATATGATACCTAGCTTCTTCAGATAAGAGCAACAAACGGTAGATCACACGTGCAAGCTTTGCATACTAAAAGCCACTACGGCATATGGAAATCGCAAAGAGTAGGCCTTAATGCCCTGGGGAAAAAAATGTTTTGTTTTAAAGAAATGAAAAACAAATGTGCGCGCGCGCCCGTGTGTGTGTGAGGGGGGGAGGGGGGGGGTAGTTGGAATCTATTACTGTGGATGAAATAAGGATGAAATGTGGATGATACAAAGTTCGTTGCATGCCCTTTATACTACGTCGCAATCAACCCCAGCATTTATAGGCCGTTTGGGATTTTCTACGCAGGTTTATGTTCAGTAGTTTGCCATTGCAGAGATTTTAAACCGGTCACAAAAGCATACAAAACTAAGCCACCCTAAGCTCACGGCCAGGTGTATAACTTAGAGACACTCTCCGCGGAGGAGACGAGAAAACCGAAGAGTCCACGTCTAGAAAGCTACTTTTAATTGACAATGTACCTTTTAAAACAGCAATTAGAATATTTTGTAACAGGTTTCGCAAAGAGAACAGATTACAGACATCAGAAGAGGACACTCCGCATTCTTTCGGCGTGTCATGGGAAGGGACAATCTGGAGTATGTCGTCACAACGGGTTGGTTGGAGGGGAACAGCAGTGGGAGACCAAGAGATAAGATACTGGACAGTTTGGCATCATAGTATGGAGGTACATTGGTATCAGAAATGACTGGCAGCAGAAGAGCAGAAGGTTGTGGACAGACATGACAATAGAGTTGGTAGGAAGATTGTGTTGTAAAGTGCTTTCTTAGTAGCACTCCCTTGCTATTTCTTTCAGCTCACATCATGTCTGCCCCCCTCCCGGCCCCACACCTGCCGCAGTTTATTCGTCTCTGCCGCCTGATCCGTGGCGAAGGTGTTCCGGGGTCACTCAATCTGGACAACGACGTGGATTCCATCCATCCATCATGTGCCATGCCTGTAAGCGTGGGTGGTCATGATTCGCCATTTCACTCGATCACCAGATTCAGGGGTCTTGTCTTGACCATGCCACTTGGTCAAGCCATCCAGATATGGACTGTAAGAAGAGGACACGAGACAGAAGGCTGTAGGTAGACAGACATGATTACCAACACCACACGGCATGGACTATAAGAAGATTGGCAGTACATGAGACAGAAGGCTGTAGACAGACATGATTACCAATACCACACGGCATGGACTATAAGAAGACTGGCAGTACACGAGACAGAAGGCTGGGGACAGACATGACCACCAACACCACACGGCATGGACTATAAGAAGATTGGCAGTACACGAAACAGAAGGCTGTGGACAGACTTGATCACCAACACCACACGGCATGGACTATAAGGAGATTGGCAGTACACGAGACAGAAGGTTGTGGATAGACATGGTCACCAACACCACACGGCATGGACTATAAGAAGCAGGATAACAGACAATAGCAAAGTGAATGTAAAGGACCCTTTAACTCTTAAGGCGCATTGAGCACGTGGTGCTTGACCCATATCTCTATTGACCATCGGCCCTCGGTCTTTGATGTGATCAGTCTCACAGCCCACCTCTACTTCGCAAGACATTTCCTGACATCCATCTTAGGCTGGGTCGACCTGGCAGCCCAATCAATTTCAACAATCAGCATCGATACGGATTCGAACATATAATCACTGGGCCGACAGGCAAGCATCTAAAGCATACAATGTTAACTCT
>JACEFZ010011787.1:0-41234 GCA_014155875.1 Cepaea nemoralis | reverse complement strand
CTATAAAAGAGAACACACCATAGATCCAAATCCCGAACTCTGCCTGCCTGTTGCTAGATGAACGGTCATTGGCTGAATGGATAAAAGCGATTACTATTAAACATCCGGTGTGTTGATGCCGAGGTAGTGGGTTAAACCCCTACACCGGTCAGATGGTCTAAAATTTTGACTTCTCGTCCTTGACTTGGGGACAAGTACCTCAGAAGTCAGATTGGGTTCGTCTGATGGTGAGGAACACTAGTAATAGGGACAGCTAACCCACACTCAGACATCAGTCCAGTCCATCTGAAGTAATAGGGACAGCTAACCCACACTCAGACATCAGTCCAGTCCATCTGAAGTAATAGGGACAGCTAACCCACACTCAGACATCAGTCCAGTCCATCTGAAGTAATAGGGACAGCTAACCCACACTCAGACATCAGTCCAGTCCACCTGAAGTAATAGGGACAGCTAACCCACACTCAGACATCAGTCCAGTCCATCTGAAGTAATAGGGACAGCTAACCCACACTCAGACATCAGTCCAGTCCATCTGAAGTAATAGGGACAGCTAATCCACACTCAGACATCAGTCCAGTCCATCTGAAGTAATAGGGACAGCTAACCCACACTCAGACATCAGTCCAGTCCATCTGAAGTAATAGGGACAGCTAACCCTCACTCAGACATCAGTCCAGTCCATCTGAAGTAATAGGGACAGCTAACCCTCACTCAGACATCAGTCCAGTCCATCTGAAGTAATAGGGACAGCTAACCCTCACTCAGACATCAGTCCAGTCCATCTGAAGTAATAGGGACAGCTAACCCTCACTCAGACATCAGTCCAGTCCATCTGAAGTAATAGGGACAGCTAACCCTCACTCAGACATCAGTCCAGTCCATCTGAAGTAATAGGGACAGCTAACCCACACTCAGACATCAGTCCAGTCCACCTGAAGTAATAGGGACAGCTAACCCACACTCAGACATCAGTCCAGTCCACCTGAAGTAATAGGGACAGCTAACCCACACTCAGACATCAGTCCAGTCCACCTGAAGTAATAGGGACAGCTAACCCTCACTCAGACATCAGTCCAGTCCACCTGAAGTAGTAGGGACAGCTAACCCACACTCAGACATCAGTCCAGTCCATCTGAAGTAATAGGGACAGCTAATCCACACTCAGACATCAGTCCAGTCCACCTGAAGTAATAGGGACAGCTAACCCTCACTCAGACATCAGTCCAGTGCACCTGAAGTAATATGGACAACTAACCCTCACTCAGACATCAGTCCAGTCCACCTGAAGTAATAGGGACAGCTAACCCACACTCAGACATCAGTCCAGTGCACCTGAAGTAATATGGACAACTAACCCTCACTCAGACATCAGTCCAGTCCACCTGAAGTAGTAGGGACAGCTAACCCACACTCAGACATCAGTCCAGTGCACCTGAAGTAATAGGGACAGCTAACCCTCACTCAGACATCAGTCCAGTGCACCTGAAGTAATATGGACAACTAACCCTCACTCAGACATCAGTCCAGTCCACCTGAAGTAATAGGGACAGCTAACCCACACTCAGACATCAGTCCAGTGCACCTGAAGTAATATGGACAACTAACCCACACTCAGACATCAGTCCAGTCCACCTGAAGTAGTATTAGCACTTGCATGGATTACGATTGGGTACAAAGTAAACGAACAAAAAACAAGGTCTTTGCTTCCTTAATCAACCGACTAGTCAACTCTCGCATCCACCGTGAAGAATGACATTAGTGAATCTCCAACATATTCTGTCACTCCCTACAGCCTGCACGCCCCCTGCACATACCGCTGCACATTCGTCCATCTCCCCGTCTTCATGCCTCTTTCAGGTGAGTGCGACTAGTTATGCACCTCAAAGTTCAGGGTGTCCGACTTCGGTATGCATGTGTTTAAGATTTGATTCTTCTTGACAGATTCCATCCCGGGTAACAGGCTCTATCTCACTGCGGGTAGGTTTCTATTTTCCTAACAATTTTGCCAGGTCAGCGGTTAACGGCCTACTTTTTGTGATTTTCAACTGTCGTGGGATTTTTAACGTGCACAGCTTGCCCACGGGACCTTCAGTTTTCGCCCTTGTTCTAGAAGACTAGGTGACCCGATGTCCTTACCCAAGAGATGAGGGGAGTCTGTGATATTATTCTATTCTAGAGGTTCTTTGAGAAATCCCCAGCCCTTGTTGGGATCGAACCAAGTACCTTCTGTACCCGAGGCGGACACCGTAGCCTCTCAGTTAAGTCCCCCTTCCCCGCCCATCTTCCGCTCGTTTGTCTGATTATGTTATCTTCTCGCTTGTGTCTTTGTCTACCTGTTTCTTTCTTTGTTTACCTTTGACTATTTCTTCAGTATAGTTTTCATACGAGTACCATGCTTTTTAAAATGATAATAACATTTAATTTGTCTGCTTGTCGGTAGAACAGTTGCTAACACGCATTGCCTACCAGCTCGGTGATAATGTGTTCGAACTCCCCATGAAAGCAATTTTTATTTTAAATTGACCTGGGCTCCTGGTCTGACCCAGCCGCACAGGCAAAAGGAAGTTTCCTGAAAGTATTATTTTCAACAACCTCAGGCTATTGGCTTCATGGTTCTAGTCCCATGTTTTATAGACCAATCGCCATTGGTGAATGATGCGGCCAATATCACGTCGGCCGCTTTTACGTCCCAAAATATTCACTGGTACTTATGTTTGGCTAAGTCCATTGGGATTTGAAGACATGGACACCGGGGCGACAAACAAGTACCCTTATGGAGCAGCATTGAATATGGTCATGAAATGTGGTTGTTCTTATAACTTCAATAGCCCTTTCACAGCCTGCCCGTCCCCAAAGAGCACATGCCAGTAGCAGTGATACGATAGTGCGTTCATAAATGTTTTCCCTCGTATAACAATTAATACCTCAGTAACCATCTGAGGGAAAATTATGAGATTAAGCATATAACTGTATCATTATGCACACACAACTCAAACAAATGTTGTTTTCGATAATGTACAGCAGATCACAATGTTTGTTATATGCGGTATATAATTTACGGGTCAGAGATGAAGTGCATATTGTGAAATGTATTACATCTTCACATGGAAGTATTCTTCTTCTTCTTCTTCTTCTTCTTCTTCTTCTTCTTCTTCTTCTTCTTCTTCTTCTTCTTCTTCTTCTTCTTCTTCTTCTTCTTGTTCTTGTTCTTGTTCTTCTTCTTGTTCTTGTTCTTGTTCTTGTTCTTCTTCTTCTTCTTCTTCTTCTTCTTCTTCTTCTTCTTCTTCTTCTTCTTCTTCTTCTTCTTCTTCTTCTTCTTCTTCTTCTTCTTCTTCTTCTTCTTCTTCTTCTTCTGCGTTCATCTGGAGTGGCTTTTTTCAGATGTAATTGCGGTGTGTTGTTATGCACCCTTGGGCCAATATCCTTAGGCCAACTCATCCGACCTTCGCGTGTGTCTTTTTTAACCAGGTTAGCATTCCTGGGGGACTATCACTTTAATGGTGTCGTCCACATCAAAGCTGGTCAAGTTGCAACTGTCAAAGACACGGTCAGCACTCATGGATAGGCAGGGACAGTCCATGGGTATTATCCGCCATCCAGGGAGGCCTCCATATTTGCAGAGCCGACACATAGCGCTCTGGTGCTGGTCTTACTCTGGGAATCGCCACGTCCTGCTCATGGCTGCTTTAATTCCTCAATTCAATGTATTGGATATTTCGTTCGCTACGGGCCGCTTCCCGCACAAACCAGGTCGGTCTGGAGACGGTATCCACTCAGCGAGCTTTCGATTCGGACATGTGCTAGTCGTTGTGTGGAAGACAATATAGTCAGAGCTGTTCCGGGCACGACGGACATTCGGAAAACTAGCTAGTCATAGCTGTTCCGGACACGAAGGACATTCGGAAAACTAGATAGTCAGAGCTGTTCCGGGCACGTGGGACATTTCACTCAGACGTTTTTGTGTTGTGCCAGTTTTAATTTGCCACCCTTAGGCTTGCACATCCGACTTCGGCAGGCGTTTTGATCAGGTTAACCTTCCTGGAGGTTTTGAGAGATATGTTGTGGTGTCGCCCACATCTAAGCTGGTCAAGTTAGACGGTCAACCCTCAAGGGAAGGCAGGGGCAGAACATGGGCATTCCCCGCTACCCAAGGAGGCTTCCATATATGCAGAGCCGGCATATAGAGCTCTGGTGCTGGGTTCAACAAAGGAATCACCACGTCCTGCTCATGGCTGCTTTTAATCCTCAATTCCATGTATTGGGCATTTCGTTCGCCACTTGCCCCCCCCCCCCCCCCCCACGTAAACCAGGAACGATCAGTCTGCTGGCGACATCCATTCAGCACGCTTTTCCTTCCGACTTCCACGTAATGGAGTCGCTAGCCAAGCGTTCTATTTCGTGTTAGTGAACGTTTTTAACCTTAATTTGCAGGCGACATACACTCTGCAAGCTTTCACTTCGGACTGGCACGTAATAGATTCGCTAGCCAAGCGTTCCATTTCGTGTTAATGACACGTTTTTCCACCTTTGACTACGCTCACTTGGTGTGCTCTTGTGTAGACTTGCATCGTAACCACTTGGAGTGATTGAGTCACTTTTCCATCTTTAGTAACGTTCACGAGGTAGGCTACATGTGCTGCCGGCTCAGCACCTTACTTCCATGCAGCAGAGAGCGAGTAACGGTCAGGCTCTCTCATCCGGGGATCCCTCATTTCCCTCGACTGAGAGTCTTCGGACAAGTATATGAACTAAGCATGTAGCGTGCTGAGGATCTCACATCCATTTTGCTGTGGGTGAGTATCGGCCCGGCTGTCACATCCGAGAGTTAATGGCTTAGAGGCGTTCAGAGAGCCTTAGAGTATGTGTCCGGGCCAAGAATCAGTGGCATCGTGCGCCTGTTTCGGACTTTGACTGCTATCCTCAGTCTACCTGCAGAGCAGCAGGTTGTGTCTCTCTTGGTCTGGTTCCAATCTCAAGACCTGTCCGACTTGCAGTTGTGCTTCCGTCGGCATAGCTCTTGGGGGTCATTGGACACGCAAGCCCCTTTACCATCATGGAGACACATCGGGGGGACGGGGGAGGGGGGTATCAGTGTTCAATAATGAACATTCTTAGTGGTGCACGGGAATTTCCTTATGAGAACCACGTCACATAGTGAAACATAAGTGTTCAGAAGTGACGTCCATAATTCTAAATATAGTGGGTGATTTTATGATGCGTTATTATTTTATAACATCTTATCATTTATTGCTAACATCTGAATTTGTGAATTTTATTGAATGGGATTGATACAATGCGTGTTATTGAGTTTGAGTAAACGGTCATTTCTTTGATGGGTGCAAGAATCTGGAAGCAAACGGCAGGTTAAAAGGTAATTGTAGACAACATTGACAAGGAGGTCATATGGCAAGCTATTATAAAATGATGGATACCAAAGAAACAATGATGGTAAGAGAATTTAGGGTTTGGTTCAGAATAACAATGACATAGACCTATCCAAAATAACTTCGTTGAAAAGGTTAAGGACATTAGACTTCACGTTTACAAAGTAAAAGGGAGGTGTCACGAGCGCCATGAGTTAACCAGCTAATAATACCGACGTTTGCGTGGCGTATATTTTCTGGGCCACAACAGTCGTACTAACAGAGTAAACACAGCTGTACAGGTTACATCGTGTCAGCCCATATACACATTTGGTGGTGAGTGAGTAAGGAATGGATACACAGAGTTGGCAGTTCATTAACAAGTAGAATCACATATATTGTCAGCTTAGGATATGGAATGGTTCCGTTTGTCATCTATACGGCCGGACATCAGACGAAAATGGCTGCTGGGATTGTCACCACGGAACAGAAGATTGACAAGTTTGTCAACATTTGAATGCAGATGGAAGCCGTGAGATCACAGGGGCAGATGTAAAACGGAAGTACCTAGTACGGAAAACAGTGCATCTGTCAATTCTTGGTTTCCGGCACATCGAGAGGATTGACGTGGTTATTTGCAACTCTTTGTTGTAACTCGACAGAAACTAGCTGGCTTGTTTTGAGAATCTAGGCAATTACTGACAACTTTGACAGGATTTAAGCCAGGAAAATAGTTCTTGACAGGGGATGATTTGCCACTGTGCCACCTGTGTGGGGGAGTAAAGGATAACGTCACGTGGCCAACTTTGGTAGTTTGCGATATAAACTCGAGTTGAGATCAACTAGGGTGGACTTGAATAATGCTCTAGTTAGAGTGCCAGGGCACTGCAGCGCCTAGTGGAAATAATATCTACCGTGTGTTAATTAGTGACTTAATTTTGCACGTGCCTATAATGGCAGATGTAGATATGATTGATAGGACTGCAGTAGTGCCATTTAAGGTATAACCTATTATAATATATTCGTTATAATTACTTTAGGCAGTAGCCTTGTTAAACTATAGTGTGATGATTAGCACTGTTAGTGGAAACTAAATAGATTAGTGAAGTGTTGATAAGCTTTACTAGTTGAGAATTGAGTAATGAGGGATAATTGGGATCTTCCCGTAGGTGTCCCTGGTGGGCGGGGTTCCGCATTCTGGTTGCTGATTTTTTCTTTGTCATAGCCTGATTCGGCTCTAGGTGGGTAGCTAATCTGCTCTGTGACTAAGTCTAGTTAGCTAAAGATCATTAAGCAAGGTGATAGGCTTACACTCAGCCGAAGGGATCAGTGACTAGTACTATCACCAGATGTGTTGTTTCTATCCTAGGTTCCCTACCAGATCCAAGGAAACTCTACAAGTTTTGGGAAAGAATTAAAACACCCATTCTGAAGAACACCAGTTCAAGAGTCAATAAAGTTGCATACAGAAACGTAACTTACGCTAGAAGGAAATTGATTCATCAAAGAGAGTGATGCATACTGATGCACCACACAGCATCAGACAGTAGTAACTAAATGAGAACAGTCTAATAGTTACTTAGTGTTATATAAGCTCGTGTAATAGAACACAAGACATTATACTTGAGGCTAGATAGACACGAGTGAGGATCCAGTACAGTAACAATTAACATTAATGACTGTGTACACACTACAAAGGACTTGTGCAGTTTTTTTTAAGGAACGTTAGGAACGGACATTGTGTAGAGTGTAACCGGTCCATGATTAACTGTTAATACCACCGGTGTCTATTTCGGATGTTCATGAAATTGGATTACCAGAGGTCTACAGAGGCAAAGCAGTATCCGGCAAGATGGTTTCGGCAACGGGTGAGAAGTACATGTTCTGACGTACCGTGCTGTGGTCTATCTTTGCTGGGATCAGCTGACTGGGTTGCTGTCTGAGAGTCAGAGTCTACACACTTTATAGAACACGTCACACATTTTCTTCACATACACGTCTCATATACGTTACACTTTTATTTTAATAAATTACTCTTTATTAATTTCTAGAAGCAAGAGTTGTTGAGTATGTTGCGTTGGGGAAGTATGAGAAGGGGGCATAGTACGACAGTGTGAGAGTGATAGGAAAAGGTGTCCATAGGCTGATGGAGTGTGTTGGACGGAAGCTGGTGGATTCTCCAGAATATTGAGAGGGAAAAAAAATATATTATAATGTGGGTGTCGGATCTCCTCACTCCAGGGACGACACTTTAAAGGAGGACACGACATTATTGGGGGCTCGTAAACGTGATCTTTGGACAGCGGGATCTCTCGTAAACGTGATCTTTGGACAGCGGGATCTCTCGTAAACGTGATCTTTGGACAGCGGGATCTCTCGTAAACGTGATCTTTGGACAGCGGGATCTCCCGTAAACGGAATCCTTGGACAGCGAGATCTCCTGCAAGCAGGAACGTTTGACAGTGGGATCTTCTGACAACGGGGTTTTTTGACACGGGATCCTTAGTTATAAGAGGGAGATATCATTTTGGAGAATCCAGCTAGAGTGAATGTGGATAGGGGTTAGGACTAATTAATATCTTACCTGTTCACACTTCACACGTCTGCATAGGTCTGTGGTCCTGATTCTACTCTTGTCACTGAGTGAATGTGCTGTGTGTAGTAATATCTAGATGTATAGTACTTGTTCATATATCTGTATAGTAATTTGCAGTTATATTGTACTAGACCTGCTAGCTTACCTCTCTGTATAATGGCCACCCCTAAACTTAGCACGTTAGAATTAAAGGCAAGGGGGGAAGAAATGGGATTAGCTGGGTCTGCTCTAACGGATTACATACAGGAAGTGGAGAGAGAGTATCGTCAGGCAGAAAGGGAAGATCGAAAGGCCGAGCTGGAATTGAGAAGGATGGAGTTGGAACAAGCAGCTAGGAAATTGGAAGCTGAGCAAGCAGCTAAGAAATTGGAAGCTGAGCAAGCAGTTAGGAAATTGGAAGCTGAGCAAGCAGCTAGGAAATTGGAAGCTGAGCAAGCAGCTAGGAAATTTGAAGCTGAACAAGCAGCTAGGAAATTAGAAGCTGAACAAGAAGCACAGAAGAGGGAGCACGAGTACCGGATGCGGGAACTCGAGCTCAAGAGTCAATCTAATGGAGAAACTGAGGGAGCAGTTGGAGGTTCCTCCATCCCAGGATCAACACCAGTAGGTGGACATGGGTACCATGCTATGAAGTTTCCTTTAGCGGTCTACGAGGAGGACAAAGAGAAGATTGACCAATACCTTCAACGCTTCGAGGCTATGTCAGTTGCTATGGGTCTGGAGCGTAACAAATGGAATCTTAAGCTATCCCAGGGATTACGCGGGACCGGATACGAGGTCTATACTCGCCTGCCACCAGGACATGAGAACAATTATGATGAGTTAAAGACGGCTCTGCTGAAACGATTCGAGGTTACGTCACATACCTACCGGAAAAAATTTCGAGCAGCGAAACGAGAACCGGGAGAGTTGTTTGCCGCCTACAGTTTGCGTCTTAAATCTTATCTCCATAAGTGGATGGATTTGGCTGGGTTCGCACATGACTATGAGAGTCTGGAAGAGCTCATGGTGGTCGACCAGCTGAAGAAGCAAATGTCTAAACCTCTCAGGACGTTCCTGGGAGAACAAGGAGCGGAACGTATTGACCTCGTGACTAAATTAGCAGAACGGTTCGTCGAGGTACATGGGGAGGCAGGGGAAACCCTTTCCACCAACTCCAAAAGTCAAGAGAAACATGACAAGAAGAAAGCCAAAAACTCAGGAACAAAAAAGTGGGAACCTTATGTGCAAAAATCAGAGGATAGTTCAGAGAAGAAGAAGGAGGGAAGCAAGAGCACTTCAAGCTCTACACCAAAACGACCATGGTCGGAGAAGTGGTGTTCAATTTGTAAGTCACCCTCTCACAATACGAGGGACTGCAAATCGAAGGCTAAGAACCCTCACTTTGCAGCATGTCAAGTGACTTCCAAGGAGGTTGTCACGGAAAATGCCAAGGTCAACAAGGAAGCTCGCCACCAGGAGAGCTCACTCAAGTCCGACAATAGAAAATCTAGGACAGGGAAATGGTGCAACCTATGTCAGTCAAACACGCACAATGCTATTGACTGCAGGGGAAAGTCAGGAGACACTCAATTCGTCGTGTGCTCAGGGAAACCTAAGGTGGAGCCCACCGAACAGGTCGAGGCCGAGGAAGAGACTCCAGACCAGGAAAAACCACCTGTAGTGGAATTGGTAGAGGTTAACGGTCGTCAAGTGGAGTGTTTATACGACACAGGACTGGACGGGGAGGCCGTGATTTCTGCGGATCTGGTACATCCAGAACAATTCACAGGTGAAACATTGGATATACAGCCTGCACAGAAAAGTGCTGTAACCATGAAGTTGCCTATTGCTAATGTGGAGATTCGGTCAAGGTACGTCACCGGCACCATCAAGGCCGCTGTATTGACCGATCCAATTTTTCCAGTCATCCTAGGTTGCCGGTATGTCTTTCTGGGAATGCTCAGGGAGCCAATTCATATGGGAGCAATGCAGACTCGCTCTCAGACGAAAACGGAAGAGGCAGACGCAATTGTGACTAACCCAATGCCGGGGGAGCTACGAACTGCCCAGAGTGAGGATGATACTTTACGTCCTTGCTACAAAAAGCTGCAGAAAAGTGCTGATCCACCAGGACGGGGGCAGTACTACATGAAGAATAGGATACTCTACAGGAGAGCAGGAAGGGGAGACAACCTATACGGTCAGTTGGTCGTCCCGAAAGCTCATCGGTCCAGATTCTTCATATGGGGCATACCATCTCCTTTAGTGGACACATGGGTATTGCCGCCACCATGCAGCGGATTTCCTGCCACTACTATTGGCCGGGAATGACAGATGATGTGCGTCGGTATGTGAAGTCATGCCCTGAGTGCCAGAGGGTGGCACCGAAACACTGGACAGCACCGGTGATGTTGGGTGAGATGCCCATCATGAACTCTCCTTTCGAGAGGGTAGCCATCGATATCGTGGGTCCACTTCCCAGGACTAGGAAGAGGAACATGTATATACTCACAATGGTGGATTGCTGTACAATGTGGGGTGAAGCCATACCGTTGACCACGATTGACTCGAAAAGAGTGGCGGACGCACTGATGGAGGCCTTTACCAGATTAGGCTTTCCGGATCAAATTCTGACGGATAATGGATCTCAGTTTTGTGGAAAACTCATGGAGGAGGTATTTAGGGTGTTTCACTCTAACCACATACATACCAGCCCTTACCACCCTCAAGCCAATGGACAAGTAGAGCGTTTCAACGGCACGTTGATGACAATGCTCAGGAAACTAGCGCAGGAAAATCCTGATAGGTGGGATGAATATATCCCAGCAGCACTCTTTGCCTATCGGGAAGTTCCTCATGGCTCAACAGGACTACCACCCGCTACGTTGCTGTTTGGTCGTCCAATCAAAGGACCGTTGGAAGCCATGTTGAGGAGTTGGACTGAAGAGGGGACGTCAGAAGAAGTGATCTCATCCTATCAATACGTGGAGGAACTGAAAGAAAAACTTCACAAGGGATGGACTCTGGCAAATCAAAACTTGAAAAAGGCCAGGAAAAGACATGCGGCTTACTACAACCGTAGGTCTAAAGAAAGATCTCTAGAGGTGGGAGATAAAGTCTTGTTGCTACTCCCAACGGGAAACAACAAACTGGAGATAGGTTGGCAAGGACCATTTCCCGTGGAAAGGGTGATATCCAGAACCAACTATCAGATCCGGATCCGGGGAAAGTCGAAGATTTTCCATATCAATCTCTTGCGGAAATACGAAGAGAGACCAGGAGACAAGGCAGCTCACCTCATGGCAATGGCAGTTGCAGTGGAGACAGAAGTGGGAACCAGCGAGGGCAGGGAATATCCCTTAGTACACCAGGAACTTATAGGGATGTGCAAGTGAACCCTGATCTGACCTCCCAGGAGAGGGAAAGGATAACCCAGGTTCTCAAGTCTCATAAGGAGATACTGACTGATAAACCTGGACGAACGAGGTTGGTTGAGTTCGAGATGACTTTGACCACACAGGAGCCTGTTCGCCAAAAGGTTTACCCAGTGCCATTCTCTAAAGAAAAGGCCCTGGAGGAGGAAATAAAAAAACTGCTGGAGGATGACGTGATTGCACCATCCACATCCCCATACAATGCGGGGGTAGTTTTGTTACGCAAACCAAGTGGAGAACACAGGTTGTGTATAGATTACCGACTGCTGAACAGTCATACACAGTTTCAGGTGGAACCTTTGCCGAATCCAACTCAGTTATTCGCTAGGCTCCATAAGGCTCGGTACTTTTCAAAGGTGGATCTGAGTCGGGGGTACTATCAGATACCAGTAAAACCGGAGATTCGACCACTGTTAGCTTTCAGTACACCCAGTGGACACTACGAATTCAAGGTCATGCCCTTTGGACTCAGCAATGCACCTAGTGTGTTTACACGCATGATGAGGACTTTACTAGATCCGTTACAGGATCCGTCCATCATCTCATTCATGGATGATATTCTGATTTCCAGTGACAGCTTGGATGACCACTTACAATCCTTGGAGAGAGTGTTTAATAGACTCAAAGAAGCAGGGCTTACTGCTCGTCCAACCAAGTGCATGATTGGTTACCAGACTCTGGAATTTCTAGGTCACACCATCACTCCAGGACACATTGTCCCAGAAGAGAAGAACCTGGAGAAAATCAGAAATGCACCAAGGCCAAAAACGAAGAAGGATGTGCGATCTTTTCTCTCGTTGTGTGGGTTCTACCACAAATTTATCCCACATTTCACTGAACTGGGAGCTGCGTTGACGGAAACCTTGAAAAAGGGATTACCGGATCAAATCATTTGGACACCAGAATGTGAGAATGCCTATAGTCAGTTAAAGGAGGCCTTGGTCAGCAAACCTGTATTACAGCTCCCTGACCTTTCCAAACCATTTGTGTTGAGAACAGATGCGAGTGCGATTGGAATTGGAGCCGCTTTGTTACAGGAAGGAAAAGACGATGCTTCGGTTTTGAAACCTGTGGCATACGCAAGTAAGAAACTTCTACAGGCGGAGAGGAATTATTCAACCGTCGAGAGAGAATGCTTGTCCCTCGTATGGGCAGTGCAAAAATTTCAGCCATATTTGTATGGAGTTAAGTTTCGGGTCCAGTCAGATCATCAGCCCCTGATGTTCCTGGCTACTTCTCAGAAGCTCAACGCACGTTTGATGCGGTGGTCGTTGTTACTTCAACCGTATAATTTCACAGTAGAGTACATTCCTGGGAAGGAGAATGTTGGAGCGGATTTCTTGTCAAGACACCCAGCTCCTGAAGAAGAGGAATGAATCATCTGGATTTAACTCATGGTGGAGAAGAGTGAGATGGACTACTCTCTTAAGAGGGGGCCTATGTCACGAGCGCCATGAGTTAACCAGCTAATAATACCGACGTTTGCGTGGCGTATATTTTCTGGGCCACAACAGTCGTACTAACAGAGTAAACACAGCTGTACAGGTTACATCGTGTCAGCCCATATACACATTTGGTGGTGAGTGAGTAAGAATGGATACACAGAGTTGGCAGTTCATTAACAAGTAGAATCACATATATTGTCAGCTTAGGATATGGAATGGTTCCGTTTGTCATCTATACGGCCGGACATCAGACGAAAATGGCTGCTGGGGTTGTCACCACGGAACAGAAGATGACAAGTTTGTCAACATTTGAATGCAGATGGAAGCCGTGAGATCACAGGGGCAGATGTAAAACGGAAGTACCTAGTACGGAAAACAGTGCATCTGTCAATTCTTGGTTTCCGGCACATCAAGATGATTGGCAGCTTGGTATCGAAACTCTTTGTTGGGAGTATACAGAAACTAGCTGGCTTGTTTTGAGAATCTAGGCAATTACTGACAACTTTGACAGGATTTAAGCCAGGAAAATAGTTCTTGACAGGGGATGATTTGCCACTGTGCCACCTGTGTGGGGGAGTAAAGGATAACGTCACGTGGCCAACTTTGGTAGTTTGCGATATAAACTCGAGTTGAGATCAACTAGGGTGGACTTGAATAATGCTCTAGTTAGAGTGCCAAGGCACTGCAGTGCTTAGTGGAAATAATATCTACCGTGTGTTAATTAGTGACTTAATTTTGCACGTGCCTATAATGGCAGATGTAGATATGATTGATAGGACTGCAGTAGTGCCATTTAAGGTATAACCTATTATAATATATTCGTTATAATTACTTTAGGCAGTAGCCTTGTTAAACTATAGTGTGATGATTAGCACTGTTAGTGGAAACTAAATAGATTAGTGAAGTGTTGATAAGCTTTACTAGTTGAGAATTGAGTAATGAGGGATAATTGGGATCTTCCCGTAGGTGTCCCTGGTGGGCGGCGTTCCGCATTCTGTTTGCTGATATTTTTTCTTTGTCATAGCCTGATTCGGCTCTAGGTGGGTAGCTAATCTGCTCTGTGACTAAGTCTAGTTAGCTAAAGATCATTAAGCAAGGTGATAGGCTTACACTCAGCCGAAGGGATCAGTGACTAGTACTATCACCAGATGTGTTGTTTCTATCCTAGGTTCCCTACCAGATCCAAGGAAACTCTACAAGTTTTGGGGAAGAATTAAAAAAACCCATTCTGAAGAACACCAGTTCAAGAGTCAATAAAGTTGCATACAGAAACGTAACTTACGCTAGAAGGAAATTGATTCATCAAAGAGAGTGATGCATACTGATGCACCACACAGCATCAGACAGTAGTAACTAAATGAGAACAGTCTAATCGTTACTTAGTGTTATATAATCTCGTGTAATAGAACACAAGACATTATACTTGAGGCTAGATAGACACGAGTGAGGATCCAGTACAGTAACAATTAACATTAATGACTGTGTACACACTACAAAGGACTTGTGCAGTTTTTTTTAAGGAACGTTAGGAACGGACATTGTGTAGAGTGCAACCGGTCCATGATTAACTGTTAATACCACCGGTGTCTATTTCGGATGTTCATGAAATTGGATTACCAGAGGTCTACAGAGGCAAAGCAGTATCCGGCAAGATGGTTTCGGCAACGGGTGAGAAGTACATGTTCTGACGTACCGTGCTGTGGTCTATCTTTGCTGGGATCAGCTGACTGGGTTGCTGTCTGAGAGTCAGAGTCTACACACTTTATAGAACACGTCACACATTTTCTTCACATACACGTCTCATACACGTTACACTTTTATTTTAATAAATTACTCTTTATTAATTTCTAGATGCAAGAGTTGTTGAGTATATTGCGTTGGGGAAGTATGAAAAGGGGGCATAGTACGACAGTGAGAGAGTGATAGGAAAAGGTGTCCATAGGCTGAGGGAGTGTGTTGGACGGAAGCTGGTGGATTCTCCAGAATATTGAGAGGAAAAAAAAAATATTATAATGTGGGTGTCGGCTCTCTTCACTCCAGGGACGACACTGTAAAGGAGGACACGACAGGAGGTATAAATGTCATTTGCGAACAATCGCATTTAGGAGTCATGAGAAGCAAGTTAAAGTTAATTGATATCGTTTGCAGGACGTCGCAGTCAATCCCAGCCTTGCTTCTTTTTTTTTCTTTTTTTTTTTGCTGTTTGTGATCTCTTGGCAAATTTACGTTCAGTAGTTTACCATTGCTTTCAGAACGACCGACATCCATGCCATTTTATAAACAAACCCAACGCAAGGAGGTCTGCTGCCAAATCGCCCGCAGCTGTGTAACCCCCTAAGCCACGATGCCGGCTCATAAGCAAGTACCTACGTGAAATAGGGGAATTGACAACAGCAAATTTTGACAAAGTGTATTTGGATGACACCTGGATCAATGCGCACTACACAAATGAAAAGGAATGGTATTCAATGGATGGAGAGATAAAGCGATATGTACAAAGGACATACAGGTCCGGACACTTGTGATTGACAGAAGTACGCGCCCTTACGGTCCGGACGTGTTCGAGGCCCTCACCTGTGGGACTTGGCTGAACGCCTCTAAGCCGGGTCCCTTGGGTTCCAGGGTCTGGCCATCACTCGCCATCTGCTCGTGGTGGCGAGGTCTCGGAAGTTTGTCGCTGTACCGCCTGCGTCTGCAGCCTACCTTGTGCCAGACGTATTGGTTACCGTTTCCTCTGGAATACACAAGATTAGGCCGAGAGAGGGAACATGTCGTTTGGGCACCACCTGTTTCTCTGAAGCTCTGCCCAGGCATTGTGATGGAATATTGGCCACATTCCAACTCACATACTTTGGTCTGTTAAGACTGCAAGGTGCCACTCAGTTAGTCGACAGATCATCCTCATTGCACATCGAACCATTCAGTCCATAAGTGCTCGGATCCCCTCCTCAGCAAATCCCGCAGCAAATCCCGTAGCGGCTCACGACACCAGTTCTGTGTTGGTTTATCAATCTTCTTTGGCTTCCTGCACAGTGTTCTTGTTTGGCAACACCTCTTTTAATTTGCAGTTCTCGGAGTCTGATCATGATTGTAGATTCATAATCATCGCTTGGTTCTCGCAACAGTCTTACTTCTCGTAGAGCATTCAGAATGTCACCCTGTCCATGATTGAATTGTGGTATCATCTCTGCTCACTCCCTTATGCACATTAACGTGCAGATGTTCGAAAACTGACAAGAACTCCATTTTAAAAAAAAAAAGCTAAATACCTCCTAGTAGGAGGACACCTTGTGTTCACATTACTAACCAGCAGCTGAAGGAAAAAAGGGGAAATGAAAAATAAGGTAATAAATATCTTCCGTCTACTTTCCTCTCCATTTCCATTCTATATTATTTAACCCAAGTCAATTTAATAACAACAACAACAACAACAACAACAACAACAACAACAACAGTAGTGGTAGTAGTAGTAGTAGTAATAATAATAATAATAATAATAATAATAATAATAATAATAATAATAATAATAATATGCTTTGCGTCGTTACCCGAGTAGACCTGTATTTTTTTAAAATTCGCATATCCTTTTACAGGACATCGCTGTCAACAGCAGCATCTTTCAGCTGTCTGTTGATTTCTTGGCAAGATTACGCTCAGTAGTTTGCCATTGCTTTCTGAGCGGCCGGCTCAGTTATCCCGCAAGTCACCAGCGGGGGACGAACCGCTCCCAGTTCTCGCCCGCTACGAGACTCAGCGTGATAAACGGTATTACGGAGAAAGTGGTGTAACCCCTCGGCCAGAGAGACCGGCAGACCTGTATTACTGTTTAAAATAAATGTTTGTTAGTGTGAATTCAATACATTTTGGCCAAAACGTCACAGAAGTTTCGCCACATTCCATTATTTCAGTTGCCTTTGGACATATATTCCTTGGGTGTTAGTAAATGGGACATGATTCATCAGACACATACGATGTCATCAAGTAATCTGCTATATATACAACATCTACAACATCATTTAGCAGACACATACGCTTTGATCAAGTAACCTACTATATATAGAATATCTACAACATCATTCAGCAGACACATACGCTTTGATCAAGTAACCTACCATGTATAGAACATCTGCTACATCCTATAGAAGAAACATGCGTTCTCATCATGTAACTCTAACACAAAGACAAATACGTCATGATCAAGTAACATATCATATACAGAACACATACAATATCGTACAAGAGAAACACGAGCTCAGATAAAGTACCTATGTTACACTGAACACATAAATATCCTACTAGAGAATCATGAGCTCAAATCAATTAATCTATCATACACTGAATACATACATGTGTTTTTCACACAGTGACGTCACTTAGCGACCTTTGTCGTCTGCTGCTTCGAGATTAACCCTTCGGGTTCTTTTCCACTTTAAATTCTGTGTTTCATTTTGAAGTCCTACATGGCTGTAGGCCTCTCTCTCTCTCTCTCTCTCTCTCTCTCTCTCTCTCTCTCTCTCTCTCTCTCTCTCTCTCTCTCTCTCTCTCTCTCTCTCTCTCTGAAAAATGATGTAAGCATTTTAATAATCTTATCGGTTTTCTACCCTGACATGTAGCAGTTAAGAATTACTGAGTCATATCTCATAGTCATATAGACATGTTCCCACACACGTATAACTGTGCAAACACGATGGGATGGTCTCCTATTAATCATACACAAAATAATTTTAAAACAAATAGTATTATTATTACAGGCACGCACTTCTATCTACACCCTTAGTAGATGTCGTGTAGCATCAGCCTATGGGAGGGTTGTGCTAACTAAGCTATGAGTTTTATAAGGTCCCGTGGCCTCCCCATAGTAGTCCCTTGCTTGCTCTATAGACAAGCATCCCCAACCAAGGCCATTACGTCCGATTGAGGAGACGTGTGTGATTAAATGGTACCATTGCCCTCTGTATTATAGTTGGTATTTGACATGTGTCATGTATATCAACTTATCTGACTTTTCTTTCCGTATTAAACTTGCTATGTTGTCTTTATCGGTTACCGTTTGACCTTTACTTGCTTACTACATTCGATAGGTGAGGTTTACTGCCTTCGTAGTCGTAGAATTGTAGGAGTCCTCATTGCATTTCTGTTTCCTCCACTTCTATGTGTGAGACCTTAGATTCTTATCCTGCTTTACTTGTTCTTGTAGATCATTATTACGTTTGCTATCACATGGATGAGTGTTATCCAGTGTCAACTTCTTAAAGACCTAGGGGACAAGACTCGGGTTCAGACAGGCAACAAACTCCATACTGTATATTGATAATCTAATTTATTATCGTTAATCTGGCGAATAATGATTTCGCAGTTAATCACAATATCACAGTATCTTATAGGTACATTAACAAGTCATCATACACATTACTATCACAGCATAAATCTATCAAACTATCTCGCTAATCAAACAATTTCTATATTCAAACTAGTTTCTGTATATCTCGTCCCCCTAAGCTAAACCCTGCTTCTTGTCCAGCGTCCAGTATTCGTCTCCCCTCGACGGGCGTCGGGCGGACACGGAGTGTGACTCCTCTTTTCCGGCGGGTTTCACCTGTGTCAACAACGCAGTAGGCAAACTGACCCCTCTGTTCTCGAATGCCCGAGATTGCTCGGACACTCGAGCCGTCGTAATTAATTCCCTTCTTAGGGTTTCTGTCTCTGTGTTGCATCCCTTATATATCCCCTATATCTCTATGTATATATACCATTCATGTGAGACTCTGACATCCAGATAATTCTATATACTTAACTGTTACAGCAAAAATCAAATTATACATTAAAATAATAATAACATTGTAGCATCATATTGACATTCTTAATGTGTCATTTAATATTATGTACAGTACTACAGTAATTGTAGCCTGATCTTCTTCTTTTGAAATATCATTGTTGGTGGTTTTGACTTGTGTGTCTCTGCCTTTGTCTTTATTCCTGCTATTGATTATGTACCCTCAATGTGCCCCATCGATAATACAGATGAGGTTACGTATTCATACTCAGTTGAAACAGACCGCAGAGTACTGGAATGATCATATGTATGAATCATCAATTGTAGAACACTTACATCTTAGAACCTTTAAGCATAACATTATATAATTATTGTAATACTATGTCTAAACCTGATAATTACATGTAGAATTACATTGCATGAAAACGTATAACACAATTGTTTCATGCTAATTACTATATAAATCATCATTAATGCGATGCTGTGTTCACCGCAACATTTAATCATAAATGTATTCATGCTCTCACTCATTCAAGCTATTCAGACCTTGTACTTCAGGTGGTGATGGATGGAGTTATGTTCAGTTTGTAATGTTCTGTGTGTTTGTTGTTTTGAAATAAATAGTGTGTGTTCTATTCGACTGTGTTTTGCTTCCAAAAATCCTATCCACAAGACAACAAACAATTCTCTGTTGTAATGTTATGATTTTGCAAACATCTGTGGCATCAAATAATAGTATCACTCGTTCCATGACGTATAAATGGTATGATATATTCAATGTTTAAATTACATGCTTTTGTCATCAATAGTGTGATGACTGCTCAATGACGCATAGATTTCATATATGTGATTATGCTATGGTGGTATGATCATGATCGGTGAGATGTTAAACATATATGGTCTATGACATGATTGTGCTAATGAATGAAGATAAAATGCTTAATCGTTTGATATTAAAAGTTGGTAACATCACGTGGTGTTCTTGCGGTGTAGATGCTTGTTGGTGTTGTCCAAACTCTGCCCCGACTTAGTTTACCATCGACTCGGGTATAAGCCTAACGTCACTGTGTCAAATCTCTCGTCTAGTGTAGTGTCGTGCTCACAAGGTCCGTATGTAATCACATTCGTCCTCTACACATTCTGGCAATCATAAAATCGGACAAAATTTGTACATATCTGACTATCATTAACTTAATTAAAGTACATATGGCAAACTGCATGTTGGATATTTATAGCGTTCTATACGGAAGTTCAGAAGTGAAAGTGCTATTCGGAATATTGTATTACTCCACTTTAACATGTATTCACGCAGACTGTAACATAGAATGCTAAATCTGTACAGTCTTCTATAGACTACTAAGAAGATCAGCCAGGTTATTATCTTTACCCGATATGTAAGATATGTAAAAACTATAATCTTGCAAAAGAAGAGACCATCTGTGTATTCTGGAGTTTTTTGGATGGCTATCTTTGAAGACTTGTAAAGGTTTATTGTCAGACAGAACAAGGAATTTCTTCCCGAGCAGATATTTAGAAAATTTATTGATGCTTTATATCAGAGCCAAAGCTTCAAGTTCACTGACAGGCATATTTCTTTTGAGTTTCTCTTGCTAAAGTAAAGAACAGGGTGTAATTTCCCGTCCTATGAATTTGTAATAGTATGTGAAAACCTCTAATACACTAAATATATTGAATACGGCAAAGTAGTCCTGTCTTTAAAGCTATATGTGATAGTTACTTGTGAAATATAATCTAGGCATGTGTTTAATTACACAAAGTTATTCACATATGTGTTATCCCGTGATTTGTTCTTAGAGTTTGATATGACGGTAAAATTTGCTATAATTTAATTTGGCCCCCAAAAAAAATTCCCATTTTTTCCCCTTTTTTAACTTTTTTGGGGTTTTTCCCCCCCTTTTTGGGTTAAGACTGCAAGGTGCCACTCAGTTAGCGACAGATCATCCTTTTGCACATCGACATTCAGTCCAAAATGCTGGGGACCCCCTCCCAGCAAATCCCGCAGCAAACCCCCCGTAGCGGCTCACGACACCAGTTCTGTGTTGGTTTATCAATCTTCTTTGGCTTCCGCACGTTCTTGTTTGGAAACACCTTTTTTAAATTTTTGCGTTCTCGGAGTCTGATCATGATTGTAGATTCATAATCATCGCTTTTTTTTCTCGCAACAGTCTTATTCTCGGAGCTTCAGAATGTCACCCTGTCCATGATTGAATTGTGGTATCATCTTGCTCACTCCCTTATGCACATTAACGTGCAGATGTTCAAAAACTGACAAGAACTCCTTTTTAAAAAAAAAAAAGCTAAATACTCCTGTAGGGGGACCCTTGTGTTCACATTACAAACCAGCCTGAAGGAAAAAGGGAAATGAAAATAAGGAAATAAATATTTTCCCGTCTACTTTCCTCTCCATTTCCATTCTATATTTTTTAACCCAAGTCAATTTAATACAACAACAAAAAAACAAAAACAACAACAACAACAACAGTAGTGGTAGTAGTAGATAGTATAAAATAAAAATAATAATAAAATAATAATAATATAATAATAATAATAAAATATGCTTTGCGTCGTTCCCGGGTAGACCTGTTTTTTTTTTAAATTCGCATATCCTTTTACAGGACATCGCTGTCAACAGCAGCATCTTTCAGCTGTCTGTTGATTTCTTGGCAAGATTACGCTCAGTAGTTTGCCATTGCTTTCTGAGCGGCCGGCTCAGTTATCCCGCAAGTCACCAGCGGGGGACGAACCGCTCCCAGTTCTCGCCCGCTACGAGACTCTGCGTGATAAACGGGATTACGGAGAAAGTGGTGTAACCCCTCGGCCAGAGAGACCGGCAGACCTGTATTACTGTTTAAATAAATGTTTGTTAGTGTGAATTAATACATTTTGGCCAAAACGTCACGAAGTTTCGCCACATTCCATTATTTCAGTTGCCTTTGGACTATATTCCTTGGGTGTTAGTAAATGGGACATATTCATCAGACACATACGATGTCATAAGTAACTGCTATATATACAAAATCTACAACATCATTTAGCAGACACATACGCTTTGATCAAGTACCTACTATATATAGAATATCTACACCATCATTCAGCAGACAATACGCTTTGATCAAGTAACCTACCATGTATAGACATCTTTCTACATCCTATAGAAGAAACATGCGTTCTCATCATGTAACTCTAACACAAAGACAAATACGTCATGATCAAGTAACATATCATATACAGAACACATACAATATCGTACAAGATAAACACGGCTCAGATAAAGTACCTATGTTACAATGACACATAAATATCCTACTAAGAATCATGAGCCAAATAAATTTAATCTATCATACACTGAAACATACATGTGTTTTTCACCAGTGACGTCACTTAGCGACCTTTGTCGTCTGCTGCTTCGAGTTTAAAACCCTTCGGGTTCTTTTCCACTTTAAATTCTTGTTCTTTTTTAAAAGTCCTAATGGCTGTAGGCCTCTCTCTCTCTCTCTCTCCTTTCTCTCTCTCTCTCTCTCCCCCTCCTCTCTCTCTCTCTCCTCTCTCTCTCCCCCCTCTCTCTCTCTCTGAAAATGATAAGCTTTTTAATAATCTTATCGGTTTTCTCCCCTGCATGTAGCAGTTAAAAATTTACTGAGTAATCTCATAGTCATATAGACATTTTCCCACACACGTATAACTGTGCAAACACGTGGGATGGTCTCCTATTAATCATACACAAAATAATTTTAAAACAAATATTTTATTATTACAGGCAACGCACTTCTTCTAACCCCCTTTGTAGATGTCGTGTAGCATCAGCCTATGGGGAGGGGTTTTGCTAACTAAGCTATGAGTTTTATAAGGTCCCGTGGCCTCCCATGATCCCCTTGCTTGCTCTATAGACAAGCATCCCCCAAACCCAAAGGGCCCTTACGCCCATTGAGGAGACGTGTGTGATTAAAGGTACCATTGCCCTCTGTATTTAGTTGGATTTGACATGTGTCATGTATATCAACTTATCTGACTTTTCTTTCCGTATTAAACTTTCTATGTTGTCTTTATGGGTTTCCGTTTGACCTTTACTTGCTTACACATTCGATAGGTGAGGTTTACGCCTTCGTAGTCGTAGAATTTGGAGCCTCATTGATTCTGTTTCCTCCACTTCTATGTGTGAGACCTTTAAATTTTTATCCTGCTTTACTTGTTTTGTAGATCATTATTACGTTTGCTATCACCTGGATGAAGTGTTATCCAGTGTCAACCTTCTTAAACCTAGGGGACAAGACTGGGGTTCAGACAGGCAACAAACTCCATACTGTATTTTATAATCTAATTTATTATCTTTAATCTGGCGAATATGATTTCGCAGTTAATCACAATATCACAGTATCTTATGGGTACATTAACAAGTCATATACACATACTATCACAGCAAAAAATCATCAAACTATCTCGCTAATAAAACAATTTCTATATTCAAACTAGTTCTGTATATCTCGTCCCCCTAAGCAAAACCCTGCTTCTGTCCAGCGTCCAGTATTCGTCTCCCCTCGACGGGCGTCGGGCGGAACGGAGTGGACTCCTCTTTTCCGGGGGGTTTTTCACCTGTGTCAACAACGCAGTAGGCAAACTGCCCCTCTGTCTCGAATCCCCGAGATTGCTCGGACACTCGAGCCGTCGAAATTTAAATTTCCCCTTTCTTAGGTTTCTGTCTCTGTGTTGCATCCCTTATATATCCCCTATACTCTATGTAAAATTTACCATTCATGTGAGACTCTGACATCCAGATAATTCTATATACTTAACTGTTACAGCAAAAATCAAATTATACATTAAATAATAATAACATTGTAGCATCATACTGACATTCTTAATGTGTCATTTAATATTATGTACTAGTACTACAGTAATTGTAGCCTGATCTGCTTCTTTTGAAATATCATTGTTGGTGGTTTTGACTTGTGTGTCTCTGCCTTTGTCTTTATTCCTGCTATGGAGTATTACCCTCAATGTGCCCCATCGATAATACAGATGAGGTTACGTGTTCATACTGAGTTAGAAAAAAAAACCGTAGAGTACTGGAATGATGATATGTATGAATCATCAATTGTAGAACACTGAAATCTTAGAACCTTTAAGCATAACATTATATAATTATTGTAATACTATGTCTAAACCTGATAATTACATGTAGAATTACATTGCATGAAAACGTATAACACAATTGTTTCATGCTAATTACTATATAAATCATCATTAATGCGATGCTGTGTTCACCGCAACATTTAATCATAAATGTATTAATGCGCTCACTCATTCAATCTATTCAGACCTTGTACTTCAGGTGGTGATGGATGGAGTTATGTTTAGTCTGTAATGTTCTGTGTGTTTGTTGTTTTGAAATAAATAGTGTATGTTCTATTCGACTGTGTTTTGCTTCCAAAAATCCTATCCACAAGACAAACAAACAATTCTCTGTTGTACTGTTATGATTTTGCAAACGCTGTGGCATCAAATAATAGTATCACTCGTTCCATGACGTATAAATGGTATGTGACTGATATATTCAATGTTTATATGACATGATTCTCTCATCAATAGTGTGATGATAGATCAATGACGTATAGATAGCATATATGTGATCATGCTATGATGGTATGATCATGATCGATGAGATGTTAAACATATATGGTCTATGAAATGATTATACCAATAACTGGAGATAAAATGCTTAATCGACTGATATTAAAAATTTGTAACATCACGTGGTGTTCTTGCGGTGTAGATGCTTGTTGGTGTTGTCCAAACTATAGTCCCCGACTTAGTTTACGATCGACTCGGGTATAAGCATAACGTCACTGTATCACATCTCTCGTCTGGTGTAGTGTCGTGCTCACAAGGTCCGTACGCAATCACATTCGTCCTCTACATACTCTGGCAATCAACAAAATCGAACAAAATTTGGACATATCTGACTATCATTAAATTAATTAAAGTACATATGGCAAACTGTATGTTGGATATTTATAGCGTTCTATACGGAAGTTCAGAAGTGAACGTGTTATTCGGAATACTGTATTACTCCACTTTAACATGTATGCACGCAGACTGTAACATAGAATGCTAAATATGTATAGTCTTCTATAGTCTACTAAGAAGATCAGCCAGGTTATTATCTTTAGCCGGTATGTGAGATATGTCAAAATTATAATCTTGCAAAAGAAGAGACCAGCTGTGTATTCTGGAGTTTTTGTGTGTGTGGATGGCCATCTTTGAAGACTTGTAAACGTTTATTGTCAGACGGAACACGGAATTTCTTCCCGAGCAGATATTTAGAAAATTTATTGATGCTTTCTATCAGAGCCAAAGCTTCAAGTTCACTGACAGCATATTTCTTTTGAGTTCCTGCTAAAGTAAAGAACAGGGTGTAATTTCCCGTCATGAATTTGTAATAGTATGTGAAAACCTCTAAATACACTAAATAATTGAAACGGCAAAGTAGTCCTGTCTTTAAAGCTATATGTGATAGTTAACTTGTGAATATATAATCTAGGCATGTGTTTAATTACACAAAGTTATTCACATATGTGTTATCCCTGTGATTTGTTCTTAGAGTTTGATATGACGGTAAAATTTGCTATAATTTGACCTACAAAGATTAATTAACTATAAGAAATTGTATTTTGTGAACTGTCGATATCGTGTCTATAGAAAACTTGTAATGATGTACTTGGATATGTTGTTTGTCCATCAAGAACGATGATGACCATTCATTTCATCCAGTGGGGTTGAAAGTATGGAGCCGTGAGTTCTAAGATGGCTGATAAGGCCTATTTTGGCTCGAAATATTCTTTGACAATGTGGACAAAGAATGCTTGACGTTTCTGGAGAGGATTTTCTGCAGTGGTTTTTCTGTTCTGTCTTTTCTTCACAGCTCTTACAGTCCTGGTTGCCTCACAAGTGACTGCACCCTTGCGTAATGATGCACGCCACGAATTTCGGTCGCTGGCTGCAGTCTCCCAGGTGTCATGATGAATTCCAAAAGCATTCAGTGAGATTTTCAGAGTGTCTTTAAAGCGTTTCCTCTGGCCGCCTTGGGAGCATTTACCACAACGCAACTCGCCGTAAAAAATTCGTTTAGGGAGCCTGTGATCTGGCATGCGAGTCAAGTGACCAGCCCAGCGAACCTGATTCTTCATTAGTAGAGTGTGGATACTGGGCATGGACGCTCTTTGTAGGACTTCAGATTCTAGGATCTTGTCTTGCCATTTAATCTTCAGTAGCTTCCTTAGGCAGACTGTGTGGAAGTGGTTTAATTTCCTAGCGTGTCGCTGATAAACAGTCCAGGTTTCACAAGCATATAGCAGTGTGGATAATACAACTGCTTTGTAGACTTTCAGCTTTGTTTGCAGGCTTATTCCATTTCTGTCTCATACATTTTTGTACAGTCTGCCAAAGGCCGCGCTGGCCTTAGAGATTCTTGCATTCGCTTCATCATCAATTGTGGCAGCTTGTGACACAGTGCTGCCAAGATAGGTGAATTTGTCCACAACACTTAGACTATGACCATTCACTTTGATATTCGGCACAGTGTGATTATTCCCTGGAGCTGGCTGGTACATAACTACAGTCTTCTCCAAGTTGATATTGAGCCCAAAGTTGGCACAGGCATGTGAGAAAGCTGAAACATTATGTTGCATGTCCGCCTCTGAGTTGGCGTATAGAGCGCAATCATCAGCAAACAGGAGCTCTCTGACGGTGTCGCTGTCAATTTTGGTTTTAGCTTTCAGCCTTCTGAGATTGAATAACTTTCCATCCATGCGGTAGTTGATGTCTATTCCAATGTCATTGTTCTCGAAGGCATTCGTCAACATAGCTGAAAACATGAGGCTGAACAGTGTTGGTGCCAGGACACATCCTTGTTTCACTCCATTGGTGACAGGAAAGGGCTCAGACAGTTCACCATTTTCCTGTACTCTTGCCTGCATGCCATCATGAAATAGCCGCACTATTTGGACAACTTTCGTGGACAGCCATATTTTGCCATAATCTTCCACAGTCCTTCTCTGCTGACTGTATCAAAAGCCTTGGTAAGGTCAATGAAAGTGGAGAACATTTCGCAGTTCTGTTCCTGACATTTCTCTTGCAGCTGCCTTGCAGCGAAAATCATGTCAACAGTTCCACGTTCTTTTCTGAAGCCACACTGGCTCTCGGGAAGAAGACCTTGATCGAGATGGGCCGTGAGGCGATTGAGAAGAATTCTGGCGAGTATCTTCCCTGCAATTGAAAGCAAGGAGATGCCTCGGTGGTTGTCACAGGATTGGCGGTTTCCTTTTCGTTTGTAAAGGTGGACTATTGACGCGTCCTTGAAATCTTGTGGCATGGTCTCGTTCACCCATATGTTTGTAAAGACTTGGTGAAGCTGCTCTGTTAGGACCGGTCCACCTGTCTTGTATATCTCTGCCGGGATGGAGTCCTGGATCAGGTGCCTTGCCACTGGAGAGTTGCTGGATGGCTTTGTTTACTTCCACTATGGTTGGCAGGTCATCAAGTGTATCATTGATGGGAACGTGAGGAAGGCAGTTGATGGTTTCATCATCGAAGAAGGAAGTTGCATTTAAGATGTTGCTGAAATGTTCTGCCCAGCGCCGACCGCAGTTTAGGGTACCCACCAACCGCGGCTAGCTGGTGATGGAACAGACAATGTTTAGGGCACCTTTTCTAGCTCCTTCCTCATGCTATGGAGGTGAGCAGTGTGTTCCTATAGAGGGCTGCTCATGTCGCTCAGGGGGCTGCCGAATCCCACTGCTGCTCCGGTCAGTAGAAGACGACCATATGGCCTGAGCCGCCTGTGTGCAGGTCTGCGACTACGGCTGCCAGCGTACCCACGCCTGCCACTTCACCGCTCGCCCATCGCCACAGGGCTTGAAGGTGATATATGACGCTGGATGAAGAATTACTTGCGCGATGAATTGGATTAAAGTGAGGAAGAGTTGCGCAATTCGTCGACCTCACTCTCTCGCCTGAGTCCATCTGAATCCAGTGGCAGAACAAGTCAAGACGACTGGAGACGAATACAGGTGCAGTGGATGACAGGGCGCTCAACGTGCCTTGCCGTGCTTCATTACGTTCCACAACGCTTTGCAGGTAAACGCCGTCTTGCCCGTTGAATCAGGAATGATTTCTTCCGCGCAGTCTGCCGGATCCTGTCTTCACATGCTGGGTAGGCATACCCTAGTTCACCTGCTTGGTTTGACACCAAATCGGCTACCAGTGCCTGGTTTAGCCAGCCTCTCACAGCTGTCGCCCGGGGGTAGCCGCTATCGCATGCTGGCAGCTACAAGGAGCCACAGGCACGAGCTGGGTGTCAGGCTTGGATCAGTGGGGGATGGGTCCTGAAAAGGATATGAGAGTCACCCGTACCAATGGTGTTACCAATGCCTGACACCTCGTACCCCCCACTTGGATATAACTACTTCTCAAACAACTGTTTTCTTAGTAACCACACTTTTACGAGTTTATGAAATTAAATGTATCGATTCTAACAGCAATATGAAGACAAAACCACTTTTACTATGTATTAGGGACGTTCATTTGAAACCCGTTCCAAAGGCCTTATTACAAAAATATGAAAGAAACATTTACAGGTGTGGTAGAATTAAACAAAGTATTCATTTTGAATGAGTTATGCACCGTGGGTTGGACAGAAGAAGTCGCCGTAGGCATTCGGGCAAGTATCCCATTGCTTAGGTAGGCAGTGAATGCCGTCCGCAAAAAATGCATTGCGGTTGCTCACTGAACCAAGTGTTTACCGCATTCATTACGTCTGCATCTGTGTGAAATCGTTGTCCCTTGAGAGCTTTTGTTTAGAGGTCCAAACAAACGAATATCACATGGTGACAAATCAGGAATATAGACTGGATGTTGCAGAATTTCCCACTTATTTCAAGCTAATGCTTCCTGCACAATCTTTGCAACATGAGAGCGAGCATTATCGTGCAACAAAATCACACCGCGAGAAAGCATGCCGAGTCATTTATTCTTGATGGCTTTTTGCAGCTTGTCTAGTGTTTGCAAGTAGTGGGTAGCGTTGATGTTGACACCAGGTTCTTTAAAGTCGGCCAACAATAGCCCTTCATGGTAAAAAAAAAAATGCTCTCAGCATAACCTTACCAGCAGAAACCTCTAACTTGAATCTGTTGGCTTTGGGTGATCCAGCATGCTTCCATTGCATGCTCTCTCTTTTGCTGCTCGGCTCAAAGTGATGACACCATGATTAATCGCCTGCCATTATTCGTCTCTTTTTGGTGGTCGGTCAACACACCTTCCGATATTGCAGTTTCTTACGAACGACCTTTTTAATTGTCCCAATTGACACATCAAATTCTTTCGCTAGCGAACGTATGCTTCGACAACGGTTCATCTGTACTGCTGCATCAGATTTGGCGATGGTTTTTTTCAGTTGCAACAATATGCGCTTGACCCGGCCGTCGAAGATCTGTCGTGAACTGACGTCCTTTCCGAAACATTCGTGCCCAGTCTGTCACCTTTGTCTTCGACACGCATTTGTTACCGTACGCTGCCTGCATTCTTCGATGAATGCCCACTGGTCGACATCCTTCAAATGAAAGAAACTGAATCACCGCTCTTTGAGCTTCTTTTGATGGATTTTAGATCAACCCGACCATTTTCTCAACGGTCAGAAACAGAACCTATGCATCATGGGGCGATAAGTACGTGCTCTTTTATTCATTAGTCAGTACTTGTCACATGACTAGGACATGATCATGTTCAAAGTGCGCAATTACGCGCGGTGCGGCACGAACGGATTTCAAATGAATGCCCCTTATAATCGAGTTAGATAAGCGGAATTTATTTACATGTCCTCCCTATAAAATTTACACAAACTGTTCCAAAGTCATTTCATTTAAATTTCTTTATTTATAGTTACTAAATCACAAAATTATTGTACATAGTCTAGTTTGCATCTTGATCATACAGCCCTGCCAGTTTGAAGTTTTAATTATATGAGCCACTTTGTTAGGCTTTGGTCGACTTAAGTGAATATAATTCCCCCAGCAAGCGAGTGCTAGTTTCTAGGTGTCCTGTGTAAATATAATTTACCATTTTACCAACCGTACAATCTGATGTAACAATATTTATTGAGATTTACCCGCGCGTGAATATTGCAATATATGTTGTAAAGAAATATGTTATAATCAATTTAGAGATTGGTCTCAAAGAAATAATTATGGTGGCTTTTAGACAAAAAAATCCTTTCACAAATTTCTCTAAAAATATTGAAGCTGCTAGCTCACACACTCTTGAGTTGTCAGCAAGTAGATATCAGCAGTTTTCAACCGTTTGGATAAACTTAAATTGGAAGTTCCGCCCAGTGTTGTTTCCTGGTAGTAATCGGTTACAACGGGATAGCGTGTTGACACTGGGCACATCCCTTCCCTGACATATTTGCATAAAGTCAAATAATTCGGATATAATTGTTATTTGTGTCACGGGAGCAGGGTTTTGGCTAACCGCGAGTGTCTTTTGCTCATTAAACAGAATGTGAAGCTTGGAGCCGACTACAAATTATTTGATTATATTTGGCAGAACTCATTTTTGAAATATAACGACTTACATTGTAAAATGTAGAGCATTGTTTAACCCTGTCGATCTGGGTTACCGGACTTGGTCGTGTATTCAGATGATAAATCTGATGGCTTCTGCCTGACATGAAACATTTAAACACACTCAGATGCCCCAACACATCTCAATTCAGGTTTCCACTGCGGGCAGTGAAAATAGTTGACGTAACTTGTGATGTGATAAATCTTTAAACACGCACGACGAATACTTTCCGAGCTAAAATAAGGAATGAAATAAAATGACAAATGTAATGTCCTGTTACTTGTCTGGTGTAACAAAGAAGTAGAATTTATTTAATTTACTATTTCGTTGTAAATTTAGAGTAGCGTAAATCATGATCAGCTGGTGATTACCTACAATATTATTTGGCAAACGTTACAATACTCTATATAGCACATCTTTTCTCGAGAAATAAACTCATGCGCTCAAATTACTAACGATGGATCTTAACAACGGACGGTATTAAAATCTCGTTATTTATTTAGACGGAACTACGTTATAAAATATCATATTAATGTAATGAATATTGTGAATATTATAATACACAATTTGCACTTTATTGATGTAAATTAGATTGTCATTTACAAAGAGGACTCAGTAAGATATATGCCTGATAACAATTTGGGTGAATCTAGAATAATAATAGTTACTATAAATAAAACAGGAATTTATCAGAGAGAAGAAGTGGGCAGTTAAGAATTTAACGGGTCAGAAATTAACGACGCCTGTTGGTTCTTATGTCTGGTACGATGGCACTCCAACTAGAATTCCCGGTCAGCTTTATTGTATGTGCTTGTCTTCTGGAGGGGCATCTGCCCAGATGACCATCCTAGAGCAGCCTGGTGTGTACGATGAGATAAGCCCAGACTTGTCAAAGACAACAACCATGTCATCATCTGCAGATTGTCAAAGCTCCAGTATTCAAGTGTGTCTCTCTCTCAAAAGCAATGACCAAGATCATACACTACTGCAAGACTCTCTTCGCTCTACAGACTACCCTTACCCAGATTACAGCGTGACGCCTTTATATCGCCCAAGTGATTCATATAATTCTACAATAGTGTATGTAATTCCTTCAGAAAGTGAATTTACTCGGCTATATAATCATATGATAAAAGTAAACTGGTACATCATAGTTGTTGTATACACAAGCATAGGCGTGTTAGGCCTTGTGTCAAACTTATTTAGCGGCATCATTCTTGTTCGGAGCGGACTCGGCAAACCATCTAACATCTTCCTTCTGGGCATGACAGTAGCCGACAGCCTCTGCCTTCTTGGAGCTGTTAACATCCCATTTATACTCAAGCATTTTCCTAAAATATTCCCTTTTGGGTACATTACTTTTGGGAATATTCCAGAAGTGCATCTTTCGCTTGCTACATTTTTGGGGTCGCTTGTCGGTGCTTGAGTGCATACTGGAATTTACGTGAGTGCTGCTTTATGCACTGTAGTTACAATAGAACGCTTGCTAGCCGTGTATCTCCCACTTCAATTTATAAGTATACTAACACCCACTAGAGCCTGGCTGGTCAGCTGTGGCTGTTTCCTAATCTGGTTGCCCTATTTAGTATTTACGGGCATCAGCTGGTACTTGTTTGTCTACAGATACTACCCACAATTTCACATGCCTGGCGGTGAAATGTCATTTGTTAATTCCGAAATTAATGTCCGACTTGACTTCTATGTGGCTTCTATATTAGGTAAATTCATCCCACTAGTAATTGTCATAGTAGGGTCCATTTGTATAGCCATTAAAGTCTTTATGACTCTTCGGAAACGACGAAAGATGGTGGCTGCAACTACCAAAACTGCATCGTCTGGTTCTCGTACAACCACCACATTACTAGCTGTTTGTCTGACATTTTCTGTGACGAAGATTATTACCCTCCCAACCTACTTCTACATCGCTGTGTGGGAAATTAACTCAATATTATTTTGGAATTATTACGGCGCTGCTATAAATATAGCAGAATATCTAAATGGCTTTTGCAACTTTTTCATTTATGTTTTCTTGAATAGAAAATTTCGCATCATCTTCCTCGGCCTGTTTTCTAGAAAGAAACGATAGATATAGTGTGTCTATACTGTTATCATGTTTTCAAACTAATGAGTGAATACATGTAATGGGTAGTATGTCCCATACTAGATGTCATCAGCACGTCGCAGGTTCTCTGCAAAACATCGCCCTCATCACGGCACGACGAGAAGATTCACGAACGTGTGCCAGTTCTCCAGTCTCATGCATTGTCATGTCCAAGGTGTCTGAATTGTCCTTTGTCCTTCTACGGTCATTTTTATCTATTACCCCTACCCCATTCAAACTCGTAAACGACATTATAATTAAGGCCTATCCCAGCCTCAGATTAATAATCCTGTAATCAAACCAGCCACATTTCGGAATTTAATTTGAAAAGGATTGTAGTCCATAAGAGGTAAAGGATAATAATATCCATTTTCGTCGTGACTGACCCTTATATCTTCGCCCCTATTGGTAGAACAGTATATTCCCCGTAGCTAATAACAATTGTCACATCATTCATTAATATTAGTGAGTCATGTAGTATTGCTTTTTGTATGTTTCCTATACTTTTATAATGCTTATCTTTTATATTGGTGTTATTTTTCTCGGTTAGCCTCAACTGATGTGTCGATGAAATAATGTATGAAAGAGAGTGATAGAAGGCCAGAATGTTAGACGGGTCCGCGTGCCCAATTCTTAACCCCTGAACATAAAGATTGTTCGTTCGTTCGTCCGTTCGTTCGTTCCCGGGAACCATGCTTTCCTTCGGTATTCTTTCCAAACCACTGTGAAGTGTAACTGTTAATACAGTTAAAATATTTCATGTTATGGGACATATTGATGGTGAGCTCGTATCCTTCCACGTTCACATCTTGTTCAACGTCAATACTTTTCGTCTTCTTGCTCTAGGATATTTTATGAACTATTCTGTGACATGTGAGTTCAGCAGCCCCGATTTTCTTCTTTCGTTACTATGAAATGGTGACTGACTCTGATCTGTGTATTGTGACATGAAAGATGGGTGTTCTCAAAAATGTGACTTTAGCTTTGTGTGCTGGTGGTGTGCCATAGTTTATTAATACATATTTCATATCTGCATTGCTATGACATGTCTACGTCTGACTTCTCTTTATGAACAGCCTCCATTGCTATGACATATCTACGTCTGACTTCTCTTTATGAACAGCCTCCATTGCTATGACATATTTACGTCTGACTTCTCTTTATGAACAGTCTCCATTGCTATGACATATGAACGTCTGACTTTTCTTTATGAACAGTCTCCATTGCTATGACATGTCTACGTCTGACTTCTATTTATGAACAGCCTCCATTGCTATGACATGTCTACGTCTGACTTTTCTTTATGATCAGTCTCCATTGCTATGACATATCTACGTCTGACTTCTCTTTATGAACAGCCTCCATTGCTATCACATATCTACGTCTGACTTCTCTTTATGAATAGTCTCCATTGCTATGACATATCAACGTCTGACTTCTCTTTATGAACAGTCTCCATTGCTATGACATGTCTACGTCTGACTTCTCTTTATGAACAGTCTCCATTGCTATGACATGTCTACGTCTGACTTCTCTTTATGAACAGCCTCCATTGCTATGACATGTCTACGTCTGACTTCTCTTTATGAACAGCCTCCATTGCTATGACATGTCTACGTCTGACTTCTCTTTATGAACAGTCTCCATTGCTATCACATATCTACGTCTGACTTCTCTTTATGAACAGTCTCCATTGCTATGACATGTCTACGTCTGACTTTTCTTTATGAACAGTCTCCATTGCTATGACATGTCTACGTCTGACTTCTCTTTATGAACAGTCTCCATTGCTATGACATATCTACGTCTGACTTCTCTTTATGAACAGCCTCCATTGCCATGACATATCTACGTCTGACTTCTCTTTATGAACAGTCTTCATTGCTATGACATGTCTACGTCTGACTTCTCTTTATGAACAGTCTTCATTGCTATGACATATCTACGTCTGATTTCTCCTTTGTAACCGTATCCATCGTTGTCGGTTATTGAGCTAAGGTATTAAAGTTTGACACATGTTCAATTTATTTTATTGTTCATTGTGATTTGTGGTTGGCGTGTAAACTAGTCCACGGACATTATTTTAGTTTACAGAATGATGTTGATTTTCACTGTGTCTCTTAGCGTTACTTGAACATCAGCACCGTGTCATCTGGATATCCGAGTTCTGACAGTGGATGTCCATCAGTTATGAATGTATAAAACCGGCCTCTGGTCTCATCAATTTTGACACTTGTTGCATAGAGAAACAGATGAGAATATTACATGGGTCAGTGCCAAACAAAATGTAGGTTTGGACCAAACATAGTGCACAATCAAATGAACAAGTATTATAATGTAAGTTTCCGTTCACTAAGCATTGAAATTGAGGAAGATACCACGGAACACAAGAAATTACACGATGACCCTAATAGGGCAATACATCGTCCCTTTGTCCCACATATTCTCGAGGATACCCCATTCGTTATTTCTCCCTTAACCTAGAAAGCGTGTTTTCACGACTACCAGCTCCCGTTTGTTGGTTATTTCTCCTATAATCTAGAAAGCCTTTCTTCACGACTACCAGCTTCCTTTTGTTGGTATTTCTCCTATAACCTAGAAAGCGTGTCTTCACGACTACCAGCTCTCTTCTGTTCGTTATTTCTCCTATAACCTAGAAAGCATTTTTTCACGACTACCAGCTCCTTTCTGTTCGTTATTTCTCCAATAACCTAGAAAGCCTTTTCTACATGACTACCAGCGCCCTTCTGCAGGTCTTGTACCTACAATATATTTCCTGTGGCATAGTGGTACTGGCCTGGCTTATCAAACACAATGGTTTGTGTTCCTTCTTGTAGTGGGATAACCATTATATTTCTGCGTTCGACATAAACTATTATATTTTCTAAGAGAGTAAAATATGAATGGGTTGGCATAAGCGGACTGGAAGTCGTTCATCGCCGAGAGTTTCAAACCACATAAAATATATAATCGGATGTGATGATGTTTCAATGCACTGCCATACACGGCACACAGTGGTGATGATGAAGCTGTCTAACTAACAAATCTTGTGTTCGATTTGCACGATCACTTCAACTATTTCTGTCACTAATTAACGCAAACGACTGGCACATCTTCAGACGTATTTCTAACCAGTTCTCAAAAGGGATAATTATCATTCACACACATCGGCATTTCCTGGGAGAGACTGAATGCTTATGTGCTCGTCCGAAGTGGAATGGCGTATATTCTTCATCATAATTATAACCATGTGCACCAACTATCGGGACACGTGTGGGATTAACACACTGTTTGTACACATGTTGAATCCGTGTACTCACTAAACTATCCTAGATAGAACCACACTCAAATCCAAATCCATCATCCTAAATAAGTTGTGTCTTCTTGTATTGTATCTATGTTTTGTGGCCGTTCCCTTTTCGCGTAGGAGATGGATATTTTCATCTTTTGCGTGTAATTTGTGTGTCAGGATGTAATACCAGGAGTTTTTTCTCAAAATCTGTGCTGATGCTAAGGAGTTCGTGCATTGAGCTAAGCTCAACGTTTGTGCTCCGTGCGGAGGACAGTCAACCCAGCAAGGCAACGGGGGCGGCGGGTTGGCCGCAAACGGCAAGGCATACTATTGGGAGTTTTCGGCTCAAATGTGACCATCTGGGCCTCAAGAATACTCGTATTCTATATTGGAACTCTGCCAGCGTAAATCAACGATGCCCTATTCTGGAAAACCTGGTATACAGGAATGTCATTGTAGCGCTCCAGGAGACGAGACTGGGTGATCAGCTACTCCAAATTCTTCTTCTTCTTCTTTTTCTTCTGCTTCTTCTTCTTCTTCTTCTTCTTCTTCTTCTTCTTCTTCTTCTTCTTCTTCTTCTTCTTCTTCTTCTTCTTCTTCTTCTTCTTCATCTTTTTTCTTCTTCTTCTTCTTCTTCTTCTTCTTCTTCTTCTTCTTCTTCTTCTTCTTCTTCTTCTTCTTCTTCTTCTTCTTCTTCTTCTTCTTCTTCTTCTTCTTCTTCTTCTTCTTTTTTTTTTTCTTCTTCTTCTTCTTCTTCTTCTTCTTCTTCTTCTTCTTCTTCTTCTTCTTCTTCTTCTTCTTCTTCTTCTTCTTCTTCTTCTTCTTCTTCTTCTTCTTCTTCTTCTTCTTCTTTTTTCTTTTTCTTCTTCTTCTTCTTCTTCTTCTTCTTCTTCTTCTTCTTCTTCTTCTTCTTCTTCTTCTTCTTCTTCTTCTTCTTCTTCTTCTTCTTCTTCTTCTTCTTCTTCTTCTTCAGAGTTCCGAAGCCATTGAGGTTCTTTGCTGCAGAAACAATCCGTCTCCATTCGTCTCTCTGGTGAACCTTCTCTTGCCAGTCGTTGAATCCAAGTGCTTGTAAGTCTGTATATGTATTATCTCTCCACCGCCTTCTTGGTCTACCTCGGGGTCTATGGTCATTTATTTCCTGAGTGTAAGCGAGTTTTGTTTCCCTATTATCTTCCATTCTTTCTATATGCCCCAGCTATTGTAGTCTATTAGCCTTCATGATACCAGTGATTAGCGGGGACTTAAACAGATCACAAATGTCTTTGTTACTTCTTCTTTTCCACTCTCCACTTTGTGTATCCCTAATGGGTCCAAAGATGCGTCTTAAAATTTTGTTCTCAAAGGCTTGTAACAAGGCTTAGTCTCCTTTCGTTGTACTCCAGATTTCAGAGCCATACAGCACAACTGTTCTGATCAGTTTTGTATATTGTGATTTTGGTGTTACGAGATAGCGCCTTTGATTTTAGTAGATGTTGTAGTGCATAGTATATCTTATTTCCAGAGTTGATTATAGTTTGTATTTCTTCCCTTATGATGTTGGAGCAGTTGAAGATTGTACCCAGGTATTTGTATGTTTCCGTTCTTTAAATGGTCATATTATCTATTTGTATGTGGCCAGACTTTTTAGCCATTCCGTCTCTTGAAATTACCATATATTCTGTCTTATCTTGGTTGATAACCAGCCCCATCTGTTGGGCTGTTTCCTTATAAGTGAGTCAATATTTCCAATGTCTTTTGTTCACTTTGCCCTATAATATCTATATCATCTGCATAACCAAGCAGCTTGGATGTTTCTCCAATATCACATTCCTCCTTTACCTTCCTTACAACTTTCTCTAGAGCCAGATTGAAGAGTAGCGGCGATAGTGCATCACCCTGTTTCAAGCCAGATGTTATTTGGAAGGGGTCTGATTTCCTGCCTTTATATGTTACTATATTATAAGTATCTTCCATGCATAGTCTGGTCATGTTGATTAACTTCCTTGGTATTCCAAATTCCTGCATAGCATTCCATAGACTATTCCTATGGACACTATCATAAGCCTTTTTAAAATCTACAAAAATGTTATGGAGATCTCTTTTATATTCCCAATTTTTCTCGGCTATTTGTCATAAGATAAATATCTGATCTATTGTTGATCTATTTTGTCTAAAACCCGCCTGGTAGTCACCTAATATGTCTTCTGAATATGGTTTTAGTCTATTTAGTAATACTGCTGATAGTATCTTATAGCTTGTGGACAGTAGTGATATTCCTCTATAATTTCCACATTGGAACTTGTCTCCTTTCTTAAAGATAGGTATCAATAATGACTCTTTCCAGTCATGGGGTAATTCTTCTGTCCTCCAGATTTTTATTATTAGTTCGTATAGCTTTAGATGTAATGCATGGCCACCTGCCTTTATAAATTCAGCAGCAATTCCATCAGTCCCAGTTGCCTTATTGTTTTTAAGTCGTGTGATTACATATAGGATTTCTTCAAATGTAGGTTCTTCAATTTGTGGTTCGCATGTTAGAACCTCTTCCTGTGGGAAAATGTTACTTGGAGCTTCACAATTTAGTAATTCAACAAAATATTCTTTCCATGTGTTGCACATTTCCTCATTGGTATTTATCATATTCCCATTATTGTCTTTTAAACCATATGTGTTTTGTTGGTGCCCTCGTTTCATTGACTTCAGTTCTTTAAAAAAATTTCTGGATTCATTTTTCTGGTGATTAGTTTCCATATCTTTGATTATATTACTCATATATTCTCGCTTCTGCTGTCGGACTATTTTTGTAGCCTCTTTACATTCATTTCTATAATGCTCTTCCTTTTGGATGTTGTTGATGTCATTTAACCATAAATGTCTGGCATTCTTTTTCCTAATGACTGCTTCTTCACATTTTTGATTGAACCATCTGTTCTTTCTATGCGTGGTTAACACACCGAGACATTCTTCTGCGGTAGATTGAATTGTATTCTTGATGTTCAACCAAGTTTGGTCAACGCTTTCCTCCAAAGGGTTTTGCAGAGTTTCAAGTTTACATTTTATTTCATCTGTAAATTTCTCTTTGACTGTAATTTCTTGTAGTTTTTCTCTGTTATATGTTGGGTGTAATCTTTGTAATTTAGTATAGAAAGCTCTCTTAAGTTTTATTTTAAATTTTGCTCCAACGAGGAAGTGGTCACTGTGGCACTCAGCTCCTCTATAACTTCTAAGTTGCTGTATGTTTGATGCATTTCTGTTGTTAATTAAAATGTATCTAGTTGTATAGCCTGGGTGAACAGATATATCACCATAGCATTGAGAGAATGCAGCCTCAAGTAATGATCAGAGGATCTTGCCGACCTTTAGGACGCTGGGAAATATCAGGCGGACATATAATCAGATTACTGAAGATGAGAGACGGGGCACTTATGGGAATATCTTGATTGCTGTGATGTCAGTTCTTGACGTACCTCAACTCAACATATCAGAGGAGACAATAGACAATCTAAAAACTAAAAGCTTTAGGCACACGTTTTGTACAACCTACATTTTCGTACAAAACGAAAATCCATCCATCCACCATGTGTCATGCTGATAAGCGTGAGCGGTCATGTTTTGCCATCTCACTCGATCACCAGAGTCGTGGATCAGCTCCGTGTTTCTGTCTCGACCATGCCATGTGGCCAAGTCATCCAGGTATTTACTTCTCGGTCTTCCCCTTGGTCTCTTCCCTTCGATCTTGCCAGTCGTCACCAAGTTCTCCAATTCATTTCTTCTCATAACATGCCCAAAATATTGTGACTGTCTACATCGAATGTCTCTAATCAGTTTATGATCTTCATTTGTTTCTTGAAGGACTTGTTCATTGGTTTTTCTGTCTGTCCATTGTATTCTTTGCATTTTCCTCAGAAACCACATTTCCGCAGCCATAAAATGTTTTTCAGCTTGTCTGCTCATTGTCCAAGTTTCACATCCCTACAAATGTATAAGTTCTATGTAGCACTTCAACACTCTTTTTCTCGTTTCAATTGATATCTTTTTATTGGTCAGTATGTTTTTCATCTTGCAAAGGCTACCTTCGCAATGGCAATTCTTGTTCTAATTTTTTCAAGGCATCTCCCATCAGATGTTATGACTGTTCCGAGATAAGTGTACCGATTCACTTGTTTAAGAATATGTCCATTTACTTGTATATTACATTATGGTATTCCCTTTGTCCCAGTGACGACCATAATCTGTGTCTTCTTACTATTCAATTCTAACCCTAGTTATTCACTGTATGCAACAACCGCATCTACTAAAAGTTGCAAGTCCTGTTCATTGTCTGCAATCAAGACTGTATCATCTGCATATCTAATGTTATTGATGCTCGTCCCCCAATATTGATTCTTTCAATTTCTTCTATATTTCTGAAAATATTTTCACTTTACAGAGAAAAAAGATTTGGAGCATTACACATCCTCGTATCACGCCTCTCTTAATAGGATGATATTGACCTACTTCATTATCAACTCTTTTGGCAGCTTGTTGTTTCCAATATATGTTTTTTTCAAGTCTAAGGTCTTTTCCATCAATTTGTAGGTCTCCAAGCATCCTCACTATGTTCACATGGCTCACTTTATCGAAAGCCTTTGTGTAGTCAATAAAGAAAAGATGTAGATCTTTGTTTACTTCTATAGAAGAAAATATGATACGCAAATTTGTTTCAACATAGACAAATACAACAACTAGGAAATAATAAATAAGAGTAGTAACAACAGTAGTGAGAGCGTTGGTTTGTATACTCGCTTGTCAGCTCTATGGTCATGTTTTCGAATTCCTCTTCGAGAACAGGATTCTATATCCAGTGACCCGGGACTCCTTTAGCGACCCGGCCTAAAATGGGTACAGGGAAATTTTCTAGGAAGTAAAATTGCCGGCTTGATATTGACCGAATTACCCTTTAATTGCCGATCGCTCTAAATATATGGGGCTACTTCCTTACAGCCAATGTGCATGATTGTTTATTTACTGTTTTACCGAGAAATGTTCTAGGAAGTAAAGGTTGCCGGCACGATATTGACTACAACGCGTAATAAACACTACGTATGATAGCTCTAACAGGGATCACTTCCCTTCACTTTGTTGCTTTTTAATGTCACATTGTCTTTATGAATAAAGGATGCACATAACTGCGTGTTTTGGTTCTTTCCTCTTACTGTTGTCATAAGAAGTGTTGCTTAGAATGTGTGTTTCTGAGGAGAGAGTTTGTACTCGTGTGCGTGTGCAACATCTTCTTGGATGAGTACAAATAGTTTATCTGTTGATCCGGGCTCGTGTGAGCTTTATTAAGTGTGATTATATGACAAGAGATCACGAAGCACAGGTTCAAAGTGTACACAGTCTGCAGACACTACCCGGAATGAATTTCGTGTGAAATTGTCTACCGATCCATTCAACGGGACATAGGTTTGGAAGAGGTCACATACACCACGAGAACTGGGATCAAGTCCCATGTACTTAGCACACACCCATAGGTACCTTGTCTCACTCCACACATGACGAATGCTGCAGATGCTGATCGCTGTATTCACACACTGATTGTACACATTCCGAATCCGTGTTCTCACTCAACTTTCGTAGCTGTAACCAC
>JACEFZ010011786.1:0-25339 GCA_014155875.1 Cepaea nemoralis | reverse complement strand
AATGAAGTGTGTATGTTGGTGTATGTTTCTGTGTTTAATACTGCACTGTTGGTCTGGGTGGATGAGTGATGGCATGAAGTTAATTTATTTTGTTTGCAAGTGATTTTGCTAGAATTTTGTAGCCTGTGTTTAATAATGAGATGGGTGTATAGTTTTTCAGCAGTGTTTTGTCTGTGTTGTCTTTAGGTATGAGTGTTATATATGACATGTTGCAAGTGTTTGGGAGTTCTTGTTTGTTAAAAGCTTCTTGGTAGACTTTTAGAAGGAAATTGCCTAGGATAGGAAAGAAGTGTTGGTAGAATTCTACTGTGAGTCCATCTGGTCCTGGTGTTTTGTCTTTTTGCATTTAATTGAGTGCATGTGTTATGTCTGCTAATGTAAGCTCTGTGTCTAGTGTGTCTTTATCTGTGCCTGACAATTTCTTTGTGTATTGTAGGAACCTATTTTGTGTTTGTGTGTAACGGTTTCTGCTGTATATAGGTCAGTGTAGTACTGTTGGAATGTTTCTAGTATATGTACTGTCTCTGTTTGTGTGTTTCCTTGCATGTCTGTTATTGCTCCTATTTGTCTGTTGCGTTGAATGTTTTGTTCTAATGCAAGGTGTTGTTTATTGGGTTTTTCTTCTGATATGTTAGTAAGTTTAGTTCGAAGGAGTGCACCACGGAATGTGTGTTGCTGGTGTTGTTCTAATTGTGATTCTAGTGTGTTTAGGTGTGGTGCATTCCTGTCAGTCTGTTTTGTGAGTTGTATTGCTGTCTATATGATATATTCTTGTTGAAGTCTGTCTTTATGTATGATGGATGCTAACTGTTGTGTTCTATACCGTATTGTATTCTTTAGTAAATCCAAAATTTGTGTTATGTTGTAGGTGGGTGTACTATTAGTGTATGCTAGAATAAGTTGTGTCACATGTTGTAAATAACCTGTGTTTTGGAGTAAGGAGTTATTGAACTTCCAATGTGGTGTTCTTTTTGATGGTTGTCTATAGTGATATGTGTTAGTACTGCTTTGTGATCTGTGTATTGTAATGTCTCTTGTAGATGTTTTGTGTGTATTATTTGGTGTGTTGAAGGTGTGTATACTCTATCTAATCTGGCTGATCTATTGTAAGCCCTATTTTTGTGTGTTGTTGCAATGTTATTAGGGTGTCTGTATCGGAAAACGTCTATTAAATTGTGTGTCTAGGGTATTCTTTAGTATATCCAGTTGATGTATTCCATTTCTGTCATTTCTCCTTAATTGTGTCTTGATTCCTGCTTTGCCTGCCCCTACGATATCCAAATCTGAGAGTACAAAATTGAAATTCCCTGCAAGGATAACGCTATGCCCTCTGCATGTTTGTATAAGTAAGGTGTCTAATTCTTGGTAACAATTTGGTTGATGATTGTAATTAGGTGGTGCATATTGTGTTCACTATGGTGTATGCATGTATTATTTTTTTCAACCTGTATTATGGAGATTCGTCCATGGTTATCCGTGTGTGTTTTAATTATGTCCCACCTGTCTGATGTCTGCAGAATAGCTGTTCCTGACCCAATTTTGTGTGTGTCTAAACTAAAGCATGAATGTCTGAGGCCTAGCTGTGTGGTGATATGTTGTGCGAATGTTTTTGAACATATATTTTCCGGGAAGGTTAACCCGGTCAACAAATGCCCGCAGAAGTCGGATGTGTCGGCCTAACGGCGCAAGAACGCAGCTCTGCTGTAAACAGGCACAATGCAATCACATCCGGAAAAAAAAACTCCGGATGAACGAAGAAGAAGAAGAAGAACATATATTTGTTTCTTGTAGTAGTAGAAAATCTGATTTGTGTTTGTTTATTAGTGTGATAATGTGTTGTAATTTTGTACGTATACCACAAATGTTTAAAGTAATCTTATATATAAATAAGGATCGTCTGTCTGTCTGTATTTATGTCTGTCTGTCTGTATGTCCTTTATGTGTTCGCGAACGGCCCATCCGATTGAGATGAAATTTTCTACACGCCTTTCTTTCATTCCAGAGCTGCCAACTGTGATATTTTTTTAGTGTGAAATCGCCTGCTTACTCAGTATTATTTCATTTTTCATTTTTCATTATAATTTCATATATTTCAGGGGACCTAACTCCGTAAAAGTTATTTCAAGGGGCATAACTTTTCTGTATAACTTATAGTCATATTGTGGCATCGTTTTCAAAGATTTATAAACTCTGTGTCCATAGTTATGTACCGGCATATGAGTTATAATAAATAATGATACAAACTGTAAGGCATTTTCAAAGTTTTCATAAAAATAATGCACAATGCATAACATTGTAACTCATCTTTATTTGCTTAAGAAGTTACTGTAGTCATGCAGGTGATTAGCAAGCGTTTTCATTAAAAATAATGGATGGTGTGTGGAAGGACATTCTTTTAAGTTACTTTTTTTGTTGTATGAATTTAATGAGAACTTATATGACTACTTATATGAATTAAATGAGATGCTCCCCACCAGGGACTGGGCGAAGCCGGACAGGGTCAGGCAGACAGATAGACAGACAGACAGACAGACAGACAGACAGATAGTCGGTAACGGGAACGGGAACTTATATGACTACTTATATGAATTAAATGAGATGCTCCACACCAGGAGCTGGGCAATGCCGGGCCGGGTCAGACAGACAGACAGACAGACAGACAGACAGACAGTCGGTAACGGGAACGAGAACTTATATGACTACTTATATGAATTAAATGAGATGCTCCCCACCAGTGACTGGGCGAAGCCGGGCAGTGTCAGCTAGTAATAACTAAATCACTAGTCGTTATAATTTAAGTACAAACGAATGAATGAGATATAATAAGTGTATAGAATCAACACGCAAAGTTATTATCCGTGATGAGTACATTTAGGCGAGCAAGTCTGTATCATCAAAAGTTTGTGTGAGAGGATCATCTTGATCCTCGTTCTTATCACTTGTGTCTGTGTCTACGAAGAGAGTGTCTGGTATGCTGTATGTGTCGTCTTCATCTTGTACTTGTGTCTCCTCTTGTTGTTCTTGTTCAGTTTCCTTTGTCTTGCCTATAGTGGCTTTGACTTTTTCTTTCTTTGGCAGTGCTTGCTTGCTTGCTTGTGTTCGTTGGCTTGAGCTCCAACGCGAAGTCCTGTATGTCGGATGAAGGCATCCTGTTGTCCAACATCAGTGTGATGTCACACAGGACCTGAGGTTTGCGTGAGTATCCGTTGTCCCATGTCTGGCTTATTGGTGTGCAGACTGGTGGTTTCTCGCCATACAGGCAGACACTCTCCGACTTCGGAGGAATCGGCGATCCTATTGACTTTAGCCAGGACCCCGAAGGGACCTGTTGCCCAGGACGCTCGACGAGGACGCGTCAATAGGTCTTGGCCAGTATATAACCCGGCCCTGGTGCCTTGGAAACACCTCTGCGTCCCTTTCTTTGGCAGTGATAAATCGTCTGTTTCTGTGTCGTCGCTGTGTTTTGACTGCGGTCTTCTGTTAGCCCATGGTCTCTTCTTTGGTTTGCTGACGACTTGAAAGCCGTCAGAGTCTTCATTCCTTGTATTGATGTCTTGTGTGTTATCTTCTTGTGTGTTATTTTCTTGTGTGTTGATTTGACTACTGAAGGTTTGTGTCAGTTCAATCTCTCCCTGTGGAGAGGTTTATCTTTCGAGCGGTGGGAAATCTTCTTGGCTTTGAACACTTACTGCTGCTGCTATTGGTGTCGTCGATTGTCATCGACTAGGGCATTTATTTGCCCAGTGGTTGTTTTTGCCACACGCTGGACAATTGGTCTTTCTCCCCGGCATCGTGATCAACACTCTGAGGTTATTGTTCGTAATACCGGGAGTGTAGATCCGTATATAATGGGGAACTTCCTTTGTTGGGTTGCAGAGCGCTCCCCACTTGCCAGCCCCATTCTTTATCCTAAAGACCTCAGCCTTGTCGTCTCCTGTAATACTGTGCACCAGTTTTTTTTAACTCCTTGAGGAGCAATCATGACAGGTAGCCAGTGGATGGTCAGCCTGTCCCTTTCTTTGTCTAGGTGTTGTAGTGATATGTTTATCCCTAGACTTGGTAGAGAAAATTTCTTGCCGTGTATCTTGTCACACACGGCTTTCTGAACCTCTGCTGACAAGTGAAAGTACCACCTAGTGAGAACTTCGCACCTATGCAGGTCGAGGACTCCCCCAAAAGGTACACCTCCTGGACCAGTTAGGGCACTCATAATAAGTGCGGGTGTTGCTTTAGCAGCAGCTCCAGGATCAGTAATGGAACACACTATCGTTCCGGACTGGTGGAGTAGCTGGACATCGTAGTCATTTATCGAGATCCCGACATCAGTGATATTCGAATACATATTGAAATTTGTTGTTTCAGATAATAATTCCGGGGAAATATCCAGAATATCAAATCCAACGAATATCACTACAAAATCCGGAAGAAAAAAATACACAATTCAGCTATATGAAGCATTTATCCGAAGCCTTAAGTAAGCGAGAAACGGTGAGAAAAACGTAAATTTTACGTTCAGAAGTGCGTAAGCGTCCTGTATGGTTTAAGCTTATTTTTGACAAATAAGCTGATAATTACAAGCTGTGTGAAGAGACTATCGCCTTTATACGTTGTGAAGAGAAACCAGCCAAAATGACGAGATGGGATAACGGAGGGTTAGTCATGGCGTATGCACTATCGGTTGCCACGGCCACGAGTGCTGTGGACACAAATTAAACATAAATAAAGAAACCAACCCAGGTGTCACGTGGGGGATGATTATCGCGATCTGAACTGACCGGCGTCTGCTGCTATCAACAACCGGAAGCGGTGAACCAGCAGTCATTCTGGCAAATGATGACGAAAATTGTAAGTTTACGTGTGCCCATGAGTGACTTATAAACCTAGACGACGTGTTCAGGGGACAGCAACGGTGGTAAGTCAAGTACGGACTTGGGTTGTCATTATCGCAGTTGTTCTCCTTTGCACAATCAGCGTCACTGATGCTCAAATGAATGCAGAGAAAGACTCACAGCCAACAACAATGACATGTTGGTGTTCGTGCGCGAGCACACACGGCGAGAAATTTGGCAATTGCATGTTTAAAAGTCCACTAGGTCACAACCTACGTTCTCCACAAAACTGCAAACTGTATTTCTCACGTAAACAATATAAAATAACTCCAAGCAATGCAGCTTTACATAACACAATTACAGAAACAAATTGGACTTTGTGGCGACTAGCCTTAATCAGCAAACAAATGCATACAGAAAACACAACATATAATCAAGGAGAAGACCCACAAGTGGCTACATTAAGGCATAAGAACAGTATGAGAAGAATGAAAGGATGAAAACATGAGAACAATGAAAAAGAAAATGAAAATCTGAAAAAAAATGTGTGCTACTTATCTCAGAATCCCAGGCTGTGATACTCTGGTTTAGGTGATACAGCACAGATTAAACATGGACAAATCCTACCACAGAGCAAGACTTTTGTAGCACTGGCAAGAGTTCTAACGTGTGTATACACAGATTAAACATGGACAAATCCTACCACAGTGCAAGACTTTCGTAGCACTGGCAAAAGTTGTAACGTGTGTATACACAGATTAAACATGGACAAATACTACCACAGTGCAAGACTTTTGTAGCACTGGCAAGAGTTCTAACGTGTGTATACACAGATTAAACATGGACAAATCCTACCACAGTGCAAGACTTTTGTAGCAACTGGCAAGAGTTCTAACGTGTGTATACACAGATTAAACATGGACAAATCCTACCACAGTGCAAGACTTTTGTAGCACTGGAAAGATTTCTAACGTGTGTATACACAGATTAAACATGGACAAATCCTACCACAGTGCAAGACTTTTGTAGCACTGGAAAAAGTTCTAACGTGTGTATACACAGATTACGCATGGACAAATTCTACCACAGTGCAAGACTTTTGTAGCACTGGCAAGAGTCCTAAATTGTATACACAGATTAAACATGGACAAATCCTACCACAGTGCAAGACTTTTGTAGCTCTGGCAAGAGTTCTAAAGTGTATACAGAGATTAAACATGGACAAATCCTACCACAGAGCAAGACTTTTGTAGCACTGGCAAAAGTTCTAACGTGTGTATACACAGATTAAACATGGACAAATCCTACCACAGTAGCAAGACTTTTGTAGCACTGGCAAGAGTTCTAACGTGTGTATACACAGATTAAACATGGACAAATCCTACCACAGTGCAAGACTTTTGTAGCAACTGGCAAGAGTTCTAACGTGTGTATACACAGATTAAACATGGACAAATCCTACCACAGTGCAAGACTTTTGTAGCAACTGGCAAGAGTTCTAACGTGTGTATACACAGATTAAACATGGACAAATCCTACCACAGTGCAAGACTTTTGTAGCACTGGCAAGAGTTCTAACGTGTGTATACACAGATTAAACATGGACAAATCCTACCACAGTGCAAGACTTTTGTAGCACTGGCAAGAGTTCTAACGTGTGTATACACAGATTAAACATGGACAAATCCTACCACAGTGCAAGACTTTTGTAGCACTGGCAAGAGTTCTAAAGTGTATACACAGATTAAACATGGACAAATCCTACCACAGTGCAAGACATTTGTAGCACTGGCAAGAGTTCTAAAGTGTATACACAGATTAAACATGGACAAATCCTACCACAGAGCAAGACTTTTGTAGCACTGGCAAGAGTTCTAACGTGTGTATACACAGATTAAACATGGACAAATCCTACCACAGTAGCAAGACTTTTGTAGCAACTGGCAAAGAGTTCTAACGTGTGTATACACAGATTAAACATGGACAAATCCTACCACAGTAGCAAGACTTTTGTAGCACTGGCAAGAGTTCTAACGTGTGTATACACAGATTAAACATGGACAAATCCTACCACAGAGCAAGACTTTTGTAGCACTGGCAAGAGTTCTAACGTGTGTATACACATATTAAACATGGACAAATCCTACCACAGTGCAAGACTTTTGTAGCACTGGCAAAGGTTCTAACGTGTGTATACACAGATTAAACATGGACAAATCCTACCACAGTGCAAGACTTTTGTAGCACTGGCAAGAGTTCTAACGTGTGTATACACAGATTAAACATGGACCTTCCCCGATGTGTCTCCACCTTGACGTGGTGGGGGAGCTTGCGTGTCCCATCGACCCCATTTGCTTGCCGATGGATGAAAAACTACATATCGGACAGCTTATGGGATAGGGACCAGACTAAGAGAGACACAACCTGCTGCTCTGTAGGTATAGACTGAGGATAACAGTCAAAAGTTTAAAAGGTGCACGAAGGCAGACGTTTTTGGTCCGGACAAAAACTCTTAAGGCTCCCTGTCGAGGGCTGTGGCTGAACGCCTCTAAGCACAAACCCTCGGATCTGAGAGCCAGGCCGATACCAGTCTACCGGAAACTCCTTAAGGTTCACTGTCGAGGGCTGTAGCTGAACGCCTCTAAGCCACAAACCCTCGATCTGAGAGCCAGGCCGATACCCGTCTACCGGAAATAGAAACATGATACTGAGCAAGCTACATGCTCAGGTCTGATACATGTTCGAAGGCTCTCAGCTGGGGGATATGATAGATTCCCGGATGAAGGGGCCTGGCCGTTCCGTACACTGCTGCACGAAAGTAAGGTGCTGAGCCGGCAGCACATGTAGCCTACCTCGTGAGCGAGTACAAAAAAGTCAGAAAAGTGCCCCAGTCGAAGGTACGGAAACTGTCAGTATCTAACTATAGAGAGTGTAGACAAAAGTGGAAGAATCCTCACAACGCTTTGAGCACGGCAAAGCAACTGAACACAAAAACATGGAAATCCACCACAGTGCAAGACTTTTGTAGCACTGGCAAAGGTTCTAACGTGTGTATACACAGATTAAACATGGACAAATACTACCACAGTGCAAGACTTTTGTAGCACTGGCAAGAGTTCTAACGTGTGTATACACAGATTAAACATGGACAAATCCTACCACAGTGCAAGACTTTTGTAGCACTGGCAAGAGTTCTAACGTGTGTATACACAGATTAAACATGGACCTCCCCCGATGTGTCTCCACCTTGACGTGGTGGGGGAGCTTGCGTGTCCCATCGACCCCATTTGCTTTCCGATGGATGAAAAACTACATATCGGACAGCTTATGGGATAGGGACCAGACTAAGAGAGACACAACCTGCTGCTCTGTAGGTATAGACTGAGGATAACAGTCAAAAGTTTAAAAGGTGCACGAAGGCAGACGTTTTTGGTCCGGACAAAACTCTTAAGGCTCCCTGTCGAGGGCTGTGGCTGAACGCCTCTAAGCCACAAACCCTCGGATCTGAGAGCCAGGCCGATACCAGTCTACCGGAAACTCTTAAGGTTCACTGTCGAGGGCTGTAGCTGAACGCCTCTAAGCCACAAACCCTCGGATCTGAGAGCCAGGCCGATACCCGTCTACCGGAAAATAGAAACATGATACTGAGCAAGCTACATGCTCAGGTCTGATACATGTTCGAAGGCTCTCAGCTGGGGGATATGAGAGATTCCCGGATGAAGGGGCCTGGCCGTTTCCCGTACACTGCTGCACGAAGGTAAGGTGCTGAGCCGGCAGCACATGTAGCCTACCTCGTGAGCGAGTACAAAAAAGTCAGAAAAGTGCCCCAGTCGAAGGGTTACGGAAACTGTCTGTATCTAACTCATAGAGAGTGTAGACAAAAGTGGAAGAATGTCTCATCAACGCGAAATGGAACGCACGGCGAGCGAACCTATTGCGTGGTCTGAAGTCACAAGCAAAAGCTTACCGAGTGGATGTCACTCGCAGTCTGACCGCTCCTGGTGTGTGATTGAGCGATCAGTGGCAAGTGGGATGCCCAACACATGGAAGTGAGGAACTAAAGCAGCCATGAGCAGGACGTGGAAACTCCTTGGGTGAGCCCAGTCTCAGAGCAATATGTGCCGGCTCTGCAATTATGGAAGCCTCCTTGGATAGCGAGATAATGCACATGGTCTGCCCCTGCCTTCCCTTGAGGGCAGACCACGATATCGTTGATCGTTCTATCTTGACCAGCTGAGATGTGGGTGACATTACAACAGTCTAACGTGTCTCGAAACCAGAGGAAGGCTAACCTCACTAAAAAAATGCCCACCGGAAGTCGGAAGTGTCGTCCTACGGGTGGCAAACTAAAAATTGACACTACGCATTTACGTCCGAGTGAAATGTCTCGTCCGAATGTCTCCCGTGCTAGGAACAGCTCTGACTACCTAGTTTCCGAATGCCGCTCTTGTTCGGAACAGCTCTGACTAGGTAGTTTTCCGAATGTCTGTCGTGCCTGGAACAGCTCTGACGGGCGCAACGACAAGCACATGTGCGAAAACTCGCTGAGTGAATACCTTCTGCAGACCTGTCTGGTTTGTGCGGGAACGGCCCGGGGCGAACGAAAAGCCCAATATATTGAAGTGAGGAATTAAAGCAGCCATGAGCATGACGTGACCATTCCCTCGGTGAGCCCAGTATCAGGGCGCTATGTGTCGGCCCTGCAACTATGGAAGCAACCTAGGATGGCGGAAAATGCTATGGACTGTGCCTTCCTTCTCTTGAGGGATGACCGAAGTCCTCGACTGTTCGAACTTGACCAGCTGGGATGTGGACGGTACCACAAAAGTGAGAGTCTCCCAGGATTGCTAACCTGGTCAAAAATGCACGCGAAAGCCGGATGTGTGACCTAAGGGTCTTTCAACCCAAGGGTGCCTAACGCACACCGCAATCACATCTGAAAAAACACTCCGGATGAACGAAAAGAAGAAGAAGAAGAAACATGGACAAATCCTACTACAGTGCAAGACTTTTGTAGCACTGGAAAGATGTCTAACGTGTGTATACACAGATTAAACATGGACAAATCCTACCACAGTGCAAGACTTTCGTATTACTGGAAAAAGTTCTAACGTGTGTATACACAGATTACGCATGGACAAATTCTACCACAGTGCAAGACTTTTGTAGCACTGCCAAGAGTCCTAAATTGTATACACAGATTAAACATGGACAAATCCTACCACAGAGCAAGACTTTTGTAGCACTGGCAAAAGTTCTAACGTGTGTATACACAGATTAAACATGGACAAATCCTACCACAGAGCAAGACCTTTGTAGCACTGGAAAGATTTCTAACGTGTGTATACACAGATTAAACATGGACAAATCCTACCACTAGTGCAAGACTTTTGTAGCATTGTCAAGAGTTCTAAAGTGTATACACAGATTAAACATGGACAAATCCTACCACAGTGCTAGACATCTGTAGCAACTGGCAAGAGTCCTAAATTGTATACACAGATTAAACATGGACAAATCCTACCACAGTGCTAGACTTCTGTAGCAACTGGCAAGAGTTCCAACGTGTGTATACACAGATTAAACATGGACAAATCCTACCACAGTGCAAGACTTTTGTAGCACTGGCAAGAGTTCTAACATGTGTACACACAGATTAAACATGGACAAATCCTACCACAGTGCAAGACTTTTGTAGCACTGGCAAGAGTTCTAAAGTGTATACACAGATTAAACATGGACAAATCCTACCACAGTGCAAGACATTTGTAGTACTGGCAAGAGTTCTAAAGTGTATACACAGATTAAACATGGACAAATCCTACCACAGGGCAAGACTTTTGTAGCACTGGCAAGAGTTCTAACGTGTGTATACACAGATTAAACATGGACAAATCCTACCACAGAGCAAGACTTTTGTAGCAACTGGCAAGAGTTCTAACGTGTGTATACACAGATTAAACATGTACAAATACTACCACAGAGCAAGACTTTTGTAGCACTGGTGTAATATAATAAAAACGTCCCTACCCTTTCCGAAGCATTGACTCCCTTAAAATTAAACAAACCCTTACAATTACTGGTTAAGTAACTTGCTTAGGTAGGAATAGAAAATAAAACAGCGATAGACTGACTGTGGCGTGCTAAATTTATTTGGCTTTATTTCTTTCACGTACCTGGCAAGACCGGGACTGATAGAAAAACAAAGGCCAGTGTAGCCATTTTGGTCAGTACGACACAAAGAACAGACATGTAAAAGTTTTCCCTTTCGGGGAGAAGGCATGTTGCCTTTAAAAACATGATTCTCTTCAAATATTGGTATGTTATATCTACATTATTAAAATGTATTTATGTATTACATAGACCAGTATGTTTAATTAAGAATTAGAATGATAATTCAACAGTTCTTGAAAGCTAGAGTCTGATTTTATTTTTACCAATGAAACACAGGTGGGCGCCACGCTGTAAATTTTCCTAGGTCTTACCATTTCAAATTCTTATGTTAAAATCTTGTATAGGCATTATGAACTTATATCTCACTAGTAGTGTTTATAACCTATGAATATTATGTGTACTGTAGTACACATAAAGTATCAACTCTCATGTCAAAAACACATTCTAGGAATTATCTCAATGTAGTAGCAGACTCTTGATTCATACTTCATAGTAAAGAACTAGTGTCTGTCAATTTCATATTCCTATGTTAAAACTTCTAGGCACTGTGAACAATATCTCACTATTTATGCTTAGAAATCTGCAAATAATCTATGCACTATAGAAAGGTGTTTTATCCATGCGGGGACATACAAATGATTTACGCGTATTCCTGACTCTTAGTCAGGGGATAAAATACTTCGCCACATCATAATCTGTAACTTGGAACTATAGTGTTAAATTTTAGTACCATCCTTTTGTTAACAGATTAGTAACCACTCCATATGAGGGTGAACATATAATCATTTCATAAAATAGTGTAAGGGACATGCCATGTTTGAATATAAATTCATGAACAATTAAAGTAAACGCGTGATGTAAATGCATGTTCGGATAGGATTCAATCCCCATCGCCTCACCGTAGTAGAAACAGAAGCGAAGATTGATGTGAATAAATTGCTTGCAATATTCAGAAGACTGGACCATGCGGCATAAGTTATTCTTATAAATACCCTCCGAATAATAGCAGTCATTGACAAAATATATCACAGCGGCTACTATCCTCATCTGCGGTACGCAGTGGGGGAAAACAATGTATGTTTTAGTTATGGATTAACCCCTGAGAAAATCCAAAAACAAAGGCTCCCTGCATCAGCATTATGATTAATTATTATGTAGGATTATCATGTACTTGATATCAGAACAATGGACATGTATGTTTTTTTTCTGGTATGAGAATTTTCCCTGTTCTGATTGTTACTTTTTACTGTGGGGAATATACATTTTAATGTTGCACCTTGGGATTAGAGGATGTTGATGTAAGAATCCATGTGTATGTCAGTACTTAGAAGCCAAGGTTGAATAATCTTGACCTAATGATGATTATAGTGCCGAAAGGAAGACGCGGCATTAGAAACCACAGAGATTCTGTATAGGCTATTCTCTTCAAGAATGAGAGATACAATATCAACATGTTGGATGGACAGAATGACTTCACTCCTCTAATAGTCCCAGTAACAACAGAACATAAAATAAAGTGAGAAAATACCTTACTCACTATTAAGAGTCAGAATGGCTCTACTCAGCAATGAGGGACAGTGGAACGTGGACACCCACTCCTTTCCCCTTCTCCCCTTGTTGTTTTGTATTTTTGTTTGTAATTGTTTTGTGAAAGTTAACACATCACAGTAGGTTAATGCCCGTGTTGTATTCTTTGTCATCCCTTTTCTATAGAAGAGAAGCAGGTGGTGGTTGAATGTGGTGGGACTATATCACTAAATCTGGATCCTGGGTCAACAGCCAGAAAGTGAATGTCCTAACCATAGTCTGCATCTAGAAATACCCATGGACTGCTGCGCACAATAGCTCCATAGCGAGCAACAGATAAATTAGAAGACAACTGACTGGGTGAGTGATTAAGTCCTATTTTAGTAGGAATATCCAGGATGGACTTCAAGATCTAATAATCTACAAAGATGAAGATCAACAGAGTAACTGACAACAGTGTATCGTCTGCTTTACGTCTGAGAAGTATCACCTATAAGCCTTATCACTCAGCAAAATCAGTGAAACTATGGGACAATCCTACAAGTTACTAAAACTAGCAACAGTGAAAGCCCTTCAACTGTTGGTTGGATTACCAAGTTAATATCCACAATGGATAAGTCTTCGAAAGAACATCTCACAGCTGCAACAGTCAAACATAAGGTTCCAGCCATGCAACACCAAGTTCTAGCTATGAACACCCACTCAAACAAATGGGGAGAAGACATGAACCACATAAGCCAATACAGGGACGCAGAGGTGTTTCCAAGGCACCAGGGCCGGGTTATATACTGGCCAAGACCTATTGACGCGTCCTCGTCGAGCGTCCTGGGCAACAGGTCCTTTCGGGGTCCTGGCTGAGGTCAATAGGATCGCCGATTCCTCCGAAGTCGGAGAGTGTCTGCCTGTATGGCGAGGAACCACCAGTCTGCACACCAATAAGCCAGACATGGGACAACGGATACTCACGCAAAACTCAGGTCCTGTATGACATCACACTGCAGTTGGACAACAGGATGCCTTCATCCGACATACAGGACTTCGCGTTGGAGCTCAAGCCAACGAACACAAGCAAGCAAGCAAGCATAAGCCAATACAACCAAGGTACAAACTGAATATCATCTGAAACATATCTACGAAACCAGATTACCTCAAGGTTCCAAACCCTGAACACCATCAGATAAAAGACCATATGAAAGCAGCTAAATGTCTCTATATCTGCAACAAGAGGAATCATCCAATTGTTTGCAAACCTGTTACTGTGCTGGATTTATTCATCTGCGGATATATGTAGGTATAGATCAAGCGTGGCCCTAGTCACAGATACTACCATGAGATGCCTCTCAGTCAATTAAAGTTCTACACTGGACTAGATAACAACGACTAATTCCTTGCCGGTCCAATGTCAGCCTAAATGCCATGGGTTATAGACTCGCGACTAGGTGGGTGAAACCTTAGTGTAAGCCAATTTGGTAGTCGGATATTATAAGCCGAGAAGCTGAATGGACGTCAACTTTTCATCAGACCTGATGATAAAGGGAATTACCTTCTGCAAAGCTTAAGTGGAACTCCTGAAGTATGACCAACCGGAGGCAAAAAATTTTCAATTATGAGGGAAAATGAAAGTAGACCCAATTTGTGGTTGCTGTGTTGTTTGTAATAACATTGTTGTTTTTTGGGGTCACTGGGTACTATGTTGTAATACTGCACATCATTCCCATGCCTGTCTGAAAATGCATAGTGTTTATTACACACATATATATATATGTAAATGCAGATCTTGAGTTAATACCTGAACTGTTTGTCCAAAAGTGTTGTGTACATCAAGTAAATGTGGTGTCCAACAATGGTTGTTTATATGTTGTGAGCAATCAATATCCTTCTAGCACTATAGACAATGTAAAGGGTGATGAAGTGGGAAGGGAAACCTACACACAGATGCCATTGTTTCAAGGATTGAACTCTTTTCTCCTGGGATTTGTGGTAAATATCCCTGATCACCCTGCATTCTAACCAGTGACCAGAGAATCAATAAAAACCCCTAGACATTTTAACGAATCATTCTCAGGAATTAAAATCCACATCCCACAACTGGCAAGAGTTCTAACGTGTGTATACACAGATTAAACATGGACAAATCCTACCACAGAGCAAGACTTTTGTAGCACTGGCAAGAGTTCTAACGTGTGTATACACAGATTAAACATGGACAAATACTACCACAGAGCAAGACTTTTGTAGCACTGGCAAGAGTTCTAACGCGTGTATACACAGATTAAACATGGACAAATCCTACCACAGTGCAAGACCTTTGTAGCACTGGCAAGAGTTCTAACGCGTGTATACACAGATTAAACATGGACAAATACTACCACAGAGCAAGACTTTTGTAGCACTGGCAAGAGTTCTAACGTGTGTATACACCAGAATCACACAAACTATATTATAGTGACGCTATATGACACTGTGTCTACTCCTTGCTTTGCATCCATTATATTTTAATGATGAGGAACACAAGAATAAGAACTCACCTTTGAGAAAGCTAGGGCATCGCATAATACAGATATATAAGAACTCACTTTATAAAAAGCAAGGGCATCGCAGTAATACAGCAATATAAGAAGTCAGTTCAGTTTAGTTTAGTTCATGGATCAACAGCACGACACACGGGTGCAACCCATAATTGCTCCGTCCTCCTCCTAACTTAAACCTAAGTCTGGAGAAACTCAGCTCAGTGCACGAACTCCGTAGCAACGGTGAGGATCCTGAAATACTTTGGGTAGATTTTTAACTCAAAATATTGCCTGGGCAGCGCTGTTAGTCTACTCTTTTTTGATTTCCAACTGCCAAGGGATTTTTTACGTGCGCAACAATACACACGGGCGTTCGATCTCACTACCCAGAGACCAGGGGAAATTTTATTACTAGAAGTCCACGTGAAAAGGCCCCGGTCATCACCGGGGCTTGAACCCGGGACCTCCAGCACTCGAGGCGGCCACCGTAACTCGAGACCACGCAGCCCCCATATAAGAACTCACTCTATAGAAAGCAATGGCATCGCAGTAATACAGCAATATAAGAACTCACTCTATAGAAAGCTTGGACATCGTGGTAATACAGCAGTATAAGAACTCACTCTATAGACAGTTTGGACATCGTGGTAATACAGCAATATAAGAACTCACTCTATAGAAAGCTTGGACATCGTGGTAATACCGCAATATAAGAATGCACTCTATAGAAAGCTTGGTAGTTTTCCGAATGTCCGCCGTGCCTGGAACAGCTCTGATGGGTACAGGGACAAGCACATGTCCGAAAACTCGCTTAGTGGAAACCATCTGCAGAGCTGACTGGTTTGTGCAGGAACGGCCCAGGGCGAGCGAAATGCCCAATATATTGAAGTGAGGAATTAAAACAGCCATGAGCAGGACGTGACGATTCCCTCGGTAAACCCAGCACCATAGCGTTATGTGCCGGCTCTGCAATTATGGAAGCCACCCAGGATGGCGGAAAATGCTATGGACTGTCCCTGCCTTCACTTGAGGGATGACCGTGTAGTCTTCGACTGTTCCAACTTGACCAGCTGAGATGTGGACGGTACCACAAAAGTGAGAGTCTCCCAGGATTGCTAACCTGGTCAAAAATGCACGCTAAAAGTCGGATGTGTTGGCCTGAGGGTTTCGACCCGAGGGTGCCTAAACAGACACACCGCAATCACATCTGAAAAAATCACTCCGGATGAACGCAAAGAAGAGAAGAAGAACAGGCAATGAATACCCTAAAAAAGAAGAAATCACCAGGAAAGGATGGAATCACAAATGAAATGCTAATAGGACTAGGGACAAAGGCAAAAAAGAAACTACTAGCAGTCCTAAATTACAGCTGGAAGAGGGGAATAGTCCCACATGCATGGAAGGAAGCTATACTAATACCAGTCCCAAAGACAGGAAAAGACCTGGAAGAACCAAATGGCTATCGACCTATCAGTCTACTTAGCTGTGTAGGAAAATTAATGGAATGCATTATCAATGGCAGGCTAACATGGCATCTGGAAGAAAACAAACTCTTAACACCACACCAAGCAGGATTCAGAAAGTACAGATCCACTGAAGATCAAATAACCTATATAGCTCAGGAAACAGAGGATGCCTTCCAAGAGAAAACGCACACACTAGCGGTCTGGATAGATTTAGAAAAAGCATTTGATAAAGTATGGAAGGAAGGACTGAAAGTAAAACTGCAAAAAATGCATGTTTGTGGGAAAATGTACAAATGGATCAGCCACTACCTTGAGAACAGAACTGCCAGGACAAAAGTACAAGGACAAACCAGCAAAATGATGCTGTTGGAGCAAGATGTCCCCCAAGGAGGAGTTCTTTCACCAACATTATTCCTAGCATATATAAACGACATCACGGAAAATTTTCCAGCCAGAGTACACACATCATCCTTTGCAGATGACCTAGCCATATGGACATCTGAAGAATATATTAGTACAGCTAACAGCAGAATACAGCAAGCCCTATTAGCGCTAGAGGACTGGTCAAAATCATGGCTAGTGAAGATAAGTGAGGAGAAAACAACGTGCACAGTGTTCTCCCTCTCAACTAAAACTCAGCAACCTAAGCTGGTATTGAATGGAGAAATATTGCGCCATGAAGAAAATCCAAACTATCTAGGTGTCACCTTTGATCGTCGCCTGACATGGAAGACACAGGTTGAGAAAAATCGAACAAGAGGAAGGTAGAGAATGACAATCATGAAAAAGCTTGCTGGTACAACGTGGGGAGCAGATGAGAAAGTTCTCAAGAAGTTATATACTGGACGGGTGAGGCCAGTACTGGAATATGGCATTGCATCTTGGGCAACAGCAGCTAAGTCAAACTTTAACAAAATAAGTAGAGTCCAAAACCAAGGAATGCGAATCATAACTGGAAGCCTGAAGACAACGCCTATTAATGAACTAGAAAAGATCACTTGTTTACAACCAATGCAGGATAGAAGAGATAGCAGAGCCCAGCAACAAGCAGAAAAATTTAGAAGATTGACAGACCACCCTATGTACAACAGATTTAATGGTTTTTGAAAGGGAAGACTGAAACGTAGCAACTTTGTAGAAATTGCAAAACGAATGATTAGGGCAGATCCTATACTTAACATATCAACAGTCAAGCCCATACACAATGCACACAAGTTCCCAGCTTGGAGACAGCAGCAACTGCCTGAGATGATAGAAAACATTCCTGGTATTGAGAAAAAGAACACTCAGCATGAAACCGAAAGAAGAGAAATAACCCTAAACTACATAAAAGAACATTACCCAAGCAGCAATTGGACCCATGCATATACAGATGGATCAGCCAAAAATTCAGTAGAGAATGGAGGAGGAATTCTCCTAAATTTAAAAAATGGAGTGAAAAAAACACATTCAGTGGCAACTGGAAAGTTTTCAAGTAACTTCAAAGCGGAGGTAGAGGCTCTGAAAACTGCAGCAGAAATGCTTTTGATGGAGGAAAATAAAGACACACAAATAGCTATCTTTACAGATGCAAAGTCAGCTGTCTCAATACTGAAGAGCAAAAACAGCACAGAACTAGCTGACCTAAGAGCAGCACTCCATGGTCTATGCCAGAAATCCAAAAAAGTTGTAATACAGTGGATCCCATCACATTGCAGTATACATGGAAATGAAGAGGCTGACAGACTGGCAAAAGAGGGCGGACGACTACCACAGCCTGACATAGACATAACCTATAATGAGGCAAAGAGGTTGATAAAAAGCACTTATAGAACCAAATGGGAATCAGAGCATCCAGGCCACCAGAAGGATGATGCATATTACAAACTCGACCGAAGAGAACAAGTAGCAATCTTCAGACTCCGCACAGGACATAACAGGCTGAAATACCACTTGTTCAACAAACTAAAGATAGGAGATACAGATGAATGTAATTGTGGAACTGGTAAAATGACAGCTAAACATTTGCTGCAAGAGTGCCCAATATATGCAGAACAGAGAAAGATATTTTGGCCCACACCTGCTTCATTCGAGGACAAGCTTTATGGAGATATCAACAAGCTCAAGTCGACTGCAGCTTACTTTAACTGTATTCAGGTTGACATTTAAATGTACATGAAGAAGTTTTTAGACTGCCACACTTCATACCACAGGCATGTCGGTTACACAAGCCTCCCAGAGGCATGAAATGGAATATTGCTTGGATAGCAAATCCATTTCGTGGAAAGTCCGAATCGAAAGCTCACTGTGTGGGCTTCATAAAAGGTGGAAAAAGCGTCCTAGTGGCACAAAATGGAATATTGCTTGGATAGCAAATCCATTACGTGGAAAGTCCGAATCGAAAGCTCACTGTGTGGATGTCATCTGCAAACTGCATTCTTCTGTCTTCTGGAAGAACAGCCTATGGTGAACGGAAGGCCCAATATACGGAAGTAAGGCTAAGCAGCCATGTGCAGGACGTGACGATTCCTTGGGTGAGCCCAGTACCAGAGCGCTGTGTGATGGCTCTGCAATTATGGAAGCCTCCTTGGATGGCGGGGAATGCCCATGGTCTGCCCCTGCCTTCCCTTGAGGGCCGACCAGGATGCCTTTGGCTGTTCTATATGGGCCAGCTGGGATGGGAGATAACACAACAACAGTGAGAGTCTAACGTCCTAAGAAACCCCCCGGGAAGGTTAACCCGGTCAACAAATGCCCGCAGAAGTCGGATGTGTCGGCCTAACGGCGCAAGAACGCAGCTCTGCTGTAAACAGGCACAACGCAATCACGTCCGAAAAAAAAAACCGGATGAACGAAGAAGAAGAAGAAGAAGAAAGCTTGGACATCGTGGTAATACAGCGATATAAGAACTCACTCTATAGAAAGCAAGTGCATCGCGGTAATACAGCAGTTTCATGCACCGATCTATTAAGCGAACAGCTTCCTCTGCTGACAGGTCTGGATTCTTTTCTAGTGCATCTCGCATTATCGGCTGCAATGTTGAAGTGAACGTCATTAACTAATTTCATCTGTTATATAGTGGAGCAGAATCAGATGGAATAACTAACTGAACATATTGTAAGTGAGGTAGTAGTAGATGAAATAACTTATTTAATATATCGCATGGCGAGGCAGCAGTAGATGAAATAACTAATTTAATGGGTTGTCTTCTGAGGCAGGATTAGATGAAATAACTAATTTAATATATTGTATATTGAGGCAGCTATAGATGAAATAACTAATTTAATATATTATATAGTGAGGCAGCTGTAGATGAAATAACTAATTTAAGATATTGTATAGCGAGGCAGCTGTAGATGAAATAACTAATTTAATATATTGTATAGCGAGGCAGCTGTAGATGAAATAACTAATTTAAGATATTGTATAGTGAGGCAGCTGTAGATGAAATAACTAATTTAATATATTGTATAGCGAGACAGCAGTAGATGAAATAGCTAATTTAATATATTGAATAGTGAGGCAGGATTAGATAAAATAACTAATTTAATGTGTTGTTTACTGAGGCAGGATTGGATAAATTTAACTAATTTAATGGGTTGTCTACAGAGGCAGCATTATATGAAATAACTAATTTAATGGGTTGTCTACTGAGGCCGGATTAGATGAAATAACTAATTTAATGGGTTGTCTACTGAGGCAGGATTAGATGAAATAACTAATTTAATGGGTTGTCTTCTGAGGCAGGATTAGATGAAATAACTAATTTAATGGGTTGTCTACAGAGGCAGCATTATATGAAATAACTAATATAATGGTTTGTCTACTGAGGCAGGATTAGATGAAATATCCATATAGGATAAAACCAGTGCAATGAAATCGACCCTGTTACTTTAAAACCTCTCTTTAAACTAAAGTAATGTCTTGTCTAGTGAGGTAGCTTTAAATGAAATAATCCACCCAAGGCTGCCAGAATTTTTCAACCAATAGGGCAGTGCCAAGAAGTTAACCTACATACAAACGCATATACTGAAATATAACATGACAGACCTGTGCTACATAAGCCCCATAACTATATTGTTACTCGATACCCAATAGACAGACAGGTAGATTTTTTTATGTGTTACTTGTTATTAAATAGACAGACAGGTAGATTTTTTAGCTAGTTGATACCCAATAGACAGACATGTAGATTATTTTTATTTGTTACTTGTTATTCAATAGACAGACGGGTAGATTTTTTTATTTGTTACTTCTTATTCAACAGACAGATAGATGTTGTTAGTTGTTACTTGATACCCAATAGACAGACAGGTAGATGTTTAGTTGTTACTTGATAACCAATAGACAGACAGGTCGATATTTAGCTGTTACTTGATACACAATAAACAGACATGTAGACTTTTAGCTGTTATTTGATACCCAATAGACAGACAGGTAGATTTTTTTAGGTGTTACTTGATACCCAGTAGACAGACAGGTAGATTTGTTAGTTGTTATTTGATACCTAATAGACAGACAGGTAGATTTGTTAGGTGTTACTTGATATCTCACAGACAGACAGGTAAATTTGTTACTTGTTACTTGATACCCTATAGACAGACAGGTAGATTTGTTAGTTGTTACTTGATACCCAAGAGACAGACATGTCGATAGCTAGTTATATAGACAGACAAATGAGTTGACAGACAGAAATGTATAGGCGAATACATAGCCAGACACGCGAACAGATAGGCAGACAGAGACATTCTTCTTCTTGTTCTTCTGCGTTCATCTTGAGTTTGTTTTCCAGACATGATTGTGTTGTGCCTGTTTACAGCAGATCTGCGTTCTTGCGCCATTAGGCCAACACATCCAACTTTTGAGGGCATTTATTGACCAGGTTAACCTTCCCGGGGAGACAGAGACACGAAGATCTAGTTACACAAAGACATATTTTTATAGATCGTTTTAAACTGAATGACTAAACTAAAACTGCCCATACATCACACAGCCAATAAATTGTGGGGAGGGCATACATCTAACTTTTAACTCTGAAACAGAGAGGAGAGAGAGAGAGAGAGAGAGAGAGAGAGATTGAGAGAGAGAGAGATTGAGAGAGAGAGAGAGATTGAGAGAGAGAGAGATTGAGAGAGAGAGAGAGAGATTGAGAGAGAGAGAGAGAGATTGAGAGAGAGAGATTGAGAGAGAGAGATTGAGAGAGAGAGAGAGAGATAGATTGAGAGAGAGAGAGAGATTGAGAGAGAGAGAGAGAGATTGAGAGAGAGAGAGATTGAGAGAGAGAGAGAGAGATTGAGAGAGAGAGAGAGATTGAGAGAGAGAGAGAGATTGAGAGAGAGAGAGAGAGAGATTGAGAGAGAGAGATTGAGAGAGAGAGAGAGATTGAGAGAGAGAGAGAGAGAGAGAGAGAGAGAGATTGAGAGAGAGAGAGAGAGATTGAGAGAGAGAGAGAGATTGAGAGAGAGAGAGAGATTGAGAGAGAGAGAGAGATTGAGAGAGAGAGAGAGAGAGATTGAGAGAGAGAGAGAGAAAGAGAGAGAGAGATTGAGAGAGAGATTGAGAGAGATTGAGAGAGATTGAGAGAGAGAGAGATTGAGAGAGAGAGAGAGAGATTGAGAGAGAGAGAGAGATTGAGAGAGAGAGAGAGATTGAGAGAGAGAGAGAGAGAAAGAGATTGAGAGAGAGAGATTGAGAGAGATTGAGAGAGAGAGAGATTGAGAGAGAGAGAGAGATTGAGAGAGAGAGAGATTGAGAGAGAGAGAGAGATTGAGAGAGAGAGAGAGATTGAGAGAGAGAGAGAGATTGAGAGAGAGAGAGAGAGATTGAGAGAGAGAGAGATAGAGAGAGAGATTGAGAGAGAGAGAGATTGAGAGAGAGAGAGAGATTGAGAGAGAGAGATTGAGAGAGAGAGATTGAGAGAGAGAGAGATTGAGAGAGAGAGATTGAGAGAGAGAGAGATTGAGAGAGAGAGAGAGATTGAGAGAGAGAGAGAGATTGAGAGAGAGAGAGAGATTGAGAGAGAGAGAGAGATTGAGAGAGAGAGAGAGAGATTGAGAGAGATTGAGAGATTGAGAGAGAGAGAGAGATTGAGAGAGAGAGAGATTGAGAGAGAGAGAGAGATTGAGAGAGAGAGAGAGAGATTGAGAGAGAGAGAGAGAGAGATTGAGAGAGAGAGAGATTGAGAGAGAGAGAGAGATTGAGAGAGAGAGAGAGAGATTGAGAGAGAGAGATTGAGAGAGAGAGAGATTGAGAGAGAGAGAGAGAGAGATTGAGAGAGAGAGATTGAGAGAGAGAGATTGAGAGAGATTGAGAGAGAGAGAGATTGAGAGAGAGAGAGAGATTGAGAGAGAGAGATTGAGAGAGAGAGAGAGAGAGATTGAGAGAGAGAGAGATTGAGAGAGAGAGAGAGATTGAGAGAGAGAGAGATTGAGAGAGAGAGAGAGAGATTGAGAGAGAGAGAGAGAGATTGAGAGAGAGAGAGATGGAGAGAGAGAGAGAGAGATTGAGAGAGAGAGAGAGAGAGAGACTGAGAGAGAGAGAGAGAGAGAGATTGAGAGAGAGAGAGATTGAGAGAGAGAGAGAGAGATTGAGAGAGAGAGAGAGAGATTTAATTGATACATATATTAGACTAAGGATCATCATGTACAGGATTAGGAGGAAAATAAAACCAGAAATACGCGAAGAACAGAATTGTTGAGTTGTGTTGAGCTAAAAACCAACAGCACTGCACTCAGGACATCCTAATCGTGCTTCATCCTCTTGTTCAACAGCTAGCAAAGAGTCACGCTACTAATCGTTCCCACCGCTATCTGATTGAGAGTTCTCCTAGTCTTCTCTCTCAGTTTTGAGATTATTCCAGAACCCCCGCAATGTCATCCCCAGCCTCCACCTGGTCCCACAGGTGCTCGACCACCTCTCCCTTGTCCATAGGTAATCTACCACCAAGAGGTGCATGCATTCCCTGCCAGCCTATCAGCCTGTTCATTTCCCCTCCTCCCCCGCTCATGACCAGGGCATAAAATTCACACAATTCTCACAATCTTTGACCTCTGAAGTGAGGCAAGCCATTTCACAAAAAACATTACTTTCTCCACCTTACTAAGCATACTCCGTGAGTTCGCAATGAATGCAAAGTGTGTTTTAACGGTCACCTCCAACCATCGGAATGCTGCTGTTATTTCCCCCAACTCCAATCTTATGCTGGAGGTAGTTGACTTTACAACAACAAGATACCACAGAAGTCAGAGTGGGTTCGCCTGATGGCGAGGGACACTAGTCATAGGGAATGCTGATCCACACACAACAATATAGGGTTTAGTGTGGTGTGTAAAGGAACATTTTCATTGCACATATATCTTTGTTGGTGCTGCAGTCTCCTCTTACAGATTGTATGAGGAAACCCCCTTTTTGTCTCCACCTTAATCATCAGATTATCCTCACTGAATAATTGTCCCAATTTAGAAAAAAAAAAAGCAGCAAAAGAGACTGCACACAATACAGAGGCATTTCACCGTTGAGTCATACTGGGAAAATATTTCGCAACATTCTTGAGAAAAGATTACAAATTATTATAGAACCCCAGCTAAGCGAAACACAACTTGGATTTAGGAAAAACAAAGGATGCACAGATGTTCTTAGACAACTTATAGAACAATCAATTGAATTCAATGAAACACTCTACTTAGCCTTTGTCGACCAAGAAAAGGCATTTTATAGAGTAGATAGAAACAAGCTGTGGGAAATCCTTAAACAATATGGAGTGTATACACACCTAACAAATCTATGTAGAAGCTTATATAACAACAGTGAATGCATAGTGAGAGCAACTGGAGGACACTCAGACCCCTTCACCATAAGATCTAGAGTACGACAAGGTTGTGTCCTGTTCCCTCTCTTGTTTATAACATACTAGCTGACCCGGCCCGGCTTCGCCCAGTCCAAGGTGGAGAGCATCTAATTTAATTCATATAAGTAGTCATATAAGTTCCCGTTCCCGTTACCGACTATCTGTCTGTCTGTCTGTCTGTCTGACCCGGCCCGGCATCGCCCAGCTCCTGGTGTGGAGCATCTCATTTAATTCATATAAGTAGTCATATAAGCTCACGTTCCCGTTCCCGACTATCTATCTGTCTGTCTGTCTGTCTATCTGTCTGTTTGTCTGTCTGATCCGGCCCGGCTTCGCCCAGCCCCTGATGGGGAGCATCTCATTTAATTCATATAAGTAGTCATATAAGTTCCCGTTCCCGACTGTCTGTCTGTCTGTCTGTCTGTCTGTCTGTCTGTCTGTCTGTCTGTCTGTCTGTCTAATCATTTATTGGTTGCAGTTAGAACAACCTTAGATAAACGAAGACCAACTTACAAAAAGCATTAGAAAGAGCACTTGAAAGATCTTTACATCTTCCCCAACAATTAACTTGGGTAAATGGAGCAGCTGCAGCCAGCAGCAGAAGAAGAGAAAAAAGGAGGAGTAGGAGCTGGGAGGAGGAAGAGGGAGGTGGAGGAGGGAGGAGTAAGAGGGAGGAAGAGATAGGCGGAGAGAGGAGGAGGGGAAAAGGAAGGGGAAAAGGGGAAGGGGGAGAGAGTTAAAGGGAGGGGGAAAGGGGTTAGGAGGAGAAGGAGGAGGAAAGGGGGAGGATGAGGGGGAGGCAGGAGGGGGGAAGGGGAGGAGAGGGGGAGAAGAACGCAGGAGGAGAGAGGGGGAGGAAAGGGGGGGAAAAGGGAGAAGGAGGGGAGGAGGAGGAGAAGAGGAGGAGGGAAGGGGTTTTAAGGAAGTATTTTTAAAGAGGGGATCTAAAAGGGAAAGGGGGGATAAGGAGGGGGAAAAGGGGAAAAAGGGGGGAAGGGAGGGAGAAAG
>JACEFZ010011785.1:0-24731 GCA_014155875.1 Cepaea nemoralis | reverse complement strand
TATTATTATTATTATTATTATTATTATTGTGTCTCATGTGCATAATACGTGTAATATATGATAATTATAGTGTCTCATTTGAATAGTATATGAATATTACAAAGTGTCTAAATTACATAATACATTAATATTACAAGGTGTCAGCAGGTCATAATGGCCGAATGGTATGAACGCGTGTTCTTAAACATCCAGTGTGCAATCCCTTCATCGGACAGTTGGACTAAAATGTTGACCTGTCGTCCTTGACTTGGGGACGTAAATTACAAGTACCTCTGAAGTCGGTGTGGGTTCACCTGATGGCTTAGGACACTGTTAATAGAGAAAGCTAATACACACGCAAAATTCAGTCCAGCACTACTAGAAGTGGAAGAAGAATGGGAGATATTCAAATCAAGCATTTTAAATACTGCAAAAATAACATGCGGAACCACGAAAAAACGCAAAACACGGATAAAGAAAATAACAAGTTGGTGGAACGCAGAAGTAAAGAAAGCGGTAAAAGAAAAAAAGGAAAAATATAAAAAGTGGTTGAAGAGCAAACAGGAATGTGATTACAGAGAATACAGAATAGCGAGAAGACATGTGAGTAGAATAGTAAAGAGGGAAAAACAAAAAGACTGGGAAGAGTATGGAGAAACCCTAAATAAAAACTACAAGGAGGCAACCAGAAACTTCTACAAAAAGATAAGTGCAATGCGAACCAGAGGAGAACCCTTTGACCCAACTGAAATAATTAACAGCGAAAATGGAGAACCAATAAATGAACAAAAACAGATCCTAATAAGATGGAAGCAGTATTTCGAACAACTTCTCAACATCCCATCAGATGTCACAGGAATTCAAGAGACCTACACAGATGTCACCGAGGAACTAGAACCAGACATCCTAAAAGAAGAAATTATAGAAGCCATCAGATTAGCCCCATTAAACAAATCACCAGGACAGGATGAAATACCAAATGAACTAATTAAAGCAGCAAGGGAAGTAGGAACAGCTTGGCTACATAGACTATTCAACCATGTTTGGGTAGAACAACAGACACCACGAGACTGGGGAAATGCCATAATTATCCCAATTTGGAAAAACAAAGGCAGCAAAAGAGATTGCACACAATACAGAGGCATTTCACTGTTGAGTCATACTGGGAAAATATTTTGCAAAATTCTTGAAAAAAGATTACGAACTACTTTAGAACCCCAGCTAAGCGAAACGCAGCTTGGATTTAGGAAAAACAAAGGATGCACAGACGCCATTTTTGCTCTTAGACAACTTATAGAAAAATCAATTGAATTCAATGAAACACTCTACTTAGCCTTTGTCGACCAAGAAAAGGCATTTGATAGGGTAGATAGAAACAAGCTGTGGGAAATCCTTAAACAATATGGAGTGAGTACACATCTAACAAACCTATGCAGAAGTTTATACAACAACAGTGAATGCATAGTGAGAGCAACTGGAGAACACTCAGAACCCTTCACCATAAGATCTGGAGTACGACAAGGTTGTGTCCTGTCCCCTCTCTTGTTCATAACATATATAGACAACATATGTAAAGAAACCAGCCAAGCAGAGACAGCAAGAATACCGCATGACGAGAACACAGAAGAAGAACCATCTGCAAATCTAACCATTAGAGAACTCCTGTTTGCGGACGACCAAGCACTAATAGCAAAATCAGAAGCTGAATTACAAGACCACATGAATAGTCTAAACGAAATGTGTAGGGAACATAACATGAAAATTAGCACAAGCAAAACAGAGGTAATGACTATAACTAAAGAAGAACAAACAGCAACAATTCACCTAAACGAACATCCCTTGAAACAAGTAAAGAGCTTCAAGTACCTAGGAAGTATAATATCATCAAATGGCAGATCAGAAGACGAGATCGAAAATAGGTGCAATAAGGCAAATCAACTCATTGGACAAATGGCACCAATACTAAAGAACAAACATGTATCAATAACTACTAAGAAAGCACTTTACAACACAATCTTCCTACCAACTCTCTGCTACCAATGCCAAACCTGGACAATGACAGAAAAAGAGAAAAGAAAAATCACAACAACAGAAATGAGGTTTCTGAGAAGAATACTCAACGTATCAAGAAGAGATAAGATCAGAAATGAAGAAATCAGGACTAAAGTAGGGGTTAAAGCTGCTCTAGATTTTATTAGAAAGCAGCAAGTCAAATGGTTTGGCCATGCAAGTAGGCTACCAGTCAACAGCATGCCACAACAAGCAATGATGTACAGACCAGATGGAAACAGAGGAAGAGGCCGACCACGTAAACGTTGAACTGAGGGAATAACAGAATCCATGGGAATGTCGATATACGAAGCCCATAACCGGGCACTCTCACGAAGTTTATACTTCACCTCGACACCGCAAGGTACAAGAGGAACATGATGAGATGAGATGAGACTACTAGAAGTAGTATGTATGGACTACGCTTGAGTTCAAAGCGACAGAGCGCAAAAACGGTGTCTACAGGGCCGTGCAGTGCTAAGAATAAGAGAGGCAGCCGTTTTAGGCGGTACCGTAAGGGTGGGTATTAATAAGGGGTTGGCATTTTTTAAGACAAAAACATGTAAGGGGCCGCATTTCGAAGACTTGCATCATACTGAGAAAATCTACCGCATGATTCTGAGTGTCTATATATATATATATATATATATATATATATATATATATATATATATATATATATATATATATATATATATATATATATATATATATATATATATACACACATATTTTTTCTTTCCGCGTTTCCATCCAGTTTCAGGATATTGTGGTGAACATCAGCATCTTTCAGCTGTACGTTGATTCCTAGGCTAGATTACGCTCATCAGCACGCCACGACTTTCTGAGCGACCGGCTCCATACTCTCATAAGTCACTGGCGCGACTCGAACCACTTCTAATTCTCGTGCGCTCACGTCGACCAGGAGAGTATTCGGGTTAACGGAGAAAGCTGCTAACCCCTCGGCCAGGGAGCCGGCATCTAGATATATATGAATATTACAAATTATATGAATATTACAAAATGTCTATATTACATACTATACATATGAATATTGCAAGGTGTCTAAATTACAAAATATTTAAATATTACAAGATGTCTAAATGTTATAATATATTCATCATAATATTAAATATTACAAGGCGTCTAAATTATATAATATATGAATATGACAATATGTCTAAATTATAATAAATCGATGTTAATTGATTTGTACATTGCTTAACACATTAATGTTACAGAATGTATAAATTATTTCACAATGCATGGATATCGCATTATGCATAAATTACATATGTCATGTCTATTACAGAGTGTACAAATTACGTCTAAATTGCTTAATAGGTCAATATAAGAGTATTTAAATTGCTTAACATGTCAATATTTTTTTTTTTGCATATCCTATTTACAGGACATCGCTGTCAACATCAGCACTGCTGTTGTTGATGTCTTGGCAAGTTTACGTTCAGTAGTTTGCCATTGCTTTCTGAACGACCGACTCCCATACCAACACGTTAAGACATAGCGCGACACGGTCTGCAGCCAGATCGGTCGCAGCTGTATTTCAAACGCAGGTAAGCGAAATTACGAACCGCGTCTGTAACTCCTTTGTCAAGGAGACCGACGTGTCAATATTAGAGTCTAAAAATTGAACGCTGTGGAAGTACAGCGGTTACCATATTATGTTACTGGCTTAAAGGTCATGTATTCGAATTCCCTTCGAGGTGGGGATATTTTGTCATTGACCTGAACTCCCGCGTCGATCAGTTTAAAAATAGGTACCAGGAAATGTTATGCGAAGTAAAGACAGACACTGACTACACCATCCATCAAGTTCCACTTGGTCTGAAATTATGGGATAAACATCATATACCCAGTGTGCTGCATAGCGTCAAAACGGGCAACAGGACCGCATTAAGGCACACTGGAATAGAGTGTTGACCTATATGTTTATACGCCAATTAGTAATCTGTTGGTATTGTGGTCAGTATCACATTGACCAGTTTTACTTCCCAAGACATTTTCTGGTACACATTTTACCCTGGATTGACCTGACACCCTGATGATGCCCTGATCAGTTTTAAAAATCCGCCTTGAGATGGATTCGAACCCGTGACCAGCTTCTAGTCTCTATGCTACCCCGATCTCCATGGCTTGTAAAGGGGGGTTCTTTACTTTGTACTTTACTTCAGTATCTAAATTACATAACACTTGAATTGTGAATAAATTACATAACACTTGATTTGTGAATAAATTACATAACACTATAATGGTGCATAAATTTCATAACATTTAAATTGTTAATAAATTACATAACACTTGAATGGTGAATAAATTACAGAACACTACAATAGTGAATAAATTAAATAACACTATAATGGTGAATAAATTACATAACATTTAAATCGTGAATACATTACATAACACTTGAATAATGAATAAATTGCATAACACTATGATGGTGCATAAATTAATTAAAACAGGCATATTATCATGGTGTTCCCAGTCCAATAACATAGACGTCCATATCTCTTGACATAACTTTTTGCTTGCTATTCTGGATCAGTTCTTTTTGTGGTATTTCTCCATCCATTCTTAGACCATCCAACATCATTTACCCCAGTCTGCCTTTACCTCTTCTACAGCTGATTCTTTCAGTCGTCGCGATGTTCTCCAATACCTTTCTTTGTAATAGATGACCACGGAACTCCCTTTCTTCATTGTTACAAAAAAAAGAAAACAAATCCCGAAGAGAGGACCTGCCAGGGGTCCGCGATGTGCAAGACCCATCAGGTTACGCATTTTCCTCATGTTGGGCTGGTAATGCATGGTTCCCTGCTACTGAGTTGATTGCGTGGAGCGACACTGAGAGCTGTTAATTTCGTGTGGAGTGCTTTTACATCTGTCTGCGGTTGTTTGTAGCTTGAACTGCAATGTAAAAAATTACGGTCGGCCGTTCGCTGAACTAACTGTGTTGCCTTATGCAGTAATGTATGGCGACTGGTTTTTTTAGTGACTGCCGCTTCAATCGACGATGAACTGTATTTTTCGTGGTGCACTTTTGTGTTGGCATTCTGGCAGCGACATTATGCATAGTATACCTGTGCGGGCCGTTAATTTGTCGAGACTTCTATCTGTTCCACTTTTCACATGGGTCAGCGAGGAGCATTTTGCGTGATATTCACAGGCAGAGTAACGGAACAAAACGGGGCGATCGTTTGTCGTGTAGTTGGAACCGTTACTATTTAACTAACCATCACGTTTTGCAGGCCTGTATGCACAGAGGAATAGGTAATGAGTCTTCCCTTCACTTAGAGGGCGACGAACCAGGCATCGAAGCCTCGTCCAACACGATTATGATGTTATCAGTGCAGAACCATTGCGATTACTTAGCGTGCTCGCTGTTGCTTTCTAATAGTTGTGTATAATGTTCATTGCACTCTTCCAGGCAATTACTGTTTATTATTTTGGAAGTCCAAGATTTTCCAACATTCGTCTCACAAATCATATTTCTGCTACCTGCAAAACCTCATTTCTCAGCGCTGAGGAAAACTTCCCGCACACATCAGCAATATTGTGGATGCCGTAACGAAAGCTAACAAATACTACTTGCTGTTGGTGAAATCTATGGCAATTATGTAATGAAAACAAAGAAATGCTGTTTGCTACTGGCAAAATATACGGTAAGGTAATTATGTAATGAAAACTAGCAAATACTGTTTGCTACAGGTGAAATATATCCCAATTATGCAATGAAAACCAGCAAATACTATTTGCTACTGGTGAAATATATCCCAATTATGTAATGAAAACCAGTAAATACTGTTTGCTACTGGTGAAATATATCCCAATTATGTAATGAAAGAAAATAAATATTGTTAGTTATGATGAAATCTATGGAAATTAAATGAAAACAAACAAATAATTTTGCTACTGACAAAACCATGGGAAATTATGCAATAAAAACAAATAAATATTGTTTGCTGCCTGTGAAATCTATGGACATGATCTAAATCAACTTACAGTATCCACTCAACAGCGAACAGGAGGGCAACGCCTTTGATGGACACATTGACAGAGGTCAGAATGATGATCAGTGTCACTATGGAGGAGCTTGGTACTGGAGGGATGGCGTGGGCCAGAACAGCAGTCAGTGCACTGTAATAGAGCACAGTCGTGAACATTCATAAATCATTGGTCATTAGTACAGTTTGGTTTACATTTTAGTAAAGTTTGTTTTATTTTTATAAGTAAAGTTTGTTTTATGTTTTAATAAAGTTTGTTTTATGTTTTAGCAAAGTTTGTTAAATTTTGTTTTACGTTTTAGTAAAGTTTGTTTTATGTTTTAGGAAAGTTTGTTTTATGTTTGAGTAAAGTTTGTTTTGTATTTTAGTAAAGTTTGTTTGATATTTTTAGTATACTTCTCCAAACACTGAAATAGCTGTCCAATATTTCACCTATGAAGGTGGTTATTGTATCTGACTCACAGTCCGTGCAACTAACCGCAATGGATGTAGACGAGGATGATTCCCCATATAGCTAATCAGCTTACTTCAGGGACAATCAACATTCATATCCTTTGCTTTCTGCTGGGAGAGACTGGGTAATTATAGGCTTGTCCTGAGTTCAGTATCATGGATTCTCCATAATAGTAACAGCGACATTCCGTTGGTTAGAGGAGACAACTGCAACACACTTTGTATTCATTATGGACTCAAGGAGTATGCTTAGTAAGGTGTGGAATTCGTGTGGAATGGCTATCGTCGCTTCAGAGGTCACAGATTGTGAGAATTGTATGGATATCTTGCCTTGGCCATGTTGGGGTGTTGGGGAATGAACAGGCTGATAGGCTGGCAGGGAATGCACCTCTTGGTGGTAGATTACCTATTTACAATGGGGACGTGGTCATGCGTATGTGGGGCCAGGTGGAGAATGCGGGGGAAAAGATTGAGAACCCGTATGTGGAATGAATGAGATTGCGAGGAATCGGTAGGGGTTCTGGAAGAATCTCAAAACTGAGAAGGAAGACCAGGAGAACTTTAAATTAGATAGCGGTGGGGACGATTAATAGTATGACTCTTCGCTGGCTGTTGAATGATGGGACGGAGCACATATGGGAATGTCCTGAGTGCAGTGATGTGGGTTCTTAACTCAACTCAACTCAACTCAACTCAACTCAATTCATAATAATAAATCTGAAGAGTGTACGTTCCTACCAGGCACCTTGTTCGGCATCAATTTCAATTTCTTCTAGTAGAGAAATGGCGTCGGGCGCGTGTTCGACGTTTGAACTCTTCGCTTGTCACTGTGAGAGAAAGATTCTCCACCCATTCCTCCTGGCTCTCAGGTCTTTAAAATACGACGGCATTATCAAATCATAGAACCATAGCAAGAAACTGCTTCAGGAGAATGTATTTATTATTATTATTATTATTATTATTATTATTATTATTATTATTATTGCAATGATGCTCGTGAGCCACTGACTGCGGCATAATGACCGGAAGGCCTGTCTTCCAGCCCTGTGATCAGCGCTTCGATTCCACATCGGACAGGGTTTTATTTAATTGACCTGTTCTCCTATATCGACCCAGCCTGAACTAGGTCTGAGGAAATGTCTTGGCAAGTAATGGCATGATACTGATAACATCGCCCATCGAGTTCTGATGGGTCCATACAAATATAGGACCAGCACCATATACCATGTGTCCCTAAAGCGTGTAAACGGGTCCTGTTCTTGTTACAAAGATGCGCGGGGATCAAGTACGCGCTGCCGCTAGCACGCTTGTCTGGTGGTGGTCATGGGTGCGAATTTGCGTTGAGATGGATTTTTAAAATTCACATGGGCTGCCTGGTTGACCCAGCACAGACTGGAAACCAGGAAATGTTTTGGAAAGTAAATGCGGCCTGTGTGATATTGATTAAAGCACCCTGCGAGTACATATGACTCTGTAACAGTATGGGCCAACTCGGGTAATAGAGTCCTTTATTTACAAGTGGGCTTCAAATGAAAACCTTAAATATTTTAATTTTTTAAGTGATTATATTCTGAAAAAGTAAAGAACAAATGTATCATTTGTCGACGTAGTTACCACTGCGTTCAATGCAAGTCCCCCAGAGTCGATAAAGTTCTTGGATTCCTGTAGAAATTAATTCTCTTGGTCAAGTGTGTTACCACGCAAGCACCACCTACTTTACCTCTTCATCGGACAGAACAGTTTTGAAACTTCCTACTAGACTCATAGACTTGCTGGACTGACAGGTATACATCGCCATTCTGCACCTTCATTCGCCGATGAATTTCTGTAAGTTTCACCCCTTCACTGATCAAATAATGGATAACAGATGCTGCTCCTCTTTGGTGCATGTCAAAAGTGGAGCGATCATCTCTAAATTGTCCGTATGACGTCACCGTGTTCGTCACCGCGATGTCACGTTCGTAACACTCTTGACATCGTTAATATTGACAGGTTACAATACATTGGCGTGGTTATTGTAATTTATATCACACTTTTAGGGTTTTAATTTGAATGCCCCTCATATGTTCACATTGCTACGATGCATAACTGTCACTTCAGCAAGTGAAGAACGCCACCACAGTATCTTCAAACTTCTGCAAGTGACTTTGAGGTCACTACTTCATGTGCCTGACGGGGTTGGGAGTCTCCGTAGCGGAGCGGTTAAACTACCTGCCTCATTGGTACGATTCCGGCCTACGTCGTTCGATTTACGTATACAATTTTCTCGGAGACTCCTGGGGGTCGTCGCTGGAGCTACAGAGTTCGAGCTTTGTGCTTCGCTTTCGACAGGAAGCTCTGCGATCCTCTTGCCTTTTAACTGATTAAGAACCATGGGATGATTAATCGTCTCAAGCGACTGCCCATATATGCCATGGGTTTATATGCAATAATGTTCTTTACGTAACCCATTTAATTTGATATATAATACAACATGGCTGCTGCCATATTAAGACCTTTTAAGTCATAACAGTGGCACACCCCTACTTCCCATTTTCTGCCATTCATTTTTGTTTGGCTCTGAATTTGTTAAAGTATGTTTTATTTTTAAACGCTGACGTGGTTGAGATTGAGACAAATATTCTCATAGAACTCACGCCAGTCTGGAACTTCATACTCCACTTGTACATGTATATTCATGCATGCATCAAATCCTTCAACAACAAATAACTCTTACCCAACTACACATATTGTGCCAAACGTCATTGACTGTCCTGCTGCAGTTGCTATAAACAAGGCACTGGCTGCCATGTAGAGAGCACTTCCGTCTGCATGCAAGGTCACGGACATAGGAATCACAAATGAGCTGATCTTAGAGCTAAGCCCGCAACGGCTGCACGAGGTGAGCATATCAGGGAGAGCAACGGACCTGGGAAGGTTAGTATATATGTCATTACAACAACAGAACCTGCAGAATATGGGGCGTATAATATTCTTCTTCTTCTTCTTCTTCTTCTTCTTCTTCTTCTTCTTCTTCTTCTTCTTCTTCTTCTTCTTCTTCTTCTTCTTCTTCTTCTTCTTCTTCTTCTTCTTCTGCTTCTTCTTCTTCCTCTTCTTCTTCTTCTTCTTCTTCTTCTTCTTCTTCTTCTTCAATAGTAAACAACCTAATGAAAGTAAAATTGCATATAAAATTAACCTGGGATAAGATAACAAAGTCCTACGAAGGATATGCAATAGTTTTTTCTTCTTCTGTTGTGAAGGAATTGCGAATGCAATTCGTAATCCCGCATACCGCGTTCGAAATACAGCTGCGGGCAATTTGGCAGCAGACCGCCTTGCGTTGATTTCCATACATACATTGGTATGAGTGCCAGTCGTTCAGAAAGCAAGGGCAAACAACTGAGCATAAACTTGTCCAGGAATCACAAACAGTTAAAAAATGCTAGAGTTACGTTCCGTAAAGGATATGCAACTAACTTTTATAATACATGCCGTGCACCTTTAGTTAGCATGTCTGCCCACAGCCTTCTGTCTCGTGAACTGACAATCATTTCTAACACCCATTTACCCATAAAGTTGAAATATGATTTTTCCACTTTGTTTTCTGGTCACTGCATCTCTAGTGACCACTTGCTCTGATACCCCATGCCATTGCGGTTCAGGCCTATAAATGTCTTTACATGCGGTGCACGACAAGGGCCCAAAAGTAAAGTCTGGCATGGAGCCCTGTACAATTAGGACAAAGCCTGTTGGCGGCCAAGATGAGGCGCAGGGCACCCCTGTGTACACAACACAACGGCTTTAACGTTCCCCCGTGCCGGTGACGGGATCGCCACGCCACAAGTTGATCTGATCAAAATGCTTAATCAAACATAAAATGATAAATATTCTTCAAAACAACACAACAAGACATTAGTACTTACGTTGCTGTGGCAGCAAAGGCGATAAAGAATGGCCGAACACAACGGAAGAGGAATGTAAATGGGTTCTTTCGTATCAAAACAAACAGAATAAGGGGCAGCAGGATGAACATATGGACGGTCAGTCCAACAATGACAGTGGCCAGAAGCATGCCAAGATTGTAAAACACATTGCGGATGTCATCAACTGCTGCCACTGATTCAGCGATGAGGCTGGTCACACCGATTGGCGTGGTCCTGTAACAGAGAATCATTATGACGATATATGACTTATTTTACCGTATATGTAAGGTGTGTGTGTGTGTGTGTGTGTGTGTGTGTGTGTGTGTGTTTCCATGTTTGGGTGTGTGTGTGTGTGTGTGTGTGTAGATGTAAAAGAGAGAGGGGGAGAGGAGTAACACATAGATGAATAACAGATAGAGGAAGGGAGGCATGATTCGGTTTGTGTGTGTGTGTGAGAGAGAGAGAGAGAGAGGGGGGGGGGAGACACAGAGAGAGAAAGAGAGAGAAAGAGGAGTAATAGATATAGGAAGGGAGACGAGATTGGGTGAGAGAGAGAGAGAGAGAGAGAGAGAGAGAGAGAGAGAGAGAGAGAGAGAGGAGTAATAAATCAAATCAATCAACTTTATTAGGGTCACAAATTGGGCGCGCAGGCCCGTCTTACATTCGGCCCTTCCAATCACTCGTCTTTCGTTCATCAAGAGCATTATACATTTACATAGGAAGATAAATAAACATTGTGAAATGAATGTTGTAAACATAAACAAGGCAAATCACCATGTTATGAGGCAGTCTCATAAAAATGTTAAACATGGAGAAAAATGTGTACATAAAAAGTATGTGACGTAAACATAGTGATGCTCCCACACACAGAGATACACACAGAGAAGGCACACACACACACACACACACACACACACACACATACACACACATTCACTCTCATGCTAACTCATTCTGTCTCTCATTCACACTCACTGACTCTCTCACTCAAACTACAGTAATGTACATAAGTTTATATATACATGATAAAATCAAATGGTATTTAACTGATAATATGACAGATGAGAATACACAAACATTCGGATTCGCGTGTTACATAACATGCGTGTTACATGACATGCATCTGCTCAGCTCTCTCTCTCTCTCTCTCTCTCTCCTCTCTCTCTCTCTCTCTCTCTCTCTCTCTCTCTCTCTCTCTGTGTGTGTATTCTTTCATATACACACACTCACACGCATGCGCGCGCTCACACACACACACACACTAACACATCAACTCTCGCACTGTCTCACTCTCTTACACACAATCCTTCACACACACACACTCACTCTCTCACACTCACTCTCTCAATCACACTCTCTCTCACACATACACATACGCATGAACGCATGCACGCACACACTCCCTCACTCACTCTCACACATACACGTACGAATGCATGCACTGGCACATGCCCCTACCATTTCTCGCTCAATCACTCTCTCCACACACACGCACGCACACACACATTCACTCTCTCACTCTCTCTGACACCCACTCTCTCTCTCTCTCTCTCTCTCTCTCTCGCTCGCTCCCACACGCACACACATATATAGTGAACAATTATAGTTAAACAATTATAATGAACAATTATAATGAACAATTATACCAGTAAATGAATTATGGTGGCATATAGTCGGTATGGATTAAGTATTGAAAGAGTTTTCGGTAATAGATAGAGGGAGGGGGACAATACTGTGCGTGCGTGAGAGAGAGAGAGAGAGAGAGAGAGAGAGAGAGAGAGAGAGAGAGAGAGAGAGAGAGAGAAAGAGAGAGAGAGAGAGAGAGAGAGAGAGAGAGAGAGGAGTAACAGATAGAGAAAGGGGTCGAGACAGAGGGTTCGGTATGAGACAAACAGAGGGATGCATGACAGAGATGGAAGGAGACAGGTAGAGAAAGGAAAGAGAAAGGGGATTGTTATTATGAGCCTGCTGATTTAGCTAAGATTTTAATGATATTACGTTATGAAATTTCATGTTTTTCTTTAGATCTGTTTGTGTTGTTCCTGGGGAAGATTATTATAATCGAAACGTTGATGCGCTGTTTCATAGTACGCTTATTTTTATTTTATTGTTATTGTTTATTTGTTTGGGGGGTGGTAGTGTTTATTTTCTCTCTTTGATTTCCGTTTGCAAAAGTGGAAGTGCGTTCTAATATTTGCACACTATGTCTGTGTTTAGTATTTCACTTTCTCGCAGGAGTTACAGGTACTTAGCTGTTTTGTTTTATTTCTTACTGCTGGTTTAGAACTGAGGGGCACTCACAGAAGCAAAAGAAAGAAGTATAGATTACAGGACGTACAAGACAACAGAAAACAAGAAAAGGTATAGTTACCACGCCTGGATTCGAAGTACATTTTGAACCTTCAGCGAGGCAATGTCACCATTTGGCTGTGACGGGTTGTCTACTGTGTCATTTAGTTTCTATTTATTTATGTGGCGAGGGGTTACAAATGCAATTCGAAATCTCGCATGCCACGTTCGAAACACAGTTGTGAGGGATTTGGAAGTAAAAGCCCTGAACTTGTTTCTATACAATGGTATGAGTGCCGGTCGTTCAGAAAGCAATGGCAAACTACTGAACGTAAACTTCTCCAGGAATCACAAACAGCCAAAAATGCTGAAGTTGAATGCTACGTCCTGTAAAAGAATATGCGACTAACTTTCTTTTCTACATCTATGAGCGCCAATTGCCATAGACCTGGGTCAGGCTATGGGTTATTAAGTACAGGTAGCTTAGAGACTTGCACAGTCCTGTGACAAGACGTGAAAAGCGAGAGGATTGTAGGACACACTTTGCACAGCATTGGTTACAAAAGCATGAAAAGTGTGCAAGACGTTTTGGTGCAGGCGCAAATCGTCCCCGTAGATCGGTGAGACTCGAGCGGAGATCATGGTACCAGACGCATGGCTCTGAATTATGAGTTCGGCAATGGCAAACTATATATTGCCGCGAGATATTAGTTGTGATAGTTGTAGTATTGAATTAGTTTACTGATAGTATGTCTGTGTGACCATGTGCAGCAATATGAATCGTAAGAAGAGAAATGTCATTTTCCTGAAACAGCCGGCGTCCTGTCGTTACTTTACAAAGTTCGTGTGTGTCCTTCAGTCATCAACACGACAAACAGCAGCGACTTCACAACATTCTCAGCAGTTGCGCGAACGCCTTCAATTCCACGGCACCAATCAATATTGTCAGTGTGTTTCTATGTTGCCTAGTTGGGCTGAAGGATTCCGCAGCAATTGATATATTTGCAGGTTTAGTGCTGGGCAATATCTGGGAGCTGTGGCGCTGTGTATGGTGCTGTCGCCAGATACACAATACGCTTCATGGTAGAGTCATCAACGCTGGCCCCTTTACTATTTTAGTTGTGCAATAACTGTTTAAAACATGAAACACACTTACCAAAAGAGCCATCTGATGACAACAAACACCACATCCTGGGACTGTTTGAAGAACCTCAAGAACTCGCTGTCTTGGCTCAATATCTTCCCAGCCGCAATACCCAGTGCGGTGCAGACAGTAATCAGACCTGAAAGAAGTATAATGTCCTATTGTTAACAGTGATCAGATCTGAGAGATGTATAGTGTCTTATTGCAGACAGAATTAGATCAATCAGTGGCTCGTGTTCTACGTGAGTACACTGTTATACAAGGCGAGAGGACGGCGAATAAGAGTTGGTTAATTAGTTGCATATCCTTTACAGGACGTCGCAGTCAACACCAGCATATTTTTGTTTTGCTGTTGTGATCTCTTGGCAAGTTGACCTTCAGTAGTGTGCCATTGCTTCCTGAACATCCAGCCATTTCGTAAAAATCCAACACAAGGTGTTCTGCTGCCAAATCGCCCGCAGCAGTACCTCGAACGCGGGTATGCGGGACTACGAACCGCGTCCGTAACACCTTGGCCATGGAGTCGGCAAGGGTTGGTTGTTGTTTTTTTCGCATATCCTTTACGGGACAGCTGTCAACACCACATTTTACCGCTGTTGTTGATTTCTTGGCAAGATTACGCTCAGTAGTTTGCCAAGCCTTCTGAGCGGCTGGCTCACTTATCCCGTAAGTTACCAACGCGGCGAGAACCGCTATCAATTCTCGCGCGCTGAGTTACACTACGTGGATAAACGGGATTACGGAGGAAGTCGTTTAACGCCTAGGCCAGGGAGACCGGTAAGGGTTGGTTAAATGGTGTAAAATAAAGACACTGAAGAAATCAAATAAGGCGTTAGTACAAGTATCAAGACAAACAAACAAAACAGAAAGTTATATGTGTCTTCTATCTGTTTCGCTTCACTTCAAAATCATTAGGACAAAAGAAGACAAACATAATTAATCTACGTGAAAGACAGTCATCGTTTTGTCTTCTGAGTAAAGGACAAAATATAGTTTTATGGATATATTTCACCCGCGCGTTGATAGACACACCAGGGAAGTAAACAATTATAACACTATAGTCGACAAAGGGTGCCGTAAAAGGCGACTAATTAGCTTTAACCTTTGTAGGTGTATTTGTCTTGAAAGTCTGCATGTGTGTTTCCAGAAAACGGACCTTCCCAACTAAGAAAAAGTAGCGGACTAGACATCCTTTCGAGGATATGGATAATACCTTCTTCAAACTTCAATTTGGGAAACAATGATGTTATTTTTTACAAGGGTCAGTATCCCATCCTTTCGCCTGTCCTTTCGGTCAGATCGGTAACACTGGTAGCCTCTGAGTTTGAAGGCCATATTTTCGTTGAGGTAAGTTTCTTGCAAGCAACATACGCTTACTTTTCTTGGTCCAAGATGTTTTCTAGTTCTATTATTTTTTTTTTTTTTTTTTTGTTACTGACTCCCTCCGCATTCCAGTGCATTATTTTTAGTCTTTGTTTGGTTTGGCCAGAAGCTCTATTATTAGGTCACCTGGCTCCACAGGACATCTGAGAAGGACCTCCAGTAATTGTGGTTGGACACTTTCGAGACTTAGGGCCCGGTACTGCACCTGCCTGGGGGTCCAAAGCAGGGCGAGCACCATAACATTTAGCAGTAGTCGACATATTTCATTACGCGTAATTGCGAGGCATCATGATTTCTGTGGTGCGCCTCCTGGCTGATTGCCTCCGTCTTCAGCACCTTTTTTTTTTTTTTTATTGCTAGAGCAGACTATGGTCTTACTCGAGTTTAGGTGTGTAGGTACGCACACACGTGTCTGCGCATACATGTACGTGCATACACATCTAGAGCTTTCTGGTTATTTCTCGGCGCCAGTAACTCGCCGCCGCCACTTCTCCTCTTAGTTAAAACAGGTCCGCCGCGTGAAGGCCAGGAGTTGGACTTTTGCTGCAGTGGTGATGAATGCACGAGCCATTGGGGTATTTATGCAAGGTTAGGGGTTCACCCCAACCCCGCCCCCGGCTACATAACAGCAACATTTGGAACCCCTTGATCTTTGCTGTTCTGGAACGCATTATCCTTGCGATACCCCCATAGATAAAAATCTAGGAGATTCAAGTCAGGTGGGTGCGGTGCTCACATTCAAAGATTTGTTGGTTCTGTTTTTTCTGTGGGTTTTTTTTTTTTTTTTTTGGGGGGGGGGGGGGTGTAACCCTGTAAATATCACTAAATGTGACCTCCCATTTGGACAGAAGGACGATATATCGTCATACTAGGGTCATAGTGTTATTTGTTTTGTTTCTTAGCATCTTCCGCAATTTCAATGCTCAGGCAGGCGGAAATTTACACGATAATACTTATTTATTTCATTGTATATCATGTTTAGTCAAAACCTACTTTTTGTGTGGCACTGAATATGTGAAAGCTGAGAGAGATCTTTTCATAGTAAATTCATTTTAACGCCTTTCTATATTTGTATACGACCTATTAGTTTATAAAACACATACATTTGTTTCTTAGCATCTTCCGCAATTTCAATGCTGGGGGGGGGGGGGGGGGGGTGCTGCGTGGTCTCGAGGTATAGTGTCCGCCTCGAGTGCTGGAGGTCCCGGGTTCAGGCTCCGGTGATGCCGGGATTTTTTTCTCGTGGACTTCTAGTAATAAATTTCCCCTGGTCTCTGGGTAGTGAGATCGGACACCTGTGTGTATTGTTGCGCACGTAAAAAATCCCTTGGCAGTTGGAAATCGAAAAAGAGTAGTCTAACGGCGCTGCCAGGGCAAAATTTCGAGTTAAAAATCTACCCAAAGTATTTCAGGATCCTCGCCGGTGCTACGGAGTTCGTCCACTGAGCTGAGTTTCTCCAGTCTCAGGTTTGAGTTAGGAGGAGAACGGAGCACTTATGGGGTTGAACCTGTGTGCCGTGATGTTGATCCATCGACTAAACAATACTAAACTAAACTGAAACACATACATATTTAAATATATAAAGGCTTGACTCACCTAAAATGTTGATTCCGCTTGTGGTACCAACTGACCGTGTTGTCACAGTAACTGTAGTTGTGGCATTTGTGGTCGTATTGGTTATTTCTGTTTGGCTTTTAGTGCCATATTGTGTCACTGTCTGAGTAAACAGTTAAATGAGTATTTGATTGTTGCAGAAGCCATCATGATTAATATGCATAGGCCAGTTTTGAGCACACTGAAGGACATGATAGTCAGTTTAAAATTACCGTGGTAGACAATAGAAATTACTGTGCGAATAAGTGTATAGTTCAGCTTGAAGGATTTATCTAGTGACCTTACTTTATGTTGTGTGATTTCTGCAGTATGTACCTTACGAAATGCAGCGAAATATGCCAAGCAATAAATTGTGCAATCTATTGATTGTGTCTTCGTTATTCAAATTTGATTGTTTGTTTGTTTGTTTGTTTTTGGTAACAAGTGCAGTTTCATGTTTTTCTTGTTACAGATGTATTTTTGTTACCTTTCCTCTGGAGTAAACTAGGCAGGCCGAGAGAGAGAGAGAGAGAGAGAGAGAGAGAGAGAGAGAGAGAGAGAGAGAGAGAGAGAGAGAGAGAGAGAGAGACCATCCTGCTTGTTCAACTCATGGTCTCTACAGTTCAGCCCAGGCTTTGTGTTATGGAGAGGTAAAACTCCATCTCTGGCCTTACCTCCGTGGGTTGTAGTTATTATGCCCCTTTTTGAAGCATAATGTAATAAACCATATTCTCACAGAAGCCACAAAACAATATGTGGTAGGATTTATTGCCTGGCATATTTTGTTGCATCTCGTCAGGTGCATACTGCAGAATTATATATCATTTGACGTGCGTAAATGAATATACGAGGGGGCTTCAAATTGAGACAGTATGCTTTCATTGTCTCTAAGCGCCTGAGTTTACTGGAAAGCATTAACTGGGATATTTTTGGTTCGACAAAGAGTTCACCGACCAGTAAGTTCAAAATTAGTAGTGAGTGGCCGGGCGATGACTCTAGTGCAGCCCGCTGACCGACAGCTTACCTCTCGTTGTTAGTAGAATAAGAAATTCAGGAAACATGAAGCCGAACTTAGCATAGGAGCTGTCAAATGAGCGAGAAATACAATGGATTAGGCTAGATATATGGGAACGGACACGCCCAATGAACCAAACCAGGCGAAGGCAGAAAAGGTAAGGTCTTCGACCGCAAGCTATAACCTAGTGGTGTCAAGGGATCTAGAATAAAGCGGATTAAGTAGAATTAATTATGTGGTACAGCTAAACATCTGATTGGGTAGCCCTTCGCGGCAAGGAGGAGCTATGTCACGTGATGCCCGAAAGAACCGCCAAATTAAGCGGTATATATATACGCGGGACAGAGAAGCATTTGAGGAGATAAGCCAGTTCTAGACAGCCGAGTGCAGATACTCGAAAGGCTGTTGAGACCAATAAGACTGTGGCAACTCTGGTCGGGCAGATAAATCCGAGGACCAGAGAAAGCACGGACTTAAGTGTTGGAAAAAGAACCGCCCTAAAGAAACTATTGATTGCTACTAGCAATTGCAATCATTAAGGAAAGTCGCACAAGACTAGAGTGGGCTAAGAGGACACACGTTTGATGGGATCATCCAGAGGACTGCGTCGAACAAAGTTGGAAGGAGGCTGACTTTATTGGAAAGTAGCGAAATCATTCTGATACGGGCGGTGATCAGACAAAAGCACCCGTAGGCAGGCGAGCAATTATCCACGGGACAGGACTCCTACGTAAGTTGGTTAATTTTAATTAGAAATCTATTAGTCTGTAGTCGGGCGTGGGTAATGGTACTTAGGTTTAGGAAGCGTTGGCAAACTACAACTGACAGATAACGGGATTGACTGCGAAGTTCTATAAGGAGGTAAAGAATACGTAACTAACTATTCAACCAAAATTCGCAGTGACTAGTTACGGAATAGGAATATGAGCGCCGAGACCGTACAAATGGTAATTATGTGCTAACGTTATTAGCGGCATCAAAAGTCCCCGAATTATTTCTCAATCAAAATGTAAACACGGCGAGTACGAGACGCGACCGCTAGGTCAAGCCATTCAATGAGGCCAGGTGAATACAACGGATGAATGGACCGCGCTTGGAGCAAAGCCTGCAGATGAAAGAATGTGCTTGTATTGTTGCCAGCCCGGCAGAGTTGAATCGGGGTCAGACTGCGGCGGAGAAAATAGAGCATACAACTGGTTAGCAGTACAACCTAAAAGTAGCGGGTTCGGACCTTCATGGAGAATCGGGGGTAAAAGGCTTAAATGGCTTTAATACTATAAGGCGAGATAGGGAAATAGAGAGCGGTGAATAGATACAACTGGACGAGCACTAAGTGAGCTGAAGGGGACAGGAATGCCTTTGGATATAAACGTTACAGACAGATTGGGGGGATATATCCTGGGTAGAGAAAAGGAAACGTGCGTCCATACTTCAAGAGCTGAATATTGGAGGAGATTGGCTTATAAAGACGACAAACTATACTGCGGGGATGGATGAAGAGGCACGTTTATCAATTATCATAACTAGGGTGTTGTTAGGCGTGATATTAATCTATGTTGTCAACTTGGGTTTGTGTTAATAGTTGTGTGGGTTTATGTAGTCAATGTTGACGGCCCATAATGATGGTTAATCATGAGTGGACTTATGTACTGCAAAAGATTATAATGATTGTAGGAGTTTTAGTGTGAAAGAGCATTTCATATATGTGATTGGTGGGCAGTACCGGTGTCCCATCTTGTTGTCTTATAATTACTGTTGGGGTACCAAACTGCAATGATATTGTTAATGATGTAGAGTTATGTTGTTAATGATAATGGCTAGGATATACGCAAGGATGATGACGTTATGGGAGTTGGAGTCACTAGGGGATACAGGTTATTATTGATCGATTGCTATGTTTATGATGTGTTGATTGTTTTGTGATTAATGACAAGGGGAATTTATGTTGTTGAGAATGAATATACACATGCTATTGAGGACGACGATGGCGCCAATGACAATGAGACATGGCCCTAGTACATGTCACTGGCGTATTGTGTTGTCGGCCTCGGGGACAAAAGTGTTGTTGTTGGGGTTTACCTGATGTAGTTGTTGAAATGTGACGACCAGTTATCAGCTGTTGTGTTATGTGTCTGGCGCGGGGAAACCCGGCCAGTGTGGGCAAGCGGATCGGGAGTTGTTGTTGAGGGTTGTCCCACTGCCGAATTATATGTGTCTGTCCACTGTGGAAAGACTATCAGTGTCGGCGTGGGTATTGTATTAATGTCACATGATTATTACACATGGTGAGGTGTTTGGGGATTTATGGGTTGATGTTGGCATCAGGGAACACTGGTTGGTGGTGTACGACCGCCCAGGCAGTGATGGAATATCACTGACCCGATGTCAATACACATAGCTGAAGACAAGGGTGAGCAGTAGGTTGATGACACCCGATGATGCTGTTCACATAGTCAAGGGTGTCTTTTTGTTCAATTTTCAGGTTGTCGCTTGATCGATTGCCTGGGTAAACTAGTGGGCGGTCATTTGACGGTGGAAGTTGGTTGTGTGCATCTTTAGTAGATTTATATACTTTCTTGTCAGATTTGCGTACTTTATTATTATATTTCCCTGATTGATATGTGACTAGTTATTGGTTTAATTGCGTGCAATTCCTTAGTTTGATGGTATTATCTTGATGCTAGCTACCTGACTGCATTCTTCCATAATTGTTTGAATTGTTTTCACACGATACTTTGTATACTTTGTAATTTCTTTTAAGAAGCAAATAAACTTGATTCAGTGTTAGCTTATTCTTCTTAGTGCCTGTACTGTGCTTGTCGGTTAGGGTAGTGTTGTATTCGTGACCTGCGTACCTGTATACTTGTGAGGTTGGTAGATAAAACCAAGGGTAATCACAAATCAGTGGTTATCTCTACAACCGGAAGACGGACAATCTTTATCTTTCAATTCTTTATTCTCTCCTCCACTTCTCTCTCTCTCATCTCTCATCTTCGTGCTATCACAAAATGAAAACCTTAAAGTTTTTGTTTGTTTAGTTGGTGAATAGATTCTGAAAAAGTACAGAACAAATGTGTCATTTTTCGATGTAGTCGTCCCTGTGTTCAATGCAAGTTGGTGCTTTTATTCCTGTAGAAAAGTCGACTCTGGGGGTCACTACTCGTTGTGTCTGACCCGGTCGAGAACAGTCTGTCACAGAAGTCAAGCCGTTTTGAAACTTCTTACTCCACTCATACACTTGCGAACTGACAGGCATGCATCACCATGTTGGGCCTTCATTCGATGATCATGGATCTTCATTCACTGATCAAAAACGGATAACAGAACGCTGCTCCTCTTTGGTGCTTGTCAAAAGTGGGACAGGCGTCTTTAAACTGTCCTTATGACGTCACCGTGTTCATCTGCGCCATTATGCCACGTGTTGTACACTCTTGACATCCTTAACAACAATATTGACAGGTTACAAGATAATGGCATGGTTTTTGTAATTTCTATCACATTTTTAAGATGTTAAAGTGAACCCCCCCCCCCCCCCCCCCCCGTAATATATGATATATAGATATATAACTCCGCAGTATGCACCTGACAAGATGCGGCGAAATATGCCAGGCTATAAATCATGCAACGTATGGCTAGTGGATTGTGTGTTTAAATTCACCAATGGTATATGTTGTTTTGAAAATATCATCTGTCAAGATAGCAAGGTGCCAATGAGTGCTATTTCATAACTATACCATATAATATGAAAACGTTTTGGTGAACTGTACACTCATATCTCTAGATTTATCTAATTAGACATTGAGTTTGAAGAAATTATGGAAACATAACAAAATTATTTCATCAGACTCTAGTAGATAAGATCAGTAATAAGTAAAGACAGGTTTGAAAATGTGATAGCTAAGCAGTATCAATGTGAAACAAGAAATAAAGGGTTTGCGAAAAGTGTGCTAACACACAAGAAAGAATAAGTTTACGTATAAGTGTGCCCACACAAAAAAAAGAAAAGAAATTTTAAAAAGCGAGGATTTATATATATATATATATATATATATATATATATATATATATATATATATATATATATATATATATATATATATATATATATATATATATATATATATATATAAACTTATTGACAACCAAGAAAGAAAAGATTTATGTAGGAGTTTGCTTTTACTCTAGAAAGTATGGGTTTACGTGCAAGTTTGTTCACGCACAAGAAAGAGTTTATATAGAACTTTGTTTGTTCACAACCAAGAAAGAGTTTATGTAGAACTTCGTTCACAAACAAGAAAGGGTTTATGCAGACGTTTGTAAAATAATGTAAGCAGCAATCAACTGACCTGCATTATAGTTGCTCCAACTATGTTATCTGGTAAGATGTTCCTGATAAAAAGAGGATTTACAGTAAATATCACTTTATGTTGCATAATCTCAATTTACGGTGAGAATGAAATTTAAGTTAACAGTCTATCTTATTTCCACAAAGTTTCCAACATATATCAGCACTACCAAGTATCAATATACGAGCAATATGGAACAGCCGCCTAAACTCCGTTAGATTTGAGACTACAGTTCATGTAGCAGTGGCAGAGCAGTGGTTAATGCGCTTGCCTGTTGACCCGTTGTGCATGTGTTCGAATCTCCATCAAGCGAATTGTGTAAATTGATCTACCCACCTAAAATGGACACCAGGAAATGGCATGAGAAGTTAAGGCGGCCAGTGTGTATTGCGTAACCCATGGAGTGTCAATTAGTGTATAAGAATACTCAGCAAGCACCATATACACAGTACAAGCATCAAGGAGTGTAAAACGGTTCTTTACTTTTATTTAAGGCCCAGGTTGAAGGATTGACAAAGGGACACGTTCTGGAATATATAACAGATCAAAGAAGATTTCTTAAAGTAATCAAGACTCCAAAAAGCACATGGCTTGGTATCACTCTAAGACAGTGGTTCTCAATCGTTAGGGGACTTTAGGGTTTCCGGTTTGGGGGAGGGGGGGGGGGGGGGGAGGGGGAGGGAGAGATTAGGATTATTTCAAGATCGCGTTAATACAAGAATCGATTACTTGATATTGTTTTTCCCTCCACACTTTCTGTACTTCTCGCCCTTCTGAAATCAATTTTACAACGTAAGTAGACCCGCAAATCACGTTTTATGTAGACGTCTAAACTCGTTCTAGTATGTGTTATTAAATTTAGCTTCCATTTTTACGTATACTGTCTAGGGACCGGGGGGAGGGGGAGAAACAGACCAAGGACAACATTTATAAAACACGTAATTATAGATATACCAATGAAGATATACAGGACGGCTAAAGACCAAAAAAAAAAAATAAACGCATAGAAAGGAATTAATAGAAAGCATCATAACCAGCCCAAATACTGAGATATATGATATTGATGACATCAGCCACGTCTACATGACGTCAACCACAAACATGACGTCAAGCACATCTACCACGAAGTCAGTCACATTTGCCAAGACCTTCAGTACATGTACCATTACTATCAGCTTCCAGTCGGAGTCTACGTGGCCTAGTGGTTTTTGTTTTTGTTTGCACTCGCTCGTTTTGAACTCAAGCGTAGACCATACACACTATTTATAGTAGTCATGGATTTAATTTTGCGTGTAGATTAGCTTTCCCTATTAACAGTGTCCCTCGCCATCAGGCGAACCCACTCCGACTTCAGAGGTACTTGTAATTTACGTCCCTAGCTCAAGGACGACAGGTCAACATTTTAGTCCAGTTGTCCGGTGTAGGGGTTGAACCGCTTACCTCGGCATCAGCACAACGGATGTTTAAAAACACGCGTTCTTGCCCATTCGACCAAGCTGACCTACGCGTAGTGGTTACATGCCCTAAAATGTTGAGGGCAGACTGCGACGTCGTGTAGAGGACATGGAACTAACTAGAATTGGCCAAAAATCTTGACTTCCTACATCTAATTTCTAATTTCGATTGCTAATTGCGTCCGTGACCCTTTTGCCACAGCGCCGGCGATGATATGGTCACTATAAATTAATAATTATTGCATGCACTGAACCGTCATGAGCTGAAAATCATCTAATGGCAGTGGAAATGTGGTTTCTGCGAGAAATACAAAGAATACCATGGACAGACAGAAAAACCAACGAGCAAGTCCTACAAACCTAGTGACAACTGGCAAGATCGAGGGGAACAGACCAAGAGGAAGACCGAGAGGAAAATACCTGGATGGCTTGGCCACATGGCATGGATGAGACAGGAACAATGAGCTGATCCACGACACTGGTGATCGAGTGAAATGGCGAGTCATGACCGCCCACGCTTTCCGGCATGGTACATGATTGATTGATTGATTGAAGTCCTACAAGCAGCAAACGAAAACCGCAAACTGATTAGATAAATTAGAGGCAGACAGCCAAGATGTTTTCAACACGTTATGAAAAGAAAGAACACGAGACCTTGTGACAACTGGCTCGAATGAGGAGAAACGAACAAGGAGAAGGCAGAGAAGTAAATATCCGGATGGCTTAACTACATTGCATGGTCGAGATATGAATCCACGACTCTGGTGATCGTGTAATATTGCGAAACATGACCGCCTACGTTTACCGGAATGACACGTGATGATGATGAACTGTCATGGCTATGAATTTAAAGTTTATTAATAACTAGACGACTGTAACAGTGTAGGTATAATTGGGGTCTATTGGAAAACTCCGATACAGCACGATTGAGCATTGAGACTGAAAGGGGTGGGAGATGCTCAATCGTGACGTATTATGTTGTTATAGGCAGTTAACATCTAAGAAACCAGCTGAAAGGACGCGGCTTGTAAACCTTGACAAATAAACAACGTTTTATGCAGTTGGCGTTTTGTTTTTAAAATCCTTTTCCAACAAAAA
>JACEFZ010011784.1:0-24313 GCA_014155875.1 Cepaea nemoralis | reverse complement strand
ACGCCGTGATGGTTTGATGTGTATGTTTATTTTCGAGATAATGAGACGATGGTCTGTCTAACATTCGGCACTACACATGGATTTTGTCACCCGAACATCTTGTTTGTTACTCCTCCTGACGATGACATAGTCAATGAGGTGCCAGTGTTTCGAGCGAGGGTGTATCCACGATGTTCTATTTCTCATGGGAAGACGGAAAATTGTGTTCGTAATCAGGAGATCGTGTTCGGCACATGTCTGAAGGAGGAGGAGTCAATTGCTGTTAAATTTCCGACTCCGTGCTTTCCAATAATGCCACTCCAAGAGGTGGTGTCCGTGTCTACTCTGGCATTGATATCCCCAAGGAGTATAAGTTTGTCTCCTTTGGGAACAGATGTTAATACATTGTGCAGGTCCTCATAGAACTTGTTTTTGACATCATCTTCATTGGTCATTGTTGGTGCGTAGACACTCACAATGGTTGCATGCTTCCTTTCATTTAGCGGGGGAAACTTAATGGTCATAAGCATGTCGTTTATAGCCTTTGGAAATCCATCTAGTTTGACAATCTGTTTAATGGCAAATCCCACAGTTGATTGGCGTCTTTCCTGCTTTTCCTTCAACTCCAGAAAAATGTGTAGCCGACGCCTACTTCACAGATTTGGCCTTTTTCTGCAAGTTGTGTCTCGCTCAAGGCTGCAATGTCGATGTTGTGCCTGCCCAGCTCTCTCCCAATCAGTGCTGTTCGTCTCTCTGGACCCGACGCGCCGTCTCTGTCAAGTAGGGTGCGTACGTTCCATGTTCCGATTGTTAAGGGAATATGTTTTGCTCTTTTAGCTTTACCTGTTTTTTCTTTCTTTGTATAGGGTACACACCAACCGTGGCTAGCTGGTTAGGTAATGATGGAGCAGACAATGTTTAGGGCACCTTTTCTAGCCCCTTCCTCATGCTATGGAGGTGAGCAGTGTGTTCCTATAGAGGGCTGCTCAGTCGCTCAGGGGGCTGCCGAGTCCCACTGCTGCTCCGGTCAATAGAAGACGTTCATATGGCCTGAGTCGCCTGTGTGCAGGTCTGCGACTACGGCTGCCAGCGTACCCACGCCTGCCGCTTCGCCGCTCACCCATCGCCACAGGGCTTGAAGGTGATATATGACGTTGGATGAAGAATAACTTGTGCGATGAATTGGATTAAAGTGAGGAAGTGTTGCGCAATTCGTCGACCTCACTCTCTCGCCTGAGTCCATCTGAGTCCAGTGGCAAGACAAGTCGAGACGAATGGAGACGAATACAGGTGCAGTGGATGACCAGGGCGCTCTACGTGCCTTGCAGTGCTCATTACGTTCCACAACGCTTTGCAGGTAAACGCCGTCTTTCCCGTTGAATCAGAAATGATTTCTTCCGCGCAGTCTGCCGAATCCTGTCTTCACATGCTTGGTAGGCATACCCTAATTCACCGATCAGTTTGATACCAAATCAGCTACCCACGCCTAGTTTAGCCAGCGTGTTACAGCTGTTGCCAGAGGGGTGGCCGCTGTCGCATGCTGACAGCTACTAGGAGCCACAGGCATGAGCTGGATGTCAAGCCAGTGGGAGATGGTCCCTTGAAAAGGGAGTGACAGCCATTCTTACGAAAGGTACTACCAATACCTGACCCCGATAGATATATGCCATAGTTAGCTTACAACACAACTATTGGATATGTATCTAAGTTGTTAGCTTACAACATAACTATTGTATTTGTATCTACTATGTTAGCTTACAGCAGAATAATTCCATATATCTATCTACAATGTTAGTTTAGTATATAACTATGGCATATATCTATCTACGGTGTTAGTTTACTAGAGAACTATGGCATATATCTATCTACGGTGTTAGTTTACTACAGAACTATTGCATATATCTATCTACGGTGTTAGTTTACTAGAGAACTATGGCATATATCTATCTACGGTGTTAGTTTACTACAGAACTATGGTATATATCTATCTACGGTGTTAGTTTACTACAGAACTATGGTATATATCTATCTACGGTGTTAGTTTAAAATATAACTATGGCATATATCTATCTACGGTGTTAGTTTACTGCAGAACTACTGCATATATTTATCTACGGTGTTAGTTTACTAGAGAACTATGGCATATATCTATCTACAATGTTAGTTTAAAATATAACTATGGCATATATCTATCTACGGTGTTAGTTTACTGCAGAACTATGGTATATATCTATCTACGGTGTTAGTTTAAAATATAACTATGGCATATATCTATCTACAATGTTAGTTTAAAATATAACTATGGCATATATCTATCTACGGTGTTAGTTTACTACAGAACTATGGTATATATCTATCTACGGTGTTAGTTTAAAATATAACTATGGCATATATCTATCTACAATGTTAGTTTAAAATATAACTATGGCATATATCTATCTACAATGTTAGTTTAAAATATAACTATGGCATATATCTATCTACGGTGTTAGTTTACTACAGAACTATGGCATATATCTATCTACAATGTTAGTTTAAAATATAACTATGGCATATATCTATCTACAATGTTAGTTTAAAATATAACTATGGCATATATCTATCTACGGTGTTAGTTTACTACAGAACTATGGTATATATCTATCTACGGTGTTAGTTTACTGCAGAACTACTGCATATATTTATCTACGGTGTTAGTTTACTAGAGAACTATGGCATATATCTATCTACAATGTTAGTTTAAAATGTAACTATGGCATATATCTATCTACGGTGTTAGTTTACTGCAGAACTACTGCATATATTTATCTACGGTGTTAGTTTACTAGAGAACTATGGCATATATCTATCTACAATTTAGTTTACTACAGAACTATGGCATACAGTATATCTATCTACAATGTTAGTTTACTACAGAACTATGGCATACAGTATATCTATCTACAATGTTAGTTTACTACAGAACTATGGCATACAGTATATCTATCTACGATGTTAGGTTTCTACAGAACTATCGCATATATCTATCTGCAATGTTAGTTTACAACATAACTATGACATATATCTATCTGCAATGTTAGTTTGCTACAAGACTATGGCATATATCTATTTACGGTGCTAATTTACAACAGAACTACTGCATATATCCATCTACGGTGTTAGTTTACTACAGAACTATGGTATATATCTATCTACAATACATTGACACCTTGCCGTCTTGACAGACGATAGTTTTTTAAATTGTGCTTCAAAAAGGTTTAATAACTACAACCCATGACGGTGGCGAATGTAACTGTCGAGGCCAATTCGCTGTAAATGTTCGTCCACAGTGGATGCATGTGATCGCATGATCATTTTCACCATCTTGCATCATCTTACGTCTCACAGGCTCGGTGTGTGACCTATCTGCAATAATTGTATCCTTTGTTTTTATTCCATTTCTGATATTTGCCCTCCATGCAACACATTCAGCGGCGATTTGCTCCCAATGTGCATTATCAATGCCTGTATCAATCATGTCCGCTTCCACACATCTTTGTATCGTAGTAGAGGCGACCCTGAGATGTCTTACCCACCTGTAATTCACCAAACAAGATGTCCTTTGTTATCCTATCCATCTAAGTCTACGAAGACTGAGCATGGAATAAAATGCCATACAACCTGATCTTTCCAATATTTCATTATTTGTGATCTTGTCTTGCCACTTAATACCAAGCATTCTTCGCAGACACAGCGAAATTAAGAACAAGCATTGGAGAATGCAGATAATGGATGTTGTAATTCTTCCTCAGTGTGGGTCGTAATTGCAGCATAATCTGCAAAAAGCAACTCTCTGATCAGTACCCTCCTAATTTTGGTCTTGGCCTTCAGTCTCTGAGCATTTGAGAGGCCGCCATCTGAGCGTGAGTGAATGTATATACCACCATCCTGATCACAAAAGGCATTTTTCAGTAGAAGTGAAAAGTATATTCCAAAGAGGGTGGGAGCTAGTACACAACCTTACTCCACTCTTGATTTCAGACTCTTCTGAAGTTGCACCATCAAACTTGATTATTCCCTTCATGCCTGTGGGGAACGATTCCACAACGGACAGAAAAGTTGGTGGGCAGCCAATATTCTTTAGTGCCTTGAACAGACCATCACGACTGACCAAATCAAATGCCTTTGTGAGGTCGATGAAGGCAATAAATAGTGGCTGATTCTGTTTACGGCATTTTTCTTGCATTTGTCGCAATGAGAATATTATATCAATGGTAGACCGGTTCTGTCGGAAACCACACTATGATTCGGGGTAGACTTGATCTCCCAGGACTTGAAGTCTGCGCAGAACAATTCTGGCAAAGTCTTTCCCAACAATACAAAGAAGTGAGATACCCCTATGGTTGTTACTGTCGCTCCTTTCGCCCTTGTTCTTGTACAATGTTATGATGCTTGAGTCTTTGAAATCCTGTGGGACTTGTCCTTCTCGCCAGCATAGCTCTAATAGCTGGTGGATCTGTAGAGTGAGTGTGTCTTGCCCACTCCTGATAACCTCTATTGGAATCCCATCCTTACCTGGAGCCTTGCCAGATGCAAGTTTATTTATAAAATACTTAATTTCTGTTATGGTGGAAAGCGTGCCCAGGTGGTCAATGGCTGGCAGGGCCTCTATGGCATTGAGGGCATCATCCGCTAGCTTGGTCTCACTTGAATAAAGCTCCATATAGTGCTCTACCCATCTATCCATCTGCTGTTTCCTATCAATGATGATTTCTCAAGTCAAGGTTTTCAGTGGTGTACTTCTTTTGATCATTGGACCACAGGCTTTCTTTATCCCTTCATACATGCTTCTGATGTTTCCTTTATCACATGCATTTTGAATGGATTCGCATAGCTTGATTCAATACTCATTTGCACACTGCCTGGCAGCCTTTTGCACATCCTTCCTAGCTTGCTTCAGCTCACTGAGAGTTTTACGCGTTGTTCTTGCCTTGTTTCTCAAGAGAGCTTTCTTCTTCTTATCAATTAGGGGCTGCAGTGTCTGGCTATTTGCTGCAAACCAGTCTTGCCTCTTATTGTCCACAGTGCCGTAAACCTCTAACGCTTTTTTATACAGAGTTTCCTTAAGTTTACCCCACTTTTAACTTGCTGTACAAATTTCTGATGTATCAGTGAAAGCGTCTTCAATTTGTTGGAACTCAAAGCATTTATCAGATCGAGGATGTTACTAATATTAATCCTGGGGCTAGATTTGTGTTTAGCTATGTAAATTCTCTTTTTTCTCAGTCTAACTGGCAACAACCAAAGAATGATCCGTATCACAGTCAGCAGTGTGATAACTTGGAGTTAATGATGTTTGGTTCAGATGTTTTATGCAGTGATAATGGTTGAGCCTGAGGAATTAAGGCCGCCTGGCTAGTGCAGTCGCCGCGAACTGTGCAGGTTAGGATTTTCTTTTTGCCCCCGACAGAAAACATTCCACACCTTACCGAGGGATCGAACCCGGGTCTCCCGAAGGAAAGTCCGGCGTTCTAGCCACTCGGCCAGCCGCTCCTCGTAAATGACAGAACCACAAGAGATTGCCAAGCGCAGGGATACTAGTCTTTCATTACCTCCAGCTGGAATTTCAATCATTCCCAGTAGCGAATTCTTCACTGCAAAGAATACAACATGTTGCCTTTTTTCTGCCTGCCCTCTACTCTTCCAAAAAAAGGTGTAATTGTTTTCCCTGAGGACCCTTCCTCAGCGAGGCGAGTCTCCTGCAGGCCAGGAATATCAATGTTAAGACGATTTAGTTCGGCATCATTCACAGCCGTTTTTCTCACATCGTCAATATTCGTCAGGTCAGTGGAAAATCCTGGACGTATGGTTCTTATGTTCCAGGTTGCAAGCCGTAGCTTGAGGTGTCTATTATTTTATTAGTGCCTGGTGCATGTGACGAAATGACCCAGTACACTTCCCTTCACGCTGCGTAATCCTCTATCGGCCGGCGCTGGGCGAGTGGTCTCCCGCCCATGATAATTATAACCTGGGAAAACCCGTCTAAATGTGTCTGTTCTGAAGGTTTCTCAAAACGCCAAGATAAATGATCGGTTGAGTTTACGAGATGTCCCCAGTCACGTAGCACATCACTCAACAGGTGTATCACGGGAATTTGGTTTTCTCTGTGAGACATTAGAAATTCGAGGGTCGAGTGAAATTCGAGGGTCGAGTGGAATTCGAAGCTTCACGGGTTAGCTTAGTTTTCCTCAGTCGCCAAGCTCCAGTCAGCCTAGACGGACGAGATGTCAGACCTGTAGAATTGATGTCTTCAAGGCTAGCCAGAGCCCGACAACTATACAGCTGATATTTGCCGTATTTCTAGACATAAGGTAATTGAAATAAGTAGTTAGTATTTGTTCGTTCCGAACCGCAATCCGCGAAAATAAAATTTACCGTCACGCTATGTTTTCCATTCGATCTTATGAATAATTAATTAGATTTATTGATCGGGCGAGTACGGATCTAGGCCAGAGGCCCACTGTTAATTACAGGTGTTTCCCAGCGCTAGCACACTGTTGCATATTTAGATTATATTTACTCCTAAGTCCCTTAAACTGGCGTTGTGGTGGGAAATAAACATAATCTTGGTATGTTGATGATATTCAAATATATTTGGTAAAGCTATATATTTACTAGGAAAATGCCACTGCTATTTGTGAGTGTACTTTTGGCAATCTAATAACTGGATGCTTAACATCTGTGCTGACCTAACTGTTTATTGATTGAATAGCTGGCTGGTGATGTGTTATATCCATTAGTTGGCTAGTGATGTGGGCTATGCTTTGGCTAACTAGTAATGTGATTTATGCTAGCTAGTGATGTATTCTATGCTTTGGCTAGCTAGTAATGTGATATATGCTTTAGTTATCTAGTAATGTGTTATATGCCGTAGCTAGTTAATAATGTGATGTGTGCTGTAGCTAGCTAGTGATGTGGCAAATGCTTTTGATAGCTAGTGGTGTGTGATAGGCTTAGCTAGATGAAGCTGTGCTATTTCAAGGAACCAAGGTATTGTTTGATTTCCATAAGTACGTGCAGTGAAGTGATTGCTGTGCTAAGGTAACAGTGCTGTTACTCTTTCTATATAGGAGTGGCGTGTAGTTACAATGATTATGTTAGTTATTTATTGCCTGTGGAATTTTACTACTTGCTAAATCCGAATGACCGACCGGTAGTGAGACGACGCGCCGTAACCGAGGGCGTTTGCGTTAGGGCCGAACCGAGATTCGAACGAGAGTTTAATGAATTGCTCTACTCCTCTTTGTAAACCCGATCCTGTTAGTGGGGGATATATCTACTATGGGGAGGGTGCTAACAGAAGAGGGCTTCGCTACACTTACAGGGAGACATGGGGATTTAGTGGGATGAGTTGCCGGGTGTCATTCTAAATGGGATGACGTGGCCTAACACGCCATGGAAGCCGTTAACATTTTATCCACAGCTGATCTGGGGAAAAGACAACGGCTGTGGATTATCACCAATATGGGATAGACCTGTGCAGTCTTGACCTTCAAGATGAGGGGATCCCCAAGAGTGGTTCTATCTGTTCTGGGACGAAGATCCCAGAACCAAAGCGTTGCTTTGTTATTTAATTTATTAATACTTTCAGTTATTAATGAATTAGGATTTAATTGATTAATTAATGGGTTAAGTAATTAATTAATTTTCAGTTATGATGTTGAGGAATGATTGTCCGACTGGACACCTCCCAAGGAAATAAAACTACCACACTGAGCTAGGGAATAGGTATATTACACAGTTGCGGATGGAGGATACATAGAGAAAGGAGATAGCACCAGGTAGTAGGCTTCTATGACCAGGGTCAGACGGACTACACCGATTCTTTCGGGACAGATGGTGCCCAGATGAGATATTCGACTAGCTACTTACTCACTGATGCACTCTCATGCATGAACATCCGTTTCAGAATAGATGATGGCATATACCATGTTGTTATGAGTATATATATATATATACATTCATATATGTGAACGACTGATGCGTCACAAAATGGGATAATAAGGCACTAGATAGTGATGCCACCAATACCGGTGGGTCGTGGAATTTGGAAGTACCTAAGTTCATCGACCAGGATATGTTTTAAACAGTTAAGGAGTTCAGGGCCTGGGGCGACAAATGAACTGGTAAACTCTGGGTCACCCAAACTGAAACTATAGTAAGATTTTTCAACCAAAAGTAACGTAAATCTGTTCCGAACTGTCAAGTGGCCGTGAGTAACTCTAGATGGTGGGGAATTTATAGGTACAAACAGTTCAGGATTAATCTGGAGCTGTCAGAAAAAGACACATGCCACATAGTTTATAGGTGCTTACGAGATTGGAAATAAACGGAGACTATCAGGGGACAATAGCAGGTACCCAAGCTGACATATTTACGGCTGTGGGAACACCCACTCACCCACAGCGGACTCTGAACCCAGGTGGGGACGTAGCGGGGGTCAAGTAAGTTAGAGATGCAGATTAAATATGCAAATTGGCCAGGGCGTGCTGTAAGCTGATTGGTAGTCCCTCGTGGGATACATGGAAATGTCCGTGTGACTTAGGTTGCGAAGCCGCGCTAGCATCGGGATAAAAGGGGCCTCTTCAAACCAAATTGGGAAGCCAGAGGGTGCCTAAGCCCGAAACTTGAAATTAGCTAAAGCCACTGAGAAATGGCGCAAATGCCACTTTGAGTGATAAGATCACCAATGTTACAAAATATTGATCGCTGTGACTGGTATGTATTCTCTATACTTAGTTCTAAATCTAAGAAAGAGTTAACATTTGCAATGCTACTGAATAATTTTATAAGATGGAGAAGGCGCGGGGTTAATCAAGAACCCTCAATTCGCATGATAGGCAAAGTGTAATAATAAACGGAGGTTTGCCCTTCCAATATGTAAAATATAATTAATTACTAACTAATTCCTGAGTGTGACCATTAAATTCAAGTTGCTAGCATGTAGGAAAACCTGGGAGTACATTCCCAGCAGAATATAACCGTGTATAGCTCTCCTGACAGGCTACTGCGCATACGGTCTGCGCAAGATCGCCGGCTTCTACAAGATGGCTGAATGCAAGTTGAAAAGGTAAACAAGAAGATAGGTGGAGATTCGCAGTGATGTGTCCAAGAGGAGACCGCTCAAATGTCCAAGTAGCTTAGCAGAATTCAGACAAGTAGAAAGGCAGAGAGACGGTAGGAAGAGATGTACTGCAAGAGTGATCATATGGTAATTATGATTGTGATGATGATTGTGATGATGGATATGGTGTGAGACTAGGGATATGTGGTGAGCTGGTAGCAAGCATAGGATGCTGTAGAGTAGGAGTGCTTTGTCATTTATTCTTTTATGTGGAGCATATCCTATAACCTATTCGTATCATTGTTGTCCAGTGGAAGCATCGTGTGGTTGGTGTGAATTTACACAGTCCATGTCTATGTTTGTGCCACAAAGACATTGTTTACATACACCATTGTCGTACGGGTTGTCCTGTGAAGTCTTTTTATGGATGCAACTGAATGTCAAATTGTGGCAGAGTCTATAATTTTGTGCATTTTGTTTGTTTATTTGCAGCTATGAGTTAGTATGGTCGTATCAGGAGTCTATTTGGGTTCCTAATTACGGTTAGAATTATGGGGGTTTTGATTTGTTTGGCATTATCTCGGTTTTGAAATGGTTCATTTTTTTAGCAATAAAATTGATATCAGTATGTCATTTGGTTTGTTATTTGAGTTGAATAATTGCTGTGGTTGGAACTGCCTATGTGGTAATTCATTGCCTGGAATCAAACATTAAGATATCTTGATTCTCTGTCTACCCGAACCTGGTAACCATCTTCTTCTTATCCTATCTCTTTCTTGACAGGCGAGAGGAATGTATGAGGTGCTTGAACTCTTCTCTTTTTTTACTCTCTCTTCTTAACTGTGGCCCTAACGCAGTCGACGTTGCATTTCTTTTTCTCTAGCACCCAAGTATAGGGAAACCCTGTCTCCCTCTGCTTTAGCATTCAATTTCGTTTTCATATATATATATATATATATATATATATATATATATATATATATATATATATATATATATATATATATATATATATATATATATATATATATATATATATATATATATATATATATATATATATATATATATATATATATATATATATATATATATTTCTGATGTGTGTGATGATGTTTATGTGCATTTATGTCGCACTTGTGGCCGAATGCTCTCGATGACCTCCTTGTTTTCAGGATCTGTTTGTTTGTTTTTCCGCTGGAGATTCTGAAATTACTCTATGAAACTCGTATGAACCAGCTTGCTCCAGTGCAAATCATTATGGTGTATTGTAGCTATACTGGGAGTGGTTCCATGATCTGGAATATCTAAGAGTCAATGCATACGACACACGTGAGTTATGAGGTATATCATGGTCTGTTCAACCAGGACAACTGTGAAGATTCTGACGAAGTTAGGTTGACCGATCCGCAGCTGATGCGTCTAAAATATACTTGCGCCTGTAAAGTATTCAGATATACTCATATTATTACTCTAAGTGAGAACTCTATGTGTTAGTGATGATACATATTCAAAGGGAGTCTTCTGAAGTGAACTGTTGTTAAAACACTTCGAAGATGGCAAGTATCAAAATGTTTCGGACCCAGCCGGGTCTTAGTGATGTTGACAGTGTAGAGAGCTATCCAGCTTCAAGATTATCCTACCAGTCTAAACATCTTGACAACATTGAACTTGGCAGGAGGTATCCAACTCCAATGGTAGTCTACAGTTATGATGAACTCATCAACACTGTTTTGGTAGATAGCTACCACACTCCAAGGTTAGGTTGGTGAGAACAGCCCAGTGACAGTGCTAGTGTTCGGAGCCACCACGCTCCTATTGTGTGCTGTTGATTAGATCATTCAATTGACTTTATTCTGCTGAAGAGCTACCTCGCTCTAGTATTGCTCTGCAGTGGTTACCATCAGAGGGGACGCCTGGAACCCTAGGGTCGCCCGGTTTCATTATTAGTGAGAACTCTGTTGTGGTTGATTACGTCACCGGGTGACGACATCAAGTATATTGTGTGAAACATCAGTCGGATATCGGGCAAAAGCATGGCTGTTCCGATATCTTAATCCAGGTGAACTTGGAAGACGCCGGCAGTGTCGACACGTTGGAGGTCCTCAGTAAAGAAAGTTGGCCGGGTGAGTTCACAGCAACGACTGGACTAAAGCACGAACAGATATCACACGCTACATGATGAACAACAGAGCATCTGTAGCTCTTCTCACCTCTCTACTTTAACTATGTACATAGACATTCTTCTATCCAGGCTTTTCAGCCATCCCACTCTGAATTTATTTGGAAGTATTTCGAAATTAAACTTTGATTTTGTTATCATGCCTTTGAGTGAGGATGCGACTGTTGGCTTGTCTGAGCCCCCTGTGGGTGGGTATCCATAGGTGGGAAGAGAGAGAACAGATTTCCCGGCTCGTAGGGAGCCTAGTAGACGGAAAGTCCTAGTGAGGTGGTCGGAGCAAGTACGGGGGAATATATCTAAGTGTACATTACCTGTCCAGGCCCCGGGGGTCTTGTTACAGTGCATTGGTTTAACAGCCTGTGAATCAGATTTTGTCCAAGTCCCCAAGCACCCATTGAAACAGGCAGGCTGTGGCAGTTCAGCACTCAATTGACCGGGCGCTGCTCAGCTTCAGGCGGGTGGTAGATAATCAGTGACACCTGTAGGTGTCTCCCACCGTCAGAGGCAACCCGTGGCGTCCCATGTCTACGCCAATTGAATAGGACTTATAATCCGTAACTGCTACCTCTCGCTTTGATTCCGAGGCCGGTTATGACCAAGAATGGAGTTATACCTCTCCATAGCACAACGCCTGGGCTAAAATATAGAGACCATGTGTTGCCCATGCAGCATGATCCCTCTCTCGGCCTGCCTAGTTCACTCCAGAGAAATGTTAATACCAATACATCTGGAACAAGACAAGCTGCAGAAGCTGCCGGATCAGCAAAGCAATGCTCTAACTGTCCGTCTGTCGGAGCTTCGACCCTAGACCAACTGCCAGCCAAGGCTTAGGGCCTGGTCTGCCCTGCCATGAGATTGTTGTCTTTAGGTTGCATTTCCTCGCATCAGGATAAGGCTTGTACCCTCCCAGTTGCGCTCTTCCGACGGAAGCCGTTGGCACAATGTGGGGTGTCGGGTTTGGTAAGCGCCGCCCAACATTCGGCGCTGACAGAAAGCAGCTAGTACCGTCTACTGTCATACGCTCAGTCATATCTGACAAAGAACACAATGTTAGTTTACAACAGAACTATTGCATATATCTATCTACGGTGTTAGTTTACTACAGAACTATGGCATATATCTATCTACAATGTTAGTTTACAACAGAACTATGGTATATATCTATCTACGGTGTTAGTTTACTACAGAACTATTGCATATATCTATCTACGGTGTTAGTTTACTACAGAACTATGGCATATATCTATACAATGTATCTATCAAATTTATTATTATTATTATTATTATTATTATTATTATTATTATTATTATTATTATTATTATTATTATTATTTAAAGAATAGCGAAACCAGAACCACTAAAGTCAGAGCCCATAAAAAGTACGCACAAACTAGTAAAGTCAGAGCCCATAAAAAGTACGCACAAACTAGTAAAGTCAGAGCCCATAAAATGTACACACAAGCAAGTCAGAGCCCATAAAAGAAAGAAGTCAGAGCCCATAAAAGAAAGCTACTAAAGAAGCTAAAAAGCGGGTAAGGACATACAAAAGACATATTTAGATGGTCTAGCACAGTGGTTCTCAACCGGTGTGGAATTCCCCCCCCCCCCCCAGGGGGGGGGGGATTTTAGGGTTTCTAGGGGGAAATTAAGGTTGTTTCATGATCGCGTTAATACAAGAACCGATTACTTGATATTGTTTTTCCCTTCATATTTTAAGTTCTGTACGTCTCACTCTTCTAAAATTCAATTTATAAAGTAAGTAGACCCACAAATCACGTTTTATGTGGATGTCTAGACTTGTTTTAGTATGTACTATTAAATTTAGCTACTGTGTAGGTGGGGGGGGGGATTTTTAGGTAGGAAATACGAAAGGGGGGGGGGGGAATAATGTTCTGAAAATATGGTGAAGGAGGGCACGGGCCAAAAAAAGGTTGAGAACCACTGGTCTAGCAGGATAGGCGGTAGTACAGCAGCGAAAGCAAACCTCAGAACACTTTAGAACGCCACAAGGAAAACATCAGGAAAATACAGTAAATTATGGACTTACCATTAAAAATGGGAAAGCTCGCATGAACATTACAGATCAAAATGAATAGATACGCAGAATATTCCATGAAACTTCTGAATATTAATCCCAAAAGACTCATCCCAAGATAATATCTAGGTGCAGAAGTGGAGTTGGGCATGAACTGCGAGGAACCATCCAAAACATTAGATAAGCTATCAATCTCCTGAAGGATGGCATCGCTGCTGGTCCAGAAAGTAACATCATCATCATGTGCCATGCAGATAAGCGTGGGCGGTCATGTTTTGCCATCTTAAACGATCACCAGAGTCGTGGATCAAGCTCTGTGTTCTTGTCTCGATCATACCATGTGTCCAAGCCATCGAGGCATTTATTTCTCTGCTTCCCCGTGTTCTCTTCCCCGAAATCTTGCCAGTTGTCACCAAGTTCTCCAATTTATTTCTTTTCATAACGTGTCCAAACAATTGCGATTGTCTACGCCTAATTTCTCCAATGAGAGTACGGTGTTTATTTGTTTCTTGTAGGACTTGGTCATTGGTTTTTCTGTCTGTCCATGGTATTCTTTGCGTTGTCCTTAGAAATCACATTTCCACAGCTATTATATGTTATTCAGCTTGTTTACGTATCGTTCACGCCTCACATCCATGCAAAAGCACATGTTCGATAAAGCACTCTCCCTCATTTCTCCTTATCTCTTCAGCGTTCCGAGCCATGTAGGCTTGTCTGCAAATACAATCTGTCTCCATTCGTCTCTCTGGTGGACCTTCTCTTGCCAGTCGTTGATTCCAAGTGCTTGTAGTTGTTATGTTATTTACCCACCGCCTTCTTGGTCTACCTCGGGGTCTACGGTCATTTATTTCCTGAGTGTTCTCATTTTCTCATTGTAAAAGACATTTATTGGTCAGTATGTTTTTCATCTTGGAAAAGGCTGTCCTTGAAATGGCGATCTTGTTCTAATCTCTTCAAGGCATCTCCCATCAAATGGTATGACTGTGTCCAGATAATTGTACCGGTTCACTTGTTGAAGAATATTCCCATTTACTTGTATATTACATTGTGGTATTTCCTTCTTCCTTGTCACGACCATAAACTGTGTCTTCTTATAATTTAATTCTTCTTCTTCTTCTTCTTCTTCTTCTTCTTCTTCTTCTTCTTCTTCTTCTTCTTCTTCTTCTTCTTCTTCTTCTTCTTCTTCTTCTTCTTCTTCTTCTTCTTCTGCTGCTGCTGCTGCTGCTGCTTCTTCTGCTGCTGCTTCTTCTTCTTCTTCTTCTTCTTCTTCTTCTTCTTCTTCTTCTTCTTCTTCTTCTTCTTCTTCTTCTTCTTCTTCTTCTTCTTCTTCTTCTTCTTCTTCTTCTTCTTCTTCTTCTTCTGCGTTCATCCGGAGTTTTTTTCGGACGTGATTGCGTTGTGCCTGTTTACAGCAGAGCTGCGTTCTTGCGCCGTTAGGCCGACACATCCGACTTCTGCGGGCATTTGTTGACCATGGTTAACCTTCCCGGGGATTTCTTAGGACGTTTGACTCTCACTGTTGTGGTGTTATTCCCCCATCCCAGCTGGCCCATTTAGAACAGCCGAAGACATCCTGGTCAGCCCTCAAGGGAAGGCAGGGGCAGACCATGGGCATTCCCCGCCATCCAAGGAGGCTTCCATAATTGCAGAGCCGACACATAGCGCTCTGGTACTGGGCTCACCCAAGGAATCGTCACATCCTGCACATGGCTGCTTAGCCTCACTTCCGTATATTGGGCCTTCCAGTCACCACAGGCTGTTCTTCCGGAAACCAGAAGAATGCAGTCTGCAGATGACATCCACACAGTGAGTTTCGATTCGGACTTTCCACGTAATGGATTTGCTATCCAAGCAATATTCCATTTCGTGCCACTGGGACGCTTTTCCACCTTTGATGACGCCCACACAGTGAGCTTTCGATTCAGACTTTCCACATAATGGATTTGCTAGCCAAGCAATATTCCTATTTCATGCCTCTGGGACGCTTTTGCTACCGACATACCTGTGGTATCAAGTGTGGCAGTCTAAGTACTTCTTCATGCACCTTTAGATGTCAACCTGAATGTAGTTAAAGTAAGCTGCAGTCAACTTGAGCTTGTTGATATCTCCATAGAGCTTGTCCTCAAATGAAGCTGGTGTGGGCCAAAATATATTTCTCTGTTCTGCATATATGGGCACTCCTGCAGCAAATGTTTAGCTGTCATTTTACCAGTTACCATAATTGCATTCATCAGTATTTCCTATCATTAGTTGATTGTACAAGTGATATTTCAGCCTGTTATGATCCCTGCGGAGTCTGAAGATTGCCACTTGTTCACTTCGGTCGAGTTTGTAATATGCATCATCCTTCTGGTGGCCTGTATGCTCTGATTCCCATTTGGTTCTATAAGTGTTTTTTTATAAATTTCTTTGCCCCATTATAGATTATGTTTTTGTCAGGGTGTGGTAGTCGTCCGTCCTCTTTTGATAGTCTGTCAGCCTCTTCATTTCCAGGTATACTGCATTGTGATGGGATCCACTGTACTACAACTTTTTTGAATTTCTGGCATAGACCATGGAGTGCTTCTCTTAGGTCAGCTAGTTATATGCTGTTTTTGCTCTTCAGTATTAAGACAGCTGGCTTTGCATCTGTGAAGATAGCTATTTGCTTCTCGTTATTTTCCTCCATCAAGAGCATTTCTGCTGCAGTTTTCAAAGTCTCTACCTCTGCTTTGAAGTTACTTGAAAATTTTCCACTTGCCACTGGCTGTGTTTTTTCACTCCATTTTTTTTTAAATTTAAGAGAATTCCTCCTCCTCCATTTTCTATTGAATATTTTGCTGATCGATCTGTATATGCAAGGGTCCAATTTCTACTTGGGTAATGTAGTTTAGGGCTATTTTTCTTCTTTCGGTTTCATTCTGAGTGTTCTTTTTCTCAATACCAGGAATGCTTTCTATCATCTAAGGCATTTGCTGCTGTCTCCAAGGTGGGAACTTGTGTGCATTGTAAATGGGTTTGACTGTTGATATATTAAGTATAGGCTCTGCCCTAATCTTTCATTTTGCGGTTTCTACAAAGTTGCTACGCTTCAGTCTTCCCTTTCCAAAACCATTAAACCTTTTATATATGGGGTGGTCTGTCAACCTTCTAAATTTTTCTGCTTGGTTTTTGGGCTCTACTATCTCTTCTATCCGGCATTGGTTGTAAACAAGTGATCTTTTCTAGTTCGTTAATGGGCGTTGTCTTCAGGCTTCCAGTTATGATTCGCATTCCTTGGTTTTGGGCTCTATTTATTTTGTTAAAGTTTGTCTTAGCTGCTGTTGCCCAGGCTGCAATGCCATATTCCAGTACTGGCCTCACCCGTCCAGTGTATAACTTCTTGAGAACTTTCTCATCTGCTCCCCACGTTGTACCAGCAAGCTTTTTCATGATTGCCATTCTCTGCCTTGCTCTTGTTCGATTTTTTTCAACCTGTGTCTTCCATGTCAGGCGACGATCAAAGGTGACTCCTAGATAGTTTGGATTTTCTTCATGGCGCAATATTTTTCCATTCAATACCAGCTTAGGTTGCTGAGTTTTATTTGAGAGGGAGAACACTGTGCATGTTGTTTTCTCCTCACTTATCTTCACTAGCCATGATTTTGACCAGTCCTCTAGCGCTAATAAGGCTTGCTGTATTCTGCTGTTAGCTGTACTAATATATTCTTCAGATGTCCATATGGCTAGGTCATCTGCAAAGGAGGATGTGTGTACTCTGGCTGGAAGATTTTTCGTGTTATCATTTATATATGCTAGGAATAATGTTGGTGAAAGAACTCCTCCTTGGGGGATACCTTGCTCCAACAGCATCTTTTTGCGGGTTTGTCCCTGTACTTTTGTCCTCGCAGTTCTGTTCTCAAGGTAGTGGCTGATCCATCTGTACATTTTCCAACAAACATGCATTTTTTGCAGTTTTACTTTCAGTCCTTCTTTCCATACTTTATCAAATGCTTTTTCTAAATCTATCCAGACCGCTAGTGTGTGCTTTTTCTCTTGGAAGGCATCCTCTATTTCCAGAGCTATATAGGTTATTTGATCTTCAGTGGATCTGTACTTTAGGAATCCTGCTTGGTGTGGTGTTAAGAGTTGGTTTTCTTCCACATGCCATGTTAGCCGGCCATTGATAATGCGTTCCATTAATTTTCCTACACAGCTAAGTAGACTGACAGGTCGATAGCCATTTGGTTCTTCCAGGTCTTTTCCTTTCTTTGGGACTGGTATTAGTATATCTTCCTTCCATGCCTGTGGGACTCTTTCTCTCTTCCAGCTGTAATTTAGGACTGCTAGTAGTTTATTTTTTTGCTTTAGTGCCTAGTCCTATTAGCATTTAATTTGTGATTCCATCCTTTCCTGGCGATTTCTTCTTTAAGGTATTTATTGCCTGTTCCATTTCTCCATTTTCAGATTTGCCATCATATATTCTGCTGCTGTCTCTGTAGTACTATGATGTGTCTGTTTATCTTTGATTGCTTTCTTCTGTTCGGTTGTAATATCAATGTGATTTGCAGTAGCATAGTGTTCCATTAGTGCGTTTGCAGCCTTTTTTTCCTGTAAGCAAAGCATTTCCTTGTTTGATTGTTATTTGTTTGTTTCTGGGTCCTTCATTGTTCATGGCTTCCACTAGTTTCCATAGTTTGTTTCCATCCCTGTCAAAGTTAAGGTTTTCCTTTTTTTTTTTCCCTTCAACAATCTCTTGTTGTTTGATTTACTGTTCTTTTATATTTTGCTGAGATGGCTTTAAGAGAGATGTTCGCTTCAAATGTTTGTTCTCTCTCTGCTGTCTTCTTGGCGTCTTCAACTTTGTCCTCCAAATGTGTAGTTCTTCAGTCCAGTATGGTTTGTAATTTTTCCTCGCTCCTCTTGGAATAGCCTGTAGTATTGCTATGTTTAGACTTTCCACCATTTGTTTCATGTTTCTATGTCGTGTATTTATGTTTTCACAATATTTGTTTGTTAGTATGGCAAATCTGTCCCAATCAGCTCGTTTGTAATTCTAACGAGGCAAAGGCTTTTGATCCTGTGGAATATACTCCATTTTCATTACAAGCTTGATTGGTCTGTGGTCACTACCTGCTAATTGGTCAAGCACATGGCGATCGATTTTGTGGAGGATGTCTCCTGTGCAATCAGGAAAATCATCTAAATCATCTTCTAAAGTAAAAGCTCGGTGTGTCGTTTGTTGAGTAGATGGGAATTTGAGTCTATTTCCCAGTCCTCTACTTCATCTCCTCTGTTGTCAGTATGTGGGTATCCCCATCGTTCTCAACGGCTATTACAGTCTCAGATCAGACAATAATGCAGTTTGTATCAGTTATTTAACAGTAGACGGTACTACCTGGTTTCTGTTAGCGCCGAATGTTGGGCGGCGCTTACCAAACCCGACACCCCACATTGTGCCAACGGCTTCGGGCGGAAGAGCGCAATTGGGAGGGTACTAGCCTTACCCTGGTGCGAGGAAATGCAAGCTAAAGACAAAATGTCATGGCAGGGCAGACCAGGCCCTAAGCCTTGGTTGGCGACTGGTCTAGGATCGAAGCTCCGACAGGCGGACAGTTAGAGCATTGCTTTGCTGATCCGGCAGCTTCTGCAGCTTGTCTTGTTCCAGATGTAGGGGTGTTACCTTTCCTCTGGAGTAAACTAGGCAGGCCGAGAGAGGGATCATGCTGCATGGGCAACACATGATCTCTATATTTTAGCCCAGGCTTTGTGCTATGGAGAGGCAATAACTCCATCCCTGGTCTTAACTGGTCTCGGAATCAAAGCGAGAGGCAACTGTTACGGGTTATAAGTCCTTGTCAGTTGGCGTAGACATGGGGCGCCACGCGTTGCCTCTGACGGTGGGAGACACCTATAGGTGTCACTGATCAGCTACCGCCCGCCTCAAGCTGGGCAGCCCCCAGCCAATTGGGTGCTGATCCGCCACAGCCTGCCTGCTTCAATGGGTGCTTGGGGCTAGGACAAAATCTGAATCGCAGGCTGTAAAACCAATGCACCAGGTACAAACAAAAATAAAAATAGAAACCTCAAGCTACGGCTTGCAACCTGGAACGTGAGAACCATGTGTCCAGGATTTTCCACTGACTTGACCAATATTGACGATGTGAGAAAAACGGCTGTGATTGATGCCGAACTCAATCGTCTAAACATTGATATTGCTGGCCTGCAGGAGACTCGCCTCGCTGAGGAAGGGTCACTCAGGGAAAACAACTACACCTTTTTCTGGAAGGGTAGAGGGCAGGCAGAAAAAAGGCAACACGGTGTGGGCTTTGCAGTGAAGAATTCGCTACTGGGAATGATTGAAATTCCAGCAGGAGGAAATGAAAGACTATTATCCCTGCGCTTGGCAACCTCTTGTGGGTTTGCCACCATTATTACTGCATATGCACCGACACTCGATTCCTCTGATGATGTGAAGGATTCGTTCTATGAGGAGTTAGACTCCGTGATCAAGGCAGTTCCAAAATCTGACTACATTTATATGCTCGGTGATTTCAATGCTCGTGTGGGCAAGGACTCGAGTTCATGGCCAGTGTGCCTTGGAAAATACAACATCGGTCGCATGAATGAAAATGGGCAAAGGCTGCTGGAGCATTGCACCAGTAATGACCTATGTATTACAAACTCCTTTTTTAAAACAAAAGAGATGCATAAGGTCACATGGAAACATCCAAGATCCGGCCATTGGCACCAGCTGGACTTCATCATCACACGGAGACAACATCTGAACCATATATCATTGACTCGTAGTTACCACAGTGCTGACTGTGATACGGATCATTCTTTGGTTGTTGCAAGGGTTAGACTGAGACCAAAGAGAATCTACACAGCTAAACACAAATCTAGCCTCAGGATTAATATTATTAACACTCATGATCCTGAAAAGTGCTTTCAGTTTCAACAGCAACTTGAAGACGCTTTCACTGATACACCAGAAAATTGTACAGTAAATGAAAAGTGGGGTCAAATTAAGGAAACTCTTTATAAAACTGCCGTAGGGGTTTACGGCACTGTGGATCATAAGAGGCAGGACTGGTTTGCGGCCAACAGCGAGACTCTGCAGCCCTTGATTGATAAGAAGAAGAAAGCTCTCTTAAGAAACAAGGAAAGACCAACGCGTAACACTCTGAGTGAGCTTAGGCAAGCTAGGAAGGATGTGCAAAAGGCTGCCAGGCAGTGTGCAAATGATTATTGGATCAAGTTATGTGAGTCCATTCAAATCGCAAGTGATAAGGGAGACATAAGAAGCATGTATGAAGGAATAAAGAAAGCCTGCGGTCCAGTGATCAAAAGAAGTGCACCATTGAAAACCTTGACTGGAGAAATCATCACTGATAAGAAACAGCAGATGGACAGATGGGTAGAGCACTATTTGGAGCTTTACTCAAGTGAGACCAAACTAGCGGATGATGCCCTCAACGCCATAGAGGCTCTACCAACTCTTGACCACCTGGACACACTTCCCACCATAACAGAAGTTAAGTGTGCTATAAATGAACTTGCATCTGGCAAGGCTCCAGGTAAGGATGGGATTCCAATAGAGGTTATCAGGAGTGGGCAAGACACACTCACTATACAGATCCACCAGCTAATAGAGCTATGCTGGCGTGAAGGACAAGTCCCACAGGATTTCAAAGATTCAAGCATCATAACACTGTACAAGAACAAGGGCGATCGGAGCGACTGCAACAACTATAGGGGTATCTCACTTCTGTGTATTGTTGGAAAAGTATTTGCCAGAATTGTTCTGCGCAGACTTCAAGTCCTAGGAGATCAAGTCTACCCCGAATCACAGTGTGGCTTTCGACAGAACCGGTCTACCACTGATATGATATTCTCATTGCGACAAATGCAAGAAAAATGCCGTGAACAGAATCAACCACTGTTTATTGCCTTCATCGACCTCACAAAGGCATTTGATTTGGTCAGTCGTGAGGGTCTGTTCAAGGCACTAAAGAAGATTGGCTGCCCACCAACTCTTCTGTCCATTGTGGAATCGTTCCACACAGGCATGAAGGGTATAATCAAGTTTGATGGTGCAACTTCTGAAGAATTTGAAATCAAGAGTGGAGTTAAGCAAGGTTGTGTACTAGCTCCCACCCTCTTTGGAATATACTTTTCACTTCTACTGAAATATGCATTTCATGATCAGGATGGTGGTATATACATTCACTCACGCTCAGATGGCGGCCTCTACAATGCTCAGAGATTGAAGGCTAAGACCAAAATTAGGAGGGTACTGATCAGAGAGTTGCTTTTTGCAGATGATGCTGCAGTTACGACCCACTCTGAGGAAGAATTGCAATGTCTACTATCTGCATTCTCCAATGCTTGTTCTGAATTTGGTTTAACAATTAGCAAAAAGAAGACACAGATTATGTCACAAGGTGCACATGGGGTACCATCAATCTTTATTGACGACGCCGAACTAGAGATAGTAGACCATTTTACATATCTAGGATCAGTGGTAAATAGCAAATTATCCCTAGATCAGGAAATCAACATCCGGATTGGTAAGGCAGCAACAACAATGAACAGGTTAAGAAAAAGAGTCTGGGAGAACAGGAAGCTTACTGCCAAAACAAAAGTCCTTGTCTATCAAGCCTGTGTCCTTAGTACTCTTCTCTATGGCAGTGAAACCTGGACAACTTACTCACACCAAGAGAACAACTTAAACAGCTTTCATATGCGGTGTCTGCGAAGAATTCTTGGTATTAAGTGGCAAGACAAAATCACAAATACTGAAGTATTGGAAAGATCAGGTTGTGTGACAGTTTATTCCATGCTCAGTCTTCGTAGACTTAGATGGATAGGACATCTTAGGAGGATGGATGATGGTAGAATACCAAAGGATATCTTTTTTGGTGAATTACAGATGGGTAAGAGATCTCAGGGTCGGCCTCTACTACGATACAAAGATGTGTGTAAGCGGGACATGATTGATACAGGCATTGATAATGCACATTGGGAGCAAGTCGCCGCTGAACGTGTTGCATGGAGGGCAAATATCAGAAATGGAATAAAGTCAAAGGAGAAAATTATTGCAGAAAAGTCACACACCAAGCGTTTGAGACGTAAGATGGTGCATGATGGTGGAAATGACCACGTGTTCACATGCACCCACTGTGAACGGACATTTACAGCGCAAATTGGCCTTATCAGTCACACTCGCTACCGCCATAGTTAAAAGTTATTATGCCTTTTTAAAGCACAAACTATCGTCTGTCAAGACGGCAAGGTGCCAATGAAATGATCAGTTATTTTAATGTTTGAAAGTGTAAGGTCTTTATCTGCTGGCCTATACAGGTTGTAAATTCTTATTTTCACGTCCTTTATCATTATCAATCAATCAATCAATCAATCATGTGCCATGCCGGAAAGCGTGGGCGGTCATGACTCGCCATTTCACTCGATCACCAGAGTCGTGGATCAGCTCAGTGTTCTTGTCTCGTCCGTGCCATGTGGCCAAGCCATCCAGGTATTTTCCTCTCGGTCTTCCTCTTGCTCTGTTCCCTTCGATCTTGCCAGTTGTCACATCTCCAATCAATTTCTTCTCATAACATGTCCAAAACATTGTGACTGTCTACGTCTAATTTCTCTAATCAATTTACGATTTATTTTCATTTGTCTACTGTAGTACTTGGTCATTGGTTTTTCTATCTGTCCATGGTATTCTTTGCATTTTCCTCGGAAACTACATTTCTACAGCCATCAGATGATTTTCAGCTTGATTGCACATTTATCATTATATCAACACCTATAATTTCCATTTGGTTATCAGAAGTCACAGATACTTCACTAAAGGTATTGTGCTTCTTCTAAGTATTAGAAATCCTCCTTTGTGTCCTTTGCGGTCGAAACGTGTGGCCTGATATCCTCTTACTGAGAATCTTTGTGATTGGCGTTGAAGTGTGCCTCTTAAATACATACCACATCAATTCTATCTTATGAAGACGATGTATTAAGGAGACTTTCTTGTTAGAAACCCCTTGCAACAACCGCATCTATTAAATGTTGCATGTCCTGCTCATTGTCTGAAATCAATACTGCATCATCAGCATATCTAATGTTATTGATATTATGTCCCCCAATGGTGATTCCTCTCATATCTTCTACATTTCTGAAAATATTTTCACTGTACAGGGAAAACATAAAGTATACCAGCATAATATATAAAACCAATTTAACACCTCAGCTGAATTACTGAGCAAATTATTCACCAGAGTCCGGGAAATTAAAGAAATACCAACTGACTAGAGAGACGGACGTCTGGTGAAGCTTACAATCAAAACGAACCAGCGCAAGTGCGAAAATGGAAGTGCATAATTTTATTGTCAGTTCATATGAACCTATTAAGCTGGATCATTTTACATAGATCATGAGTAGTATATCCGGTAGTAGCTTGTTACCAGCACCACACACTCGCGCGCTGGACCGATTCGGGTGTCGAATAGGGGACCCAACAGACCCCCTAATCGCACCCCTAAGGGGGAGGACGCAGCGCAGCACTCGCGGGAGGCTGCGAACCGCCCCCTATTCGCACCCCTAAGGGGGTCGAATAGGGGTCTGAACCGACCCCCAATCACACCCCCTAATGGTCCGAACCGACCCCAGCAAGAGTGGCTCGCCTCGGTAGTATCATTCTGACTCGATATATTACTCATAGCCGGATTTATTTTTTTGGAATTAAAGCTGTATGAGATATAGGGGTACGCACCATGAACAAGTGTCGGTGGCTACTGTTGGGGACGACGCGCCAGTGTGAGCGGCGGTGTAGGGGGGAATACTGACGGAAGCACAACGCCCATCTCAAGAAGGGGGAGGCACAGTCGCCTGTACGAACTGCGGCATCGGGGTGAAAACCACCCTAGCCCTCTGACGGCCGTGCGGAGCCAACATTAAATACCACAAACTGAGATACCAACAGGAGGGTCCGTTCCTCTCTGAATGGAGGCGCCTGAGAAGAATAAATATTTACATTACGGCAAAAGAAATT
>JACEFZ010011783.1:0-24579 GCA_014155875.1 Cepaea nemoralis | reverse complement strand
AAGGTTTTTGAGCGAAGCAGACCGGGAGGAGATGACACTGTTTAAAACCAGAGCATTAACAGCATCGGTACCGCAGGATTGGATGCACAGCTACCTCATCCCTCTCCCAAAACCATTCAAGGATCAGTCAAAGCTTAGCGGCTTTAGGATCATCACCATTCAAAATACATTTGGAAAGGTTTTAGAGAAGATAGTCGCTGTCAAGCTGCAAGAGTTGTTAGAAAGCGGGAAGCTTCTTCCAAGAGGCCTGGGAAGCTACAGGCCAGGAAAAGATACCTGGTCAAATGCAGCCACTTTTGCCTTTGATGTTTATGAGGGGTTCCAGAGTAGACAGGGAACGATGGCTGTAGCGCTTGATCTCGAGGATGCGTACAATAGAGTTCGATATGATATGTTGGTGACCGCACTGGAGAAGGGGGTCAATCCCTGGTTGGTGAACTGGATAGCAGCAGTCCTGCACTCTCGTCGGGTTGCTCTCCGTTTGGGCGCATGGACCTCAGAGCCACATATGTTAACCCCGGGACTGCCACAGGGATCTGCAGTCTCACCGGTGCTCTTTAATGTGTATACGAGCAAGATTGCAAACCTAGAAGCACCAGGGGTTGGAAGAATACTAACATTTGCAGATGATATTCTTGCATATAGGCAGGGGAGAGATAGGGAGCAAACAGCCCAGGAGTTACAGGCGACAGTAGATAAAGTGATTGACTGGTGCACAAAAATGAGTGCTGTCATCCACCCGGAAATGGCGGCTGTTTTGTGGTGCTCTCTGGACAACAGGATTGTAAGAGCTGATGTCCCAAGCCTCGCGATATATGGTAGAAATGTCAGCAGAGAGAACACACTGAAATATCTGGGGATCACATTTGACAGGAGCCTATCCTTCAAGGACCATGTGGAGACGGTCGTGACAAGAACTCAAAAGGGACTCAATGCACTTAAAACTATGGCTGCTATGGACATAGAGCAGAGAATGCTTTTCACACTATACCAGCACTTGATCCTCTCAGTAACTGATTATGGATTAGGTCTGCTCACTGTCTCAGAGAGTCAGCTGGTGAAGTTAGAGCGCATACAGAACGAAGCTATGCGGGTCATTCTGGGATGCACTAGAGACACCCCAGTAGTGTGTATGCGTTACATCCTTGGTCTGCCGACTGTTGCTGGTAGGCTCAAGGTAATGCAGGCGAAGGCATACCTCAGAGTAGCTGCAGACACAGACCACCCACTGCATGAGGCGATGGACGAAGTTAAGGGTCAGCGACTATTAAGAGGGAAATCATGGATGGCTCAGGCGGAGGATACGATCAGACAGGTGTGCCCCATGGAGAACATTAGGCGTGGAGAGGAGTGGGTCAGCGTGCCAGCGGAGCAGTCAGACTTGTGCAGAGTTATAATCACATTAAGCCGGGAGTGCAGGGAATGGCCAGCAGGGGCCACGGAAGTGGAAATCCAGCAACTAATTCAAGACAATGCTCACTCGAGTGATGTGATTATCTACACAGATGGTTCGGTGTCAAGAGGTGAGAGAAGTGGCTGGGGGTTCATAGCCAAAGCTAATGGTCGATGTTTGGGGCAGAAGAGCCTGGCATATGATACCACAACATCCAGCTTAAGAATGGAAGTGGAGGCAGTCACTGCGGCTCTCCGCTGGATGGAGAATACGACACACACACACATCGTGATTGTAACTGACTCAGAAAGCATGCTGACGAGGACGGGCAGACTTCGTGCGGAGTGGCTTGCTTCCCTTCGGAGGTCACGGGTGACAAGCATCGCTGGGATCTTTTCTCCGGGGCATGCCGGTGTGCTGTGAAATGAACAGGCGGACAGATTGGCTGGCTCTGCAGAACTTGGTGGAGTATTGATACATGACAAGGCAGACGTGGTTGCGGCCTTGTGGGAGCATGTGCACACCTCGGTGGAGCAAATGGATTACCATGGTCTGGCAAGAATGAGACAACGAGGAGTGACGAAGGGATCTGGCCGACGCTCAACGCTCAAAGGAAAGGCGAGACGGACTTATAATCAGAGTGATACTGGTACTATTAGTGTTGGAACTCTTCGCTGGCTGCTGAGAATGGGGACGGAGCACTTATGGGAATGCCCCGAATGCTGTGATATCGATTCCTAAATCAATTAATCAATCAATCAATCAATCTCTGCTCTGAGTGTGTAGCGTTTCACAGCCTGGATTCTGAGATAAGGAACACATTTTTGTTATCAATTTTCATTTTCTTTTCATTCATTTAATTCTTTTCATCTCTCCATCTTTCTCATTCAGTTATATTGCCTTAATTTAGTCATTGTAGTTCCTTACCTATGTGTAAGTGCTGTGGTTTCGTGTATTTGCTTATAGATAAAGTTAGTCGCTGCAACGTCCTTTCTTGTCGTAATTATGCTCTGAAAAGGTGCATTACTCCTTGTTCTTTTATATTGCTTACATTTCCACAGCTTTAAGGCAGCTCCACTAATTGTATTCATGTCTGCCCATGATGGGCAATGCTGCAACACACGTTAAACTGTCATTTTACCAGTTCAACAATGATGGAAATTAAAAGACGAATATCCATTGCTCAGAAATTAAAATAATTGAATAAATTGTGGATTGGGACAGATAAAACTATCAAAATGTGATTTTTAAGAGCACGCATCTTTCCCATTGCAACATATGCCAGTGAGACTTAGACACTTACTAATCAAGCTCAACAGCGCATCATTCCGTTGAATATAAATGTTATAGATGGGTTCTAAGAATAACTTGGATACAGAAAAGAACAAATGTGTCCATACAACAAGAACTTGGTCAACTAAAGACGATAATTAAAGTAATTTGGTCACTTGAATCTTGAAATTTTCGAGAGAACAATCATGGGGGATATATGCCAGGGAAGAGAAGAAGAGGAAGTCCAAATAGAAGATAGGTGCAGGATGTGACAGATGATCTCCATTTGGGTGTATAAGACGCGGGACATCTTGCTAATGACCGAGAAATCTTTCGGACGGGTGTTATGGGAGCGAAGTTCTGCAAGGGATATGCTACTGAATGAATGAATGTTGTATTCTTCTGAAGAAATTTCAGTGCATAGTTAAATTGACGCCGCATTAGCATAGTGGTTATATATTCGCCTCCAAGCCCGATGGTCGTGGGTTCGAAACTGCATTGGTGCTGTTTTTAAAAATTAACCGGTGTAAACAAGTTGACCCAGTCTGAAATGGGAGTCAATAAATGTCTTGAGAAGTCAAAGCGGCAGGCATCATGCTGACCACATCACCTATCAAGTGCCAAATGGTCTATAAAAAAATAGTTTCTGCCCTGGTCTTGCGGGAATGCGGTGGAATGAACAGGCTGATATCTTGGCAGGGAATGCATCTCTTGGTGGTAAATTACTTATGGACAAGGTAGAGGTGGTCGGGCGCCTGTGGGACCAGGTGGAGAGAGCTGGGAACAGGCTGGGAACCCAAATATGGAGAGATTGATATGACGGGGGGATCGGCAGGGGTTCTCGACGAATCTTGAAACTGAGAGGGAAGACCAGGCGAAGTTTCAATCAGATGGCAGTTGGAGCGATTAGCAGTATGACTTTTCGCTGGCTGTTGAACGAGTGAAGACGCGCGTGTGGGAAGGTCCTGAGTGCAATGACGCCGTTTGGTAGCTCAACTCTACTCAACTACAAAAGATATGGGTTTAATACCAATGTACATTAACGTATGTAAAAGTGTCTTTCACTGTTAGTTACTGTACTCGTAAGTCACATATGTTACATACATTACATAAATTACGGGACCCCAATGACAAGTATTAATAATGTGTCCCCCAAGTACTTGTGAGTGTGACATGCCTGATGTAGGCGGCACTGTGCTGGTGATTGAATCAAATGGCCACGTATTTTACCCAGGCACCAGACACAGGGCCGTTCCGTGGCGAAGGTGTTACGGACGCAGTTCTTAATCCCGCATACGGCGTTCGGAACACAGCTGCGGGCGATTTGGCAGCAGACAGCCTTGCGTTAGGTTTTTTATATAATGGTATGGGTGCCGGTCGATGAGAAAGCACTGGCAAACTACCTAACGTAAACTTGCCAAGAGATCACATTCAGCGAAAAAATGCTGGAGTTGACTGCCACGTCCTGTGAAGGATATGCAACTAACTTTAACAATACTTGCAAACTAGAGCTAAAGCTCTGTGAAAAAAAAGACGAAAAACTAACTTCATCATGGGAAAGGCGTGCAGTGCACAAAAAACAAAGACAACCAACATATTTATTTACTAAACAAAGTTATCGAAGAAGGCGACGTTAGCAAAAAGAGAGTTACATCTGACCTAATGTGCACATATCCGAATCTCACAAACTAAGCAGCAAAAGAGGCTAGTGAGATTTGTGAAACTGACGTGTGGCTTTCAAAATATCATCAATGTTTGGTTTGGAATTGCAGCATCCAATCAAGAGAACTGCTTTCAAATGTTCATCAGTAAATCTCGTTCGATGTGGTGACTTCACAGACTTCATTTTTGAAAATGTTTGCTAACAGGCATAAGTTGTTCCAAACACTGATGCCATACTAGCGACAAATGTCTTCAGCTTCAGAAACTCAACATCAGGTAAGCAGCGATACAATTCAAACAAGTTTTCCTTCTCTGTGCTTCTCTTTCAACAAGTCATTTTCTTGCATATCAATGGGCTTCAACTGTAGTTCAACTGGCACATCATCAATGTTATAATCGAACGGATTCTGGAATAGAAGAATGTCACTCTCGATTCTGTCAAGATCTGAAAATCTCTCCAAATTCTTTGAAACAGTGAAAATGAGAAAGGTTTTCTCCTTCCAATTGTGCTTCCAACAATGACAGCTTTCTTCGAAATCCTTTGATGGTTCTGTGGAGATCACAGACGAGGTAAATCTTTCCCTGAAGTTTCAAGTTCAGTTCATTCATGTCGACCGAAAATGACAACTTTGACAGACAGGTAAGATCTGACAGCTGTGAATCAGCTCTACCTTTTTCAGTGAGGAAAACATATATTTCGTTTCGGAGCTTGTAAAAACGAAGCAGGACTTTACAGCAGCAGAGCCACCTGACTGATCTGTGATAAGGCAAGTCACAGAATTCAGAATCAATTTCTTCAAGAAAAGCCTGGAACTGACGGTAAATGAATGCATGTTCCCGAATAAAGTTCACAGCAGAAACGCTAGTTTCAGTCCCGCAGAGTACTTGCTGATCTATGATCCAGTGTATGAACAGAGCGCCCGGAGTTTGCAAATCTTCCAACTGAGTCCTGATCTGCCCCACCAGACCCTTCCTCACTCCAGCCATATTTGTTTTCCTCCATCAACTGTAACACCTCGAAGCTGATTCCACTGAAGGTTATAGTCTTGCAAAGTTGTTTGCACTTCCACAAAAATGTCTTTCCCAGTTGTTGTTCCATGCATGCTGCAAACGGACGCCAACTCTTCCGTTATCTGAAAGTCCAAATTGACGCCACGAATGAACACGAGAAGTTGTGACGTACTCGAGAGATCAGTAGACTCATCCAGCGCCAGAGAATACCACAACAAGTTCCTGGCTTTCTCGCGTATCTGTAGCACTATTTTCTCTCAAAGTTCTTCTGTTCTCCACACAACTAAACTTGCCGAAAGGCTGATAAAAATGTAGCTTAAAAGTCGACAGGGTCGACTTCATTGCACCGGGTTTTATCCCATATGGCTCGGTCTATTTCCGCAGCGCGGAAAGCGTCGCACAAAGCACGAACTCCGTAGCTCTATCGACGACCCACAGGAGTCTCCGAAAAATTTAACTCGTTAACCGAAGGACGCGGCCCGGAATCGAACCCACAACCTTCAGAGCGCGTAACTTTCCAGAACACTTTTAATATGTTGATAGATGTTCTGTTTCGTAGTGACGCCGAAGATTATACTCTTTCAAAACGGCAACACTTTCGCTGCATATTACGAAACTGGTTTTCTGGTCCTTTGTTTCCACAAAGAAGTACTTTACTCCCCATTCTTCATTGAAAAATCGACATCAGCGCCCACTTTTCTTTTTCCCAGTAGCCTTAATTAAGGGTAAAGTACACGGGATCTGAAAATGAAAAAAAAAAAGACATTAAATTAGAAACATAATTAAAATTCTATTGAAGCACAAGAAAAGCAGAGGACTAGGGGTCACTTGTGAAGCTAAGGCTCATCAAATGTACATATACAGTTTATAGGTACATTTGTGTAATCGCACAGAGATGATAGAGATAATAGCACAACGCCGAATGCTCATGGGCCGTAGAAGAAAAGAGGAATAAGAAGACAAAGATATCTGTACGGCTAACAAGAAAAGAAAAGATTTATACATATCAGAAGAAATTCAGGTCGGTGTACAGGGAATCAGAATAATGTAATTGAAAAGATACAACATCTGATTAATAATGCCAATGCCCTAACAAATAAAAGTCATGATTAGATGCAATGACAGAATAGGCATCCCCATGAATAAACATACACATGATCATCCTTCACAGTACCAGTTATCTTCCATCACAGCATGGGTGGTCATCCAACACAGTACCAGTGATCTTTCATCACAGCACTATAACTGTAATCTGATACACAACACCAGCAATTATCAGACAAAAAGATGGAACAAAGGTCATTCATTCAGTAGCATGTCCTTTGCAGAACCTCGCTCCCATAACAACCTTCCGGAAAACCTCTCGATCATAAGCAAGATGTCCCGCTTCAGAAACACCCATCTGGAGATCATCCGCCACATCCTGCACCCATCTTCTCTTTGGTCTTCCTCTTCCTCACTTCCCAGACACATACCCCTCCATTATTATTCTCAGGCACAGACATAGCTATTATATTCCTATATTCCTATTTAAACTATGAAGGTTCATTCAACCCACAGCAGATAATCGTCAATCCACAATCAAGATCCTCTTGGATCTTTTGGATCTTCACAGGGCCTGTCTGTCCTCTAAACTGCGGTGTGGAAAAACAGTGGCCATGCTCGGTCGTGCCTGGGGCATGTTCGCCCATCTACTTAGTAGTGACTCTGAGTTATGAGTTCAAACCCTCTGCTGAAAATTAGACATCAGCATATCTTCGGCCTCAGTTGTTCTCAATGACAAAGAGGAGGGAAATGGCGTGACTGGGCTCTTATAGGCACACCAACACAACATCCCAGCATCCTATGCATTTTTTACCAGGGTATCATGGGATATGCTACTCCATACTCTTGTAGAGTCGCGACAGGCGGCTTCATTTGGTAATAGAATATATCTCATAATAAGCTTTGCAAAATATATAAATAGGACCGGCTAAATAAACAGCTTATAGCAGCCAGGAGGTCTCCGCACGTGTGAAGATCGCCTATTATTCTAAACATAATATTTGCATTTAAATTGTATCACAACGTCTCGTGTTTCATACGTTATATCAAGCAAGTTCGAGTACCGTCGGCGGGCAGGATGAAATGACGTTGCGGGCCGGATCCGGCCCGCTGGCCGTAGTTTGGTGACCCCTGGTCTGCAAGGATGCGAATGATGGGCAATAAGTAAAGAAACTGAACAAAATAGAGGCGGGTAAATGTGGTCTTTGAGCAGTGTGTGAAGGATGTCATGGACAGAGAAGAAAACAAACACAGAGATGTTGAGAGTTACATTTCTTACCAGAATGTTCATCACAACCAGAGGAACAAGACATTGGTGAAATGTGTGGGGCCTATCACCAGAAAACGTAACATATGTAGAGTAGCGTTATGTGGAACATTAACGCAGGAGGGACAGGGACCGACAGAGAAAGATATGCACATACACATTTGTTGTTTGTCCATCAAGAATGATGATGACCATTCATTTCATCCAGTGGGGTTGAAAGTATGGAAGCGTGAGTTCTAAGATGGCTGATAAGGCCTATTTTGGCTCGACATGTTCTTTGACAATGTGGGCAAAGAATGCTTGACGTTCCAGGAGGAGGATCTCCTGCAGTGGTTTTTCTGTCCAGCCTTTTCTTCACAGCTCTTGCAGTCCTGGTTGCTTCACAAGTGACTGAACCCTTATGTAATGATGCACGCCACGAATTATGGTCTTTAGCAGCAGTCTTCCGGGTGTCAAGATGAATTCCAAACCCTTTCAGTGAGATTTTCAGGGTGTCTTTAAAGCTTTTCCTCTGGCCGCCTTGGGAGCGTTTACCACAACGCAGCTCGCCGTAAAAACTTTGCTTAGGGAGCCTGTGATCTGGCATACGAGTTAAGTGACCAGCCCAGCGAATCTTATTCTTCATTAGTACAGTGTGGATACTGGGTATTTACGCTCTTTCTAGAACTTCAGTGTCAGGAATATTGTCTTGCCATTTAGTCTTCAATAGCTTCCTAAGGCAGACTGTGTGGAAGTGGTTTAATTTCCTAGCATGTCGCTGATAAACAGTCCATGTTTCACAAGCATATAGCAGTATGGATAATACAACTGCTTTATAGACTTTCAGCTTTGTTTGCAGGCTTATTCCATTTCTGTCCCATACCTTCTTGTACTGTCTGCCAAAGGCCGCGCTGGCCTTGGAGATTCTTGCATTCACTTCGTCATCAATTGTGGCAGCTTGTGACAGTGCTGCCAAGATAGGTGAACTTGTCCACAACACTTATTCTATGATCATTTACCTTTATATTCGGCACGGTGTGATTTTTCTCTGGAGCTGGCTGGTACATAACTACCGTCTTCTCCAAGTTGATATTGAGCCCAAAGTTGGCACAGGCATATGAGAAAGCTGAAACATTGTGTTTGTCGGATGTATGGTTGATAGCTCAACCCCAAAGAGAGAAAGGATGCTAAGTTCCTCTTTCCCAATGTGATCCTGTCCGTTTAATTATGATAACCTTTAATAGCTCAGTTGCTTGAGTCTATAAATAGAGACTCAGAAAACCAAGGAATACCTATAGGAAAAATGTACAAGTTTTTCCCCTTAATATCTAAAATCTCCTTTTTGTGGTTCCTTGCCTCTCCTCTCTCAGGTAACCTAATTTTATCTAGGGTTATTTTGATTAAATTAATTGACTATGATAAGTAAAAAATACACCCACGAAACGAAATGGCCTCGTTTTTCCCCATCATTTATTAACTATGCAGTTAGTAATGAACAGTAATGTTTTGACACAAGCAATTCAAATACATCAAATACCTGCATGAAAAAAGCAGAAGATCATTTACATCAAGATCTTTACATTTAATTATATTTTCATCTTTGACTCCCCTCCTCAAAAGTATTAAGCCTACAGGTAATTTCACAGGTAATTTTCCTGCAGATCCTCTGTGGTAGTAAATCTGAAACATAAAAATTGGTCTGCCCTCCCTTGTCTTGACTTGTGGGTTATGGATTTCTGCTCCAAGCAGCCACTGTGATATATTCAGCTTCAGTGTGTTGTTCTTCTCCCGGTTTGTAGAATATTTTAGCTGGCTCTAGATTTTTCCATATTTGGCAGGTAAATTATGCTAAATAAATATGACTTCTCCTATAAGGAAAATAGAACTTTTGCAGGTGGATAGGTTTCTGCCCCATTCTCTCACAGAGCATTTAGGAAAGTTGCATAGGAGAAAGATAGTATTGGTGTTCTCAATTAGTTATCCCCAACATAATTGTTTGCTCTCCATCCAATCTTCCATTATAAGGTGTTCAAGGTTTAGACTAGCAGATGTGCAGTTTCATCTTCACCTATGCATGTCCTCAGGGTATTCAAGTTGAGTACTACCTTGATTTATTTGGAATTTGACAACTATGTTCCCTATCCTCTACTGTATCTAGTTATTTCCCGGTGGTGACCGGGATTTTTTCACGGGGACTTCTAGTAGTAAAATTTCCCTGGTCTCTGGGTAGTGAGATCGGACGCCCGTGTGTATTGTTGCGCACGTAAAAAATCCCTTGGCAGTTGGAAATCGAAAAAGAGTAGCCTAACGGCGCTGCTCGGACAAAATTTCAAGTTAAAAATCTACCCAAAGTATTTCAGCATCCTCGTCGGTGATACGGAGTTCGTGCACTGAGTTGAGTTTCTCCAGACTCAGGTTTGAGTTGGGAGGAGAACGGAGCACTTATGGGTTGCACCCGTGTGCCGTGATGTTGATCCATCGACTAAACTAATCTAGTTATTTTCTCTATATCTTCTTCCATTAAAGAAAAATGGTCTCATGCATTAAGGGGTTTTAAAAATCATTCCCCATTGCAATTAGTATTTGCGTATAAACAATATAAGTGCATCATGGTATCAGTTCTTGTATAGTATTCAGATGAACTCTTTTCTAATCAAACGTTTCAATGCGAGTATTTTCCCTCCTCTTCACCGTGTCTGTAATATGCTTGTACTTCATTTATCATCATCATCATTCTCATTATCATCATCATCATTGTTATTACAATCATCATCATCATTCTCATGCTTATCATTATATCATTATCATCATCATCATTATCATTACAATCACAATCTTCATTATAATCATCATCATCAATATTGTTATTACAATCATCATCTCATTACCATTACACTTATCAGGACACTTGCCCATATGTTGTAACATGACTGATCTATATTACAAAGTGGGGTTTTGCTTAAGACACAAAGCCAAATGCTTGTAGTATGAGTGATATGCAATATGGGTTGTGTCGTGCTTAGGGCACAAAACCATATGATGGTACCATGAGTGATATTTAATACAAAGTGGTGTCATGTGTCGGAGTGCACTAATTTATTACTTAGTGTATGGGTAATCATTAACATGTTCTCTTCTGATAGAAAAGACATTATACACCAAAGTTGCCTTCTATTATGAGATTGATTGCCAGCTTATACTCCTTCTAAGCATGTTACTTCATCTCACTCATTCTCCTCATTCATCAGACAAAATATTCATATGTGCATGGATGATCATTTCCCTCATTCATCAGAAATCCTTTTTATACTTGCATGTAAGATAAGTAATTATACTTATGTGATTTCACAATGATAACTTTAAATGTTAACACCATTGACATCACAATGAAATCTCAATCCTTCCCCCAACCGTTAATCAGACACAACCATATCTGTATGGATGACAATTAAGCATATGTGTGTGCTTTACACATGATACATTCACAAATTCACAACAATGACATTACAATGTAATCTCAATCATTCCATCATCCTTCATCAGAAATTATAATATTTTCCTGGATGATAATAAGTCAGGTCTTAGTCAGATATGACTGAGCTACCGTATGACAGTAGACGGTACTACCTGCTTTCTGTCAGCACCGAATGTTGGGCGGCGCTTACCAAACCCGCCACCCCACATTGTGCCAACGGCTTCGGGCGGAAGAGCGCAATTGGGAGGGTACTAGCCTTATCCTGGTGCGAGGAAATGCAACCCAAAGACAAAATAAGTCATGGCAGGGCAGACCAGGCCCTAAGCCTTGGTTGGCAGCTGGTCTAGGATCGAAGCTCCGACAGGCGGACAGTTAGAGCATTGCTTTGCTGATCTGGCAGCTTCTGCAGCTTGTCTTGTTCCAGATTATAGGTGTCAACTTTCCTCTGGAGTGAACTAGGCAGGCCGAGAGAGGGATCATGCTGCATGGGCAACACATGGTTTCTTTATTTTAGCCCAGGCTTTGTGCTATGGAGAGGCAATAACTCCTATCCCTGGTCTTAACCGGTCTCGGAATCAAAGCGAGAGGCAACTGTTACGGGTTATAAGTCCTTGTCAGTTGGCGTAGACATGGGGCGACACGCGTTGCCTCTGACGGTGGGAGACACCTACAGGTGTCACTGATCAGCTACCGCCCGTCTCAAGCTGGGCATCCCCCAGCCAATTGGGTGCTGATCCGCCACAGCCTGCTTGCTTCAATGGGTGCTTGGGGCTAGGACAAAATCTGAATCCAATGCTGTAAAACCAATGCACCAGGTACTAATAAAAAGAATAGAAACCTCAAGCTACGACTTGCAACCTGGAATGTGAGAACCATGTGTCCAGGATTTTCCACTGACTTGACCAATATTGACGATGTGAGAAAAACGGCTGTGATTGATGCTGAACTCAATCGTCTTAACATTGATATTGCTGGCCTGCAGGAGACTCGCCTCGCTGAGGAAGGGTCACTCAGGGAAAACAATTAAACCTTTTTTTGGAAGGGAAGAGGGCAGGCAGAAAAAAGGCAACATGGTGTGGGCTTTGCAGTGAAGAATTCGCTACTGGGAATGATTGATATCCCAGCTGGAGGTAATGAAAGATTATTATCACTGCGCTTGGCAACCTCTTGTGGATTTGCCACCATTCTCACTGCATATGCACCGACACTCGCTTCCTCTGATGATGTGAAGGATACGTTCTATGAGCAGCTAGACTCTGCGATCAAGGCAGTTCCAAAATCCGACTACATTTATATGCTCGGTGATTTCAATGCTCGTGTGAGCAAGGACTCGAGTTCATGGCCAGTGTGCCTTGGAAAATACAACATCGGTCGCATGAATGATAATGGGATAAGGCTGCTGGAGCATTGCACTAGAAATGACCTATGTATTACAAAATCTATTTTTAAAACAAAAGAGATGCATAAGGTCACATGGAAACATCCAAGATCCAGCCATTGGCATCAGCTGGACTTCATTATCACACGGAGACAACATCTGAACCATACATCATTAACTCGAAGTTACCACAGTGCTGACTGTGATACAGATCATTCTTTGGTTGTTGCAAGGGTTAGACTGAGACCAAAGAGAATCTACACAGCTAAACACAAGTCTAGCTCCCAGGATTAATATTACTAACACTCACGATCCTGGAAAGTGCTTTGAATTTCAACAGCAACTTGAAGACGCTTTCAATGATACATCAGAAAATTGTATAGTAAATGATAAATGGAGTAAACTTAAGGAAACTATTTATAAAACAGCGGTAGGGGTTTACGGCACTGTGGATCATAAGAGGCAGGACTGGTTTGCGGCAAACAGCCAGATACTGCAGCCCTTGATTGATAAAAGAAGATAGCTCTCTTAAGAAACAAGGAAAGACCAACGCGTAACACTCTGAGTGAGCTGAAGCAAGCGAGGAAGGATGTACAAAAGGCTGCCAGGCAGTGTGCGAATGACTATTGGATCAAGTTATGTGACTCCATTCAAATCGCAAGTGATAAGGGAAACATCTGAAGCATGTATGAAGGGATAAAGAAAGCCTGTGGTCCAATGATCAAAAGAAGTGCACCGCTGAAAACCTTGACTGGAGAAATCATCACTGATAAGAAACAGCAGATGGATAGATGGGTCGAGCACTATTTAGAGCTTTACTCAAGTGAGACCAAGCTAGCGGATGATGCCCTCAACGCCATAGAGGCCCTGCCAACTCTTGACCACCTGGACACACTTCCCACTATAACAGAAGTTAAGTGTGCTATAAATGAGCTTGCATCTGGCAAGGCTCCAGGTAAGGATGGGATTCCAATAGAGGTGATCAGGAGTGGGCAAGACACACTCGCTCTACAGATCCACCAGCTAATAGAGCTATGCTGGCGAGAAGGACAAGTCCCACAGGATTTCAAAGATTCAAACATCATAACGCTGTACAAGAACAAGGGAGATCGGAGCGACTGTAACAACTATAGGGGTATCTCACTTCTGTGTATTGTTGGGAAAGTATTTGCCAGAATTGTCCTGCACAGACTTCAAGTCCTGGGAGATCAAGTCTACCCCGAATCACAGTGCGGCTTCCGTCAGAACCGGTCTACCATTGATATGATATTCTCATTGCGACAGATGCAAGAAAAATGTCGGGAACAAAATCAGCCACTGTCTATTGCCTTCATTGACCTCACAAAGGCATTCGATTTGGTCAGTCGTGAGGGTCTGTTCAAAGCACTAAAGAAGATTGGCTGCCCACCAACTCTTCTGTCCATTGTGGAATCGTTTCCACACAGGCATGAAGGGTATAATCAAGTTTGATGGCTCAACTTCAGAAGAGTTTGAAATCAAGAGTGGAGTTAAGCAAGGTTGTGTACTATCCCCCACCCTCTTTGGGATATACTTTTCACTTCTACTGAAATATGCCTTTCGTGATCAGGATGACGGTATATACATTCACTCACGCTCAGATGGTGGCCTCTATAATGCTCAGAGATTGAAGGCCAAGACCAAAATTAGCAGGGTACTAATCAGAGAGTTGCTTTTTGCGGATGATGCTGCGATTACGACCCACTCTGAGGAAGAATTACAACATCTACTATCTGCATTCTCCAATGCTTGTTCTGAATTTGGTTTAACAATTAACAAAAAGAAGACACAGATTATGTCACAAGGTGCACATGGTGTACCATCAATCTTTATTGACGACGCCGAACTGGAGATAGTAGACCATTTTACATATCTAGGATCAGAGGTAAATAGCAAATTATCCCTCGATCAGGAAATCAACATCAGGATTGGCAAGGCAGCAACAACAATGAACATGTTAGCAAAAAGAGTCTGGGAGAACAGGAAGCTTACTGCCAAAACAAAAGTCCTCGTCTACCAAGCCTGTGTCCTTAGTACTCTTCTTTATGGCAGTGAAACCTGGACAACTTACTCACGCCAAGAGAAACGTTTAAACAGCTTTCATATGCGGTGTCTGCGAAGAATACTTGGTATTAAGTGGCAAGACAAAATCACAAATACTGAAGTATTGGAAAGATCAGGTTGTGTGACGGTGTATTCCATGCTCAGTCTTTGTAGACTTAGATGGATAGGACACGTTAGGAGGATGGATGATGGTAGAATACCAAAGGACATCTTTTTTGGTGAATTACAGACGGGTAGGAGATCTCAGGGTCGGCCTCTACTACGATACAAAGATGTGTGTAAGCGGGATATGATTGATACAGGCATTGATAATGCACATTGGGAGCACGTCGCCGCTGAACGTGTTGCATGGAGGGCAACTATCAGATAATGGAATAAAGACAAAGGCGAAAACGATTGCAGATAAAGCACACACAGAGCATGAGAGACGTAAGATGGTGCAAAATGGTGAAAGTGACCATGTTTTCACATGCACCTACTGTGGGCAAACACTGCAGCAAGAATGGCCTTACCAGCCACACTCGCCACCGCCATGGATCGTAGTTATTAAGCCTTTTTGAAGCACAATGTACCAAACTATCGTCTGTTAAGACGGAAAGGTGCCACTGAATTAGTCATACTGATGTGGTTCACAAATGATATATTCACACCTGTTTAATAATGATGAAATCACCCATAAATCACCACAGGCATGCTTTCATCAATTACATAGAATTATGTGATCATTACGCATAATTATGAGATTCACAAAGGATGATTCCTCATGGTTAAGAATAATGAAAATACACATGGATCACCATATGCTCTCATAAAATACATAGAATTATATGATACACTCAATCCACATTCATTTATCATGCATCGTAACCACACTTGCAGGGGTGATGATTTGGCATTATTATGCTACTCACAAATGATAAATCCACATGGTTAACAACAATGAAAATACCTTTGACTCACCACATAAAATTATGATACATATATACATTTATTTGGCTCCGATGTGCTCCTGGAAAAAAAACTACTTGACTATTACACATTACACTAATTTGTCTTACCAGTGTTTGCACATTTAAAATAGTTTCTTCTTATTGAACTAAGTATTCTTAGCTTCCTAAATCTTAAGTTACTTACCAACTTCTAAATCACTGCTGATTGAGTTTAACTACTTAAGAAATAAATTGTACAACTTAGGTCTAATGCTTACACATTAAAGAAGTTGTTTGACAGGGAGAAACAGAAACTCACTGTGGTTTATCCTGATGTACAGTTTATCCATGACTATGATAACTGAATATAATATTTAGTTTCTAGTAAATTAATTTCTTAAGAACTAATCACGTGGTTTACAACAGATTGACTTACCAACTCTTCTCGGGAAACAGTCTCACAGACTAAACTAATCTAAAACATGATTGTTTTTAACTTCATTTTGGTTGCATGGCTTCACGACACGTCGACAACAGGTTGTAAGATCTGCCTTGGATTCGTTTTCCTAAATGTGATGTCTGTGTTGGCTGAGGCTTTCCTCCTCTTATTAATCAAACTATGTTATATTTTACTATTTGATTGGGAGGATGCTCTCACTCCATAAATCATCTCATATCTTTTCTCTCCCGTTCGTGGTTGATGTAAACAGGCCGTTTTCCGGTCGTTGGTCTTTTTATGTAGCTTTTTCCCCTCCAGGTTTTTTCTCTATCACGTCGAACAGCAGTCTGTTCTTGTAAAATTTGGATTTTAGAAGTGTGGAACAAACCAGCACTGTTGCGGTGGTAGTCTTGAAATGGTATTGCGGGAAATATTCACAGTGACGTTTACGGCTTGTGAAAAAATATATCACAGTGTTGCATGTCTGCCTCTGAGTTGGCATATAGAGCGCTATGATCAGCAAACGGCAATTCTCTGACGGTTTCGCTCCTGAGCCGCGTGTGTGCAGGTCTGCGACTACGACTGCCAGTGTACCCACGACTGCCGCTTCGACGCTCGCCCATCGCCACAGAGTTTGAAGGTGATATATGAAGTTGGATGACGAATGACTTGCGCGATGAATTTTCATTAATGTGTTGTTCACACATTTCATGAATGTGTTGTTCATATATGACATGAATATATTACTCATTGTTTCATTAATATGTTCTTCATTGTTTCATGAATGCATTGTTCATATATTTCATGAATGTGTTGTTCATACATTTCAGGAATGTGTTCTTCATTGTTTTTATTTTATTGTTATTATATATTTCACGAATGTGTTTTTCATATATTTAAGGAATGTGTTCTTCATTGTTTCATGAATGCATTGTTCATATATTTCATGAATGTGTTGTTCATACATTTCATGAATGTGTTGTTCAAACATTTAAGGAATGTGTTGTTCATTGTGTCACGCACTCCGACCAAGAATGTTGTATATTATAATGCTTCTAACATTCAGCAGTGAGGTATGTTTGTGGATATTTTATGGCAACATATTTATTATCAAGTTTCACTCACTTTACTGCCTGACATTTGTTGGGGGAATAATACTGATATTGTGCACACTGCATGTTGTCTGTGTTATCTTGTTTGTTAGATTCGGTTTTATTGAGGAGAAAAGAAGGGGGGGGGGGGGGGTTTGTTGTACGGGAGTAAGTTAATAAGTAAGACACAAATGGCTGTAGAAAAATAACTACACATGATAACAACTTGAAACCAGTTTATTTTTATACATACATTGTCCCTTTATTTCCCAACACAATTTCTCCAACATTGATGCACTTATCCCATCGTTTTATCAGCCCTCCCAAACTGGCTGAATAAAACTGCGTGCTTTGTTTTCATTTACCGGCCATGCCACATAACTGTGTGACTTACTTATTGACTCTCCCTCGTAACTTTTTCTATCCAACTATGCACCGATTTACGGGACAAACATTTGTCAGCATAAACACTGACAACCCACCTTGGCGAGACATTTCGCGAATGACGCCGAAGTTAAATGTGAAGTGAAAACGTGGTTTAGTATGTGTACCCATGGAGTGAGACAGAATGTGTACTCAGGGAGTGAGACAGAACGTGTACTCAGGGAATGAGACAGAATGTGTGCTTCGGGAGTGAGACAAGAGGAAACATAGTGGCACATTGGAGAACATGCCCGGATATTAACCATATGATAGCGTCTCTTCCTAGGGTTAATGGAGCATAAGTCTGCACTGATGGATTTGTGCTAAATATAGTCAATGGTCTCTCACTCTAAGACCTAGTGGGTGTTTGGAGACAGTCCCGAATTTGTTGATCAATCGGCAGACGAAGTGTGATGTGATCAATATTGTGTCGGTATTTTTTTTTTGTTTCCCATAAAATGTCCTGGCATCCAGGCTAAATCGAGATATGATTCTATGTACCAACAAATACATAGTTTGACACGTAGAAACATACTTAATATGTAAAACCGAAGGATGAATGAATATTAATTGCAGAAAGTAATACAGTTTATACACGAGCAGAAAACATTGAAGAATTGTAGTGATATTTGTTTAGAGGGGGGGGGGGTGGTATTTAAATTTGAGAGGATCGATTTAATTGCACCGGATTCTATTTCATATGGCTCGGTGTCTTTCCGCAGGACCACCTGCCGAAAGCTTCACACAAAGCACGAGCTCCTAGCTCCAGCGTAGACCCCTAGGAGTCTCCAAGAAAATTGGACTCATAACAGAAACTGGAATTGAACCCACAACGTTGTGAACGAACGAACGAAAATCTTTATTTTCAAAGGGTTAAGAATTGGACCCGCAGGCCCGTCTGACATTCTGCCCTTCTTCTCTATTTCCTCTCATACATTCTTTCATTCAACATCTCTTATGAAGTAATTATGAGTGTGGAGTTGGCGGTTTTAACCACTTTGCCACGATGTATCAGTAAAAACATCCATATAAAAATAGTCATGGCTAAAAATATCACCCACTCTCATGCTGAATTGAATTCCTGCCATTTTTTTCAATTGTAACATCAATACATCATATTGATAGTTTATTTAGTATGTCATGATGTGGGTTATACATAGTTTACACTTTTATATTCGTACCTCTTTAGAATAGGGAATGTCCATTGTGTCTGTCCTTTCTTTACGGCTTTTCCGGCATTATTACTTACCGCGGGATAAATGCCTCCAACAAGGTTACTAGATTCTAGATTCGCTGGTTGCTTTGAGATCTCAACAGGTGATGGTGGGTCCGATGATTTTAAGTTTATTCTTTTAGAGCTAATACAAATGCTGAAAGAAGGACCTTATCTGCCATATACACATGTTGTTCTAATAGGGTAGGATTATAGCCTATGATATTAGTTCGTTGTCTCGATCGGAAAATCGTTTCCTAATGTGAGTGAAAATAATTTCATTACATTTATGCCCTTTTAGGTCAGCGGTTGGTTAGGAGGGTGTAGTGTCAGAGTCCTACTCCCAACAGACCTTTAGACAGGACAAGGGATAGCATAAGACAGGACAGTACGGCCAGGGACAGAAGGACGACATGTGTTAACACCGTAGACAGCTACCAGCGACGGACTGACTAACCCCTAGGTGAAGGACAGGACAAGGTATTACTAAGACGCGTTACCCACCATGGACGACTTGAGATATACGCGGTCATACACCACGTGATAGGAGATCCAGATCCCAAGCTTGGGCAGACGGGACTGGGCATTCAATGTGGACGGTTGTGTTTGGACATTTGTTGAGCGGGAGAACAGATGACAGAAATGATTGCTAGTTCGAGCTGCGAGTATCTGATATAGTTTGTGTGTTGCTAGCGGCGGGAGCGATTATATATTTACATGACTAAATGATATTTGTAATATTATATACCATTGACGTGTATTTTCTCAATTAAATCTATGAAGATGTTTACCGACTTCGACTGATGTTTGTTAGCATGTAAATCACCTGCCGGGGCACATACAAGTTCATGAACCAGGAAAACATGGGAAGCTCGACCGGTTTGGTATAACCAAATAAAAGAAACATAGAAAACTAGACGGTTACGCCCGACTAAACAAAACGACCATTTACTTATATCAGTGATAAACAATGGCTTATTCACAGACAAATACGTTGATTTGATAGAATCCATACAACAGTTGTCTGTTACAGTAATAATATATAAAATTCTTTCACCAGACACTTCACGACTGACGGACAAAACTTCTACCGAAACTACCATTTTCTCTTTCCACAGCAGAACGTTCATAAAAATTCAAGAAACCATCGTAAATATATACCTTGTGGTGCTGGAAAAGAACATTAGAAACATTTAAGTACATCTTTTGATTGCATATTTCGAGCAGGCACTTAATTTTTTCATGTATGTAAATATTATTTCGTAATTATTGTAAACAAATTATATTACAATGGAAGTAATCCACCTATTTTTCTACATTCAATCAAACTGAGAATTTGTAAACATGTGTACCGTAAATGAGTGTATTGAGGCAGGGATGAAGCTAGGATACGAAGGTGATAAGCCAGCAGAATGGAGCGAGACTAGATTTACAGATATTCAAGATAGAGAAGAAAGAGAGCAGGACCACGAGCAGAAGTAACGTGTGACAGAGCTAGTAGCTAAACAATTAGAATCAGCGACAAAACAAAAAGAATTAGAATTGCAAACAAAACAGATAAAATCTGAAACTCTGATTAAAAATAAACAAATAGATTCTGAAACCCAAATTAAAATGAAACAGTTAGAAGTCGAATCGCAATCGCACATTGCAACCAAAAAGTTAGAAGTTAAACAGCAAGAGCAGAAACTGAAGAAATACCAAGGCATTGTTAAACCTTTTTTTGCGCAGGTGACAGCATCTCTGCTGGGACCCAACATTTTGAAATTATGATGCAACATCACGAAATTCCAAAAGATAATGGGTCAATGATCTACATCCGAAACTTCGCATTAGAACTTCTAAAGTTATTTAAACCATTCCTCAAGAACTAAGGAAAAAGTATGAGAATATTAGAGAAAGAATTATGCAACACTTTCTCCTTGACTCTCAGGGTACCAATTACAATTTTCCAACCTAAGCCTGAAGCCAAATAAAATATGCATAGACTATGTATCAGAAGTGCAAGATATTGTTTTTCTAAATGGCTAAGAGCAGGGAAAGAAAACAATGATTTTGAGTTATTGAAAGATCTGATGCTGAGAGATAAAATCATATCATCTCTACTCATACCATTAGCTAAGTTCCTGCAAGAAAAAGAATGTCAAAATACTGCAGAGATGGAACGGAAAGAATCATCTTATTTCACAGCGAATAGGGACATCTTTACGATAACTGGTAATGAAATTAATGTAGCATCTCCTGCCACATTTAATACAACTAAACCATTCAGCTATAAATGTAAACCCAGACAAAAATTTAACCCGTGCAAGTAATATAAACTATTACGCTGTGAATACGGGATGAGTGACGAAAACCCTAACTATGAAGCACACCTAGAAAGTATGATTAGAGGCTAAACGAAGCCGATATAAAAGAGCAACAAAATGTAATTGTTGTCGTAGCTGTGGGTAATTTTTGAATGAATGCAAAGGTAGAAAGATTTTAAAGAAAGCGAATGCTGCACTGATAGAAATTTCCTGTTCAGACAGTGAATTAGATAGTGAAGTAGAACAACAAGAATGTTAATGCGTTAGAAGTCATTGATGTGTTTAATTTGGACAAATTTATAGCATGTAATAAATTTCATACAGATGGCATGTTAGATTGTGGCCAAACTGTACCTTATGCATTTGATGATTGTAATGCTGTCATTTCCTCAAAAGGGAATCTATAACTTACATAATGGGTTTGTAAATAACAAACCATGCAAAATTTTACTCGATTCTGGATCTACCCTAACAGTCTGAATAAAACCTTTGTAGAACAGAAACACTACACAGGAAGATTAGTAACATGCCGTACGTTTTCAGGCACTATTGAGAAATAACCTTTGGCTGTAGCACATATCAAAACGCCTTTCATCACAGGCAAAATCATTTGTGCAGAGTTAAACCAATCTTGCTATGATTTAATACTAGGCAATCTACCAAAGATAAAGGATTGTTCTGAAGAACACATTACGGCCTGGGAACAAAAGCACCTTCAGGCTAATGCAGTAACTAGATCTACTGCAATGAAACAACAAGACGACTACAAAACAGAGTCGCTATATATGATAACGCCGAGTAGCACTGCCAGTAACAAGACTAAAGAAGACTTTGTCCTAGCGCAACGCGCAGATCCCTCTTTAGTGAACTATTTTAAGTTAATATACACAAAACCGAAGCTGACAAAAATCGCTTCATGGCACTTTAAACTTAAATACGGTATACTAAGAAGATTTTATGAAAGAAACGATAGCGTGGTACAACAAACTATTCTGCCAAAACAGCACCATCAGAAAGTACTACGAATCGTCCCATGACTAACCATTTGCAGGGCATACTGGGGTACCTAAAAACAACAACCAGAATTTTAACACAATTCTACTGGCCGATATTTTGCAGTGAAATAAAGAAATGAGCCAATTTTCTTCCACCTGCCAGAAAATGGTAAAAAGGGAAAGCACCCAAAAGCAGAAGTGCATCTCACAAAATTGACTTCAAGACCATTTAAAAAATAAACGTTAATATCGTATGGCCATTAAGACACATGTGTAACAATGGTAACAGATTCATTCTTACCATGGTTGTTTTTTGCACCAGATGGCCTGAGGCCATACCTTTGAAAACTATCACATCTAAAGCTGTCACGGATGTATTTTTCCACCTTTTGTCACGGATAGGTTTTCCAGATACCATCTTATCTGATAGAGGGACACATTTCATAGAAGAATCTACTCAGGCAGTCACTAACTCAATGGGCATTAAGCAATGAATACCTTTGAAACCTATCACATCTAAAGATGTCACGGATGTATTTTTCCACCTTTTGTCACGGATAGGTTTTCCAGATACCATCTTATCTGATAGAGGGACACAATTCATAGAAGAATCTACTCAGGCAGTCACTAACTTAATGGGCATTAAGCAATGCATTACAAGCCCGTACAGACTGCTTTGAATGGGGTTTGTGAAAAAATTAACGGTGACTTAAACCACATTCTCGGCAAAATGACAGAAGAATGCCCAGCAGACTGGGATACATTACTCCCTGTCATGCTGTTTGCGTACAGAGAAGTACCAAAAGCTAGTACTTGTTTCACTCCTTTTGAATTAGTTTATGGTGACAATCCACGAGAACCACTTAGTATGTACAAAGAGTTACTAACAGGTAGCGCCATTCACGAGGTGACTACCTCGACTTATAACATGGTCATTAACACTCGTGACAAAATGATGAAGTCTTGTGCCATCGCTAAATTAGCATTGCAAGAAAGCGGTCACACATACAGACAGTATGCAAACAAGAAAACAAAGACGTTACAACTACACCCAGGATAAGATGTGCATCTTTTACTTCCGGACAAGAAAGACCTTTTGTCAAGTTCTTGGCACGGACCTTTTAAGATCATTATATAGATATCCAATGTTGATTACGAAATCTTCATAAATGGAAAACATAAAATTTTCCATATTAACATGCCGAAACCTTACCATTGCAGAGACGAAGACGAAAGTGTTAACGAAACAGCTGCGACAACAGTCATTAACTAGACAGACACTGATGGTATTGAACTACAAATCCCAACAGTTGACAACACAGGGTCTACACTACTTAAAGAATGCAACACCATGTTCTCCAATACACCTGTAAAGACAGACAAAATTCAACATCACATTACTTTGACAGACTATACACCCATCAAATGCAATCCATACTCCATACCCTTGCATTACAGAGACGGACTTGACAAAGAGATCAACGACTTAGAAATTTACTGCATAATCAGGAAATCTCACTCAGAATATTCCTCACCCATTGTCTTAGTCAAGGAAAAGGATTCCACTGTTCGATTATGTATTGATTACAGGAAACGTAACGCTGTAACCAAATTAGTTGCAGAACCAATATCCAATTGTGACGACTTACTACTTAATTTGGCGAATTCACTATCAATTCAAAACTAGATCTGACCAAAGGTTATTTGCAGATTCCTATGCATGAAGACTCGACACATCTGACAGCATTCTCCACTCCTTTGGGACTCTAAGAGTGGCTATTTCTCTCTTTCGGACTGGTGAACTCTACTGCGACTTTTGTTCGTCTGACAAGACTTTTATTACATGGTGTACCGAATGTAAAAATCTACATTGACAACTTGTGCGTATATACAGACAACATGACAAGTCACATGACGATACGTATTTGACAAGACTAAACGTTTGGACTGACAATTATACCGAACAAGGTAGAAATTGCTTTTGACGAAATTGAATTCCTGGGCCATAAAATTTCAAATGGCGAATTAAAGACTGACGACAGAATTATCTCAAAGATTATTAATCTGACTGTGCCAAGAACAAAGAAACAAGTCAGAAGTGTATTAGGACTTGTGAATTATTATGGTAAATGTATTCCTAATCTGGCTAAAAAGACACATGTTTTTCTTCTTCAAATTTGTTGTTAAAATGACAACCAAATACAATTGTCAAAAGTGCCTGTTTGGAAGACTCACTCAAAAAGTTTAAGTATTTTTCTCAAAGCCACCTATCCTTAAGTTGCCTGACATAAGCCTACCATTTATTCTCAGATCCGACTAAGCGGCATATCGATTTCTATCGTTACCCTTCAGCGCCACTGAGACATAGACCATCCGATCGTCTATATCAGTAGAAAACTAACTCCAGCTGAAAAGAAATATAGCATAGCAGAGCTGAAGTCCCTTTCTGTCTTGTGTGCTGTTAAGAAACTTCGCAAATATCTTTTGGGCAGCCACTTCACCATTAAGACTGATGATAGTCCTCTCCTCGTCATCCAGCAAGGGAAGCAAAAAAAAAATATCAACATCGCGTGTAGGGCTTTGCTACTTCAAGATTATTTTCCCAAAAATTTTATTG
>JACEFZ010011782.1:0-80617 GCA_014155875.1 Cepaea nemoralis | reverse complement strand
AACTGCCGTTTCTAGACTTTTAAGAAAGGGTGTTAAGGGAAAAGGGATAAAAAGGGGGAAAAATTGTGGAAAAAAAATTGGGAGGAACGTCCAAGCTGCTTGGTTATGCAGATGATATAGATATTATAGGGCAAAGTGAACAAAAGACATTGGAAATATTGACTCACTTAAAGGAAAAAGCCCAACAGATGAGGCTAGTTATCAACCAAGAAAAGACAGAATATATGGTAATTTCATGAGACGGAATGGCTAAAAACTCTGGCCACATACAAATAGATAATATGATCATTAAAAGAACGGAAACATACAAATACCTGGGTACAATCTTCAACTGCTCCAACATCATAAGGGAAGAAATACAAACTAGAATCAACTCTGGAAATAAGATATACTATGCACTACAACATCTACTAAAATCAACGGCGCTATCTCGTAACACCAAAATCACAATATACAAAACACTGATCAGACCAGTTGTGCTGTATGGCTCTGAAACCTGGAGTGCAAAGACAGGAGACGAAGCCTTGTTACAAACCTTTGAGAACAAAATTTTAAGACGCATCTTTGGACCCATTAGGGATACACAAAGTGGAGAGTGGAAAAGAAGAAGTAACAAAGACATTTATGATCTGTTTAAGTCCCGCTAATCACTGGTATCATGAAGGCTAATAGACTACAATGGCTGGGGCATATAGAAAGAATGGAAGATAATAGGGAAACAAAACTCGCTTACACTCAGGAAATAAATGACCGTAGACCCCGAGGTAGACCAAGAAGACGGTGGAGAGATAATACATGTACAGACCTACAAGCACTTGGAATCAACGACTGGCAAGAGAAGGTCCACCAGAGAGACGAATGGAGACGGATTGTATTTGCAGCAAAGAACCTCAATGGCTCGGAAAGCTGAAGAAGAAGAAGAAGAAGAAGAAGATTGTTTTTATTGAGAAATGAAATGGTGAACTGAGTTCAGCAAGGCCGAACGGATTAGAGTTTAGAGCGTTCGTTATTAAACGTCCGGTGTGCTGATGCCGAGATATCGAGTTCAACCCTTACACCGGTCAGTTGGACTAAGATGTTAACTTCTCGTCCTTGGCTTCTTTTATTCACGCATTCATTCATTCAGTAGCACGACCTTTGCATAACATCGCTCCCATAACAACCTTCCGGAAATATTCTCGGTCATAAGCAAGATGTCTCGCGTCAGATACACCGTTCTGGAGATCATCCACTACATCCTGCACCCATCTTATCTTGGCCTTCCTTCTTCCTCTCTTCCCGGGCATATACCCCTCCAATATTGTTTTCTCCAACCTTTTATGACGTTTCAAGTGACCAGAATATATCAATTTTCTTTGTTTTATCGTCTTCAGTAGCCAACCTTCTTCAATATTCAGATCTTTTCGTATGGGTGCATTTGTTCTATTCTGCATCCAAGATATTCTTAGACGTCCATCAATTGGGGACGTAAATTACAAGTACTTCAGAAGTCGGAGTGGGTTCGCCAAATGACGGGTAACACTGGTAATACGGAAAGCTAATCAACACACTGATATCATCAGTTCAGTACACTAGAAGTGGCAGCACCAGCATCAACTATGCTTGAGTTTGCCAGCGAACGCAAAAGAAAAAACGATGGAAGCGGGCGCACTAGCGTAGTTGACATGGAACTGCCCTGTTCAAGTCATGAGCACGGTCGGACACCAGACCGACGCCGGGGCTCGTCGACTGCGAAAGTAAGGGAGAAACTGACCATCTATACGTCCGTGCATGCAGGCCTACATAACGCCATGACGCTATCACATGGCAGAACTATAGCCGGAATCTGCTTCCGGGCAATTTGAAATTGTCGAAACTAAAGTAAACACGTAAACATTATATGAACTAAAGTAAACACGTAAACATGTTATGAGCTAAAGTAAACACGTAAACATGTTATGAACTAAAGTAAACACGTAAACATGTTATGAACTAAAGTAAACACGGAAACATGTTATGAACTAAAGTAAACACGGAAACATTCTATGAACTAAAAGTAAATTCATTCTTACATAAACCAAAACACACACATACACACCTCCGCACACACATAATAAACACGTACATAGAAAAACACATCTGCATACATAGCAGACATGAATGGCAGACAGACAGACAGACAGACAGACAGACAGACAGACAGACAGACAGACAGACAGACAGACAGACAGACAGACAGACAGACAGACAGACAGACAGACAGACGGACAGACAGACGGACGGACGGACGGACAATGATACAAAAACATGCACAAAAAATTGTGCAAAGTAAGCAAATTCAGCCGCGGTGATATTAATTATATGTCTTATCGATGTACCGATCTGTTTAAACAATATTGGGCGGGCATCTTATACCCAAATACGCCTGCCGGTGTGAAAATGGGTCTGTTAACGTCAGTTGACTGTGGAACATAAAGTCAGTGAAGTGGAACTAACGCGGCCGTTGACATAACAACTGATATTAAGTCACTTGATGTGGGATGTAATCATCATAACCATCATCATCCTCATCCCTGTTGCCGTCAAGCGTCGTGGGAAGGAATAGTTTGAGGAATATAATAAAATATTATTAACAAATCTTTTCTCTTTTCGAAATAATTTCTGGACGTCTTGGAGATGTGATTTATAGAAGAATGCTGAAAATTAATTGGACAGCCAAAATTAGCGATCTGGATGTTTTAAGGGAAGCTGAGTCGCAAAGACAACATATCACAGACATCAGTAAGACGCATATATATTTCCCTTTTTATACGAGAAGCCGACAACTCGAACATATTCTGACGACCTGACAGATTTGCGGAAAGAAAGACAGATGAAAACAAGCGCGAGAAGATTCTTGACAGTCTTGTGTCATGGCAAGGAAGGGAGTCAACATACGAATTGATCCATGACGTATCTCTCTCTCTCTCTCTCTCTCTCTCTCTCTCTCTCTCTCTCTCTCTCTCTCTCTCTCTCTCTCTCTCTTGTGTGATAGAAGGACAGAATGTCAGACGGACCTGCGTGCCATAATTCGTAGCCCTTTGAAAATATAGTTTGTTCTTTCGTTCGTTCTCTTTATTTCTGGCTCTATCTGTTTTTTCTGTCTCTCTGTCTGTGTCTCTGTCTGTCTGTCTCTCTCTGTCTCTGTCTCTCTCTCTCTCTCTCTCTCTCTCTCTCTCTCTCTCTCTCTCTCTCTCTCTCTCTCTCTCTCTCTCTCTCTCTCTCTCTCTCTCTCTCTCTCTTTCTTGTGTGATAGAAGGACAGAATGTCAGACGGACCTGCGTGCCATAATTCGTAGCCCTTTGAAAATATAGTTTGTTCTTTCGTTCGTTCTCTTTATTTCTGGCTCTATCTGTTTTTTCTGTCTCTCTGTCTGTGTCTCTGTCTGTCTGTCTCTCTCTGTCTCTCTCTCTCTCTCTCTCTCTCTCTCTCTCTCTCTCTCTCTCTCTCTGAATAGACTGAATTATTTTGGGCATTGTATCACTTTGTAATATTACTCCCCTCAGTGTCTAGATGTGATGATGTTTACATTTCACAAGGGAACACAATCACGAAAGTGTTACAGTTGAGGATGACGTGCGAGAGATAGCGTTATAGCAGAGAGAAATGTTCCTGGTTCCCGCGTGACCAATTCGTTCAGTTTGTCGATCGGTATCTTGCTCTCTCCGTCTCTTCCCCCCCCCCCCCCACATCTTATCTCTCTTACATCTCTCCCTCTCTTATCTCACTTACCTGTCTCCCCATCTCTCTCTCTCTCTCTCAGCTCTCTCCCTCTGTCTCTCTCAGCGCTCTCTCCCCCCTCTTATCTCTCTCCCTGTCTTGTCTCTCTTACCTCTCTCATCTCTCTAACCTCTCCCTCTCTTTCCTATTATCTCTCTTACCTCTTTCCCTCTCTTGTTTCTCTTACCTCACTCCCCATCTATCTCAGCTCTCTCTATCCCTCTCTAACCCTCTCCATTCCTTACATGTGTCATTGGAAGGGTCTTATATACGAGAGCGAGTCAATAAGTAAGTCACACAGTTCTGTGCGATGGCATGTAAATGTAGTTGGTGTTTTCTACAGGTGTCATTAGGTGACAGCAACATCGAACTTTATATTCCCGTTCATCAGGTGGCGCTAGGTATCTCATGCACATGGGCAGCGCATAAACAAAATGGCGACTGTACTTACGGAGTGTACAACCAAAGAGCAACTTGCTGTTGTGCTTTTTGGGGGGGGGGGTGTGGGGGGGGGGGGGGGGGTAAAAGGACTGCCTGCAAAGGGCATTCATAAGGAAATGCTTCCTGTTTATGATGACAAATGTTTGTCCCGTAAAGCGGTGCATAGCTGGGTAGAAAAATTTTCTCAAGTACGCTAACATTGTTGATTTAATCCGATCTTGTCGTACTTTTGAGATTGCAACAGAAGATCCGTGCAGCGGGTGGAGGAAATGATTAGAGGTGACAGGCGAGTAACGATAGACTCTGTAGCATCTGCAATAGTGTGCTCACGTGGTTCAGCATAATGCATGATCGATTGAAATTTAAGAAAGTGTGCACAAGGTGGGTACCCAGACAATTGCAGGAGGAAAGCAAAATTAACCGATTTGGCCTGTCTTTGCATCATCTCTGTCGATACGAAGATAAAGGAGAAGGCATGCTGAACAGGATTGTTACTGGGAGAGAATCATGGGTGCATTACTACCAGCCCGAATGAAAGCGTGCTTCAATGCAATGGAAACATCCTTCTTCGCCTTGTGTCCAAAAATTCAAGGTGACGCCATCAGCAGGGAAGGTTATGCTGACAGTGTTTTGGGATTGTCAAGTAGTGCTTTTAACCAATTTTAAGAATACAAGTGACAATGTAAATTTTGAATCGTACTGTGAAGGTCTATAGATGCTTCATCATGCAATTCGAAGAAAACGTCAAGGACTGCTGACTAGAGGAGTCTTCCTTCTTCATGACAATGCCAGACCACATACGGCTCGATTAACTCAAGAGAAAATTAACCAACTATGGTGGGAAGTTCTGGAACATCCACCTAACAGTCCCGACTTAACCCCTAGCGATTTCCACCGTTTTGGTCCACTGAAAACACACCTTGGCGGGAGACATTTCGCGAATGATGCCGAAGTTGAATGTGAAGTGAAAACATAGTTTAGAAAACAGAGCACGCAGTTCTATGCAGCGGGTTTGGAAGGACTGATAACAGGATGGGATAAGTGCATCAATATTGGTGGAAATTATTTTGAGAAATAAAGGGACATTGTATATATATATATGTCACAAAATGAAACCGTGTGTTTATCCGGTTGATTATTACAGAGGATTTTCGGATTAAGCGGACGATCGACCAGCGACATCTATTTGTACTAACAGAGTAAACACAGTTGTACAGGTTACATCGTGTCAGCCCATAAACACATTTGGTGGTGAGGGAGAAGGATATGGAATGGTGCCGTTTGTCATCTATACTGCCGGACATCAGACGGAAATGGCTGCTGGGATTGTCACCACGGAACAGAAGAGTGACAAGTTTGTCAACATTTGAATGCAGATGGAAGCCGTGAGATCACAGGGGCAGATGTAAAACGGAAGTACCTAGTACGGAAAACAGTGCATCTGTCAATTCTTGGGTTCCGGAACATCAAGATGATTGGCAGCTTGGTATCGAAACTCTTTGTTGGGAGTTTACAGAAACTAGCTGGCTTGTTTTGAGAATCTAGGCAATTACTGACAACTTTGACAGGATTTAAGCCAGGAAAATAGTTCTTGACAGGGGATGATTTGCCACTGTGCCACCTGTGTGGGGGAGTAAAGGATAACGTCACGTGGACAACTTTGGTAGTTTGCCATATAAACTCGAGTTGAGATCAACTAGGGATGGACTTGAATAATGCTCTAGACAGAGTGCAGGGCACTGCAGTGCCAGTGGAAATAATATCTACCGTGTGTTAATTAGTGACTTAATTTTACACGTGCCTATATGGCAGATGTAGATATGATTTATAGGACTGCAGTAGTGCCATTTAAGGTATAACTTATTATAATATATTCGTTATAATTACTATAGACTGTGGCCTTGTTAAACTATAGTGTGATGATTAGCACTGTTAGTGGAAACTAGCTAGAGTAGTGAAGTGATACTTGGCTCTGTTAGCTAGAATAGATTAGTGAAGTGTTGATAAGCTTTACTAGTTGAGTAATGAAGGATAATTGGGATCTTCCCGTAGGTGTCCCTGGTGGGCGGGGTTCCGCATTCTGTTTGCTGATATTTTTTCTTTGTCATAGCCTGATTCGACTCTAGGTGGGTAGCTAATCTGCTCTATGACTAAGTCTAGTTAGCTAAAGATCATTAAGCAAGGTGATAGGCTTACACTCAGCCAAAAGGATCAGTGACTAGTACTATCACCAGATGTGTTGTTTCTATCCTAGGTTCCCTACCAGATCCAAGGAAACTCTACAAGTTTTGGGAAGAATTAAAAAACCCATTCTGAAGAACACCAGTTCAAGAGTCAATAAAGTTGCATACAGAAACGTAACTTACGCTAGAAGGAAATTGATTCATCAAAGAGAGTGATGCATACTGATGCACCACACAGCATCAGACAGTAGTAACGAACCGAGAACCGGCTAAGAGTACCTAGTGTTAGTACAGTAACAATTAACATTAGTAATTAGCACTTATGAACTGAGTGGTTCGATGTGCAACGAGGATGATCTGTTAACTAACTAACTAACTAACTGCGTACACACTGCAAAAGACTTGTGCAGTTTGTTTAGGAACATTAGGAACGGACATTGTGTAGAGTGCAACCGGTCCCTGATTAACTCTTAATACCACCGGTGTCTATTTCGGATGTTCATGAAATTGGATTACCAGAGGTCTACAGAGGCAAAGCATTATCCGGCAAGATGGTTCCGGCAACGGGTGAGACGTACTTGTTCTGACGTAACGTGCTGTGGTCTATCTTTGCTGCGATCAGCTGACTGAGTTGATGTCTGAGAGACAGAGTCTACACACTTTATAGAACACGTCACACATTTTCTTCGCATACACGTCTCATACACGTTACACTTTTATTTTAATAAATTACTCTTTATTAATTTCTAGAAGCAAGAGTTGTTGAGTATGTTGCGTTGGGGAAGTATGAGAAGGGGGCATAGTACGACAGTGTGAGAGTGATAGGAAAAGGTGTCCATAGGCTGATGGAGTGTGTTGGACGGAAGCTGGTGGATTCTCCAGAATATTGAGGGGAAAAAAAATAATATTATAATGTGGGTGTCGGATCTCCTCACTCCAGGGACGACACTTTAAAGGAGGACACGACATTATTGGGGGCTCGTAAACGTGATATTTGGACAGTGGGATCTCTCGTAAACGGGATCTTTGGACAGCGGGATCTATCGTAAACGTGATCTTTGGACAACGAGATCTCTCGTAAACGGGATCCTTGGACAGCGAGATCTCCTGCAAGCAGGAACGTTTGACAGGGGGATCTTCTGACAACGGGGTCCTTTGACACGGGATCCTTAGTTATAGGAGGGAGATATCAGTTTGGAGAATCCAGCTAGAGTGAATGTGGATAGGGGTTAGGACTAATATCTTACCTGTTCACACTTCACACGTCTGCATAGGTCTGTGGTCCTGATTCTACTCTTGTCACTGAGTGAATGTACTGTGTGTGGTAATATCTAGATTTATAGTACTTGTTCATATATCGGTATAGTAATTTGCAGTTATATTGTACTAGACCTGCTAGCTTACCTCTCTGTATAATGGCCACTCCTAAACTTAGCACGTTAGAATTAAAGGCAAGGGGGGAAGAAATGGGATTGGCTGGGTCTTCTCTAACGGATTACATACAGGAAGTGGAGAGAGAGTATCGTCAAGCGGAACGGGAAGAGCGAAAGGCCGAGTTGGAATTGAGAAGGGAAGCTGAGCAAGCAGCTAGGAAATTTGAAGCTGAGCAAGCAGCTAGGAAATTAGAAGCTGAACAGGAAGCACAGAAAAGGGAGCACGAGTACCGGATGAGGGAACTCGAGTTGAAGAGTCAATCTAATGGAGAAACTGAGGGAGCAGTTGGAGGTTCCTCCATCCCAGGATCAACACCAGTAGGTGGACATGGGTACCATGCTATGAAGTTTCCTTTAGCGGTCTACGAGGAGGACAAAGAGAAGATTGATCAATACCTTCAACGCTTCGAGGCTATGTCAGTTGCTATGGGTCTGGAGCGTAACAAATGGAATCTTAAGCTATCCCAGGGATTACGCGGGACGGGATACGAGGTTTATACTCGCCTGCCACCAGGACATGAGAACAATTATGATGAGTTAAAGACGGCTCTGCTGAAACGATTCGAGGTTACGTCACATACCTACCGGAAAAAATTTCGAGCAGCGAAACGAGAACCGGGAGAGTTGTTTGCCGCCTACAGTTTGCGTCTTAAATCTTATCTCCATAAGTGGATGGATTTGGCTGGGTTCGCACATGACTATGAGAGTCTGGAAGAGCTCATGGTGGTCGACCAGCTGAAGAAGCAAATGTCTAAACCTCTCAGGACGTTCCTGGGAGAACAAGGAGCGGAACGTATTGACCTCGTGAATAAATTAGCAGAACGGTTCGTCGAGGTACATGGGGAGGCAGGGGAAAACCTTTCCACCAACACCAAAAGTCAAGAGAAACATGACAAGAAGAAAGCCAAAAACTCAGGAACAAAAAAGTGGGAACCTTATGGGCAAAAATCAGAGGATAGTTCAGAGAAGAAGAAGGAGGGAAGCAAGAGCACTTCAAGCTCTACACCTAAACGACCGTGGTCGGAGAAGTGGTGTTCAATTTGTAAGTCACCCTCTCACAATACGAGGGACTGCAAATCGAAGGCTAAGAACCCTCACTTTGCAGCATGTCAAGTGACTTCCAAGGAGGTTGTCACGGAAAATGCCAAGGTCAACAAGGAAGCTCGCCACCAGGAGAGCTCATTCAAGTCCGACAATAGAAAATCTAGGACAGGGAAATGGTGCAACCAATGTCAGTCAAACACGCACAATGCTATTGACTGCAGGGGAAAGTCAGGAGACACTCAATTCGTCGTGTGCTCAGGGAAACCTAAGGTGGAGCCCACCGAACAGGTCGAGGCCGAGGAAGAGACTCCAGACCAGGAAAAACCACCTGTAGTGGAATTGGTAGAGGTTAACGGTCGTCAAGTGGAGTGTTTATACGACACAGGACTGGACGGGGAGGCCGTGATTTCTGCGGATCTGGTACATCCAGAACAATTCACAGGTGAAACCTTGGATATACAGCCTGCACAGAAGAGTGCTGTAGTCAGGAAGTTGCCCATTGCTAATGTGGAGATTCGGTCACGGTACGTCACCGGCACCATCAAGGCCGCTGTATTGACCGATCCCATTTTTCCAGTCATCCTAGGTTGCCGGTATGTCTTTCTGGGAATGCCCAGGGAGCCAATTCATATGGGAGCAATGCAGACTCGCTCTCAGACGAAAACGGAAGAGGCAGAAGCAATTGTGACTAACCCAATGCCGGGGGAGCTACGAACTGCCCAGAGTGAGGATGATACTTTACGTCCTTGCTACAGAAAGCTGCAGAAAAGTGCTGATCCACCAGGACGGGGGCAGTACTACATGAAGAATAGGATACTCTACAGGAGAGCAGGAAGGGGAGACAACCTATACGGTCAGTTGGTCGTCCCGAAAGCTCACCGATCCCAGATTCTTCATATGGGGCATACCATCTCCTTTAGTGGACACATGGGTATTGCCGCCACCATGCAGCGGATTTCCTGCCACTACTATTGGCCGGGAATGACAGATGATGTGCGTCGGTATGTGAAGTCATGCCCTGAGTGCCAGAGGGTGGCACCGAAACACTGGACAGCACCGGTGATGTTGGGTGAGATGCCCATCATGAACTCTCCTTTCGAGAGGGAAGCCATCGATATCGTGGGTCCACTTCCCAGGACTAGGAAGAGGAACATGTATATACTCACAATGGTGGATTGCTGTACAATGTGGGGTGAGGCGATACCGTTGACCACGATTGACTCGAAAAGAGTGGCGGACGCACTGATGGAGGCCTTTACCAGATTAGGCTTTCCGGATCAAATTCTGACGGACAATGGATCTCAGTTTTGTGGAAAACTCATGGAGGAGGTATTTAGGGTGTTTCACTCTAACCACATACATACCAGCCCTTACCACCCTCAAGCCAATGGACAAGTAGAGCGTTTCAACGGCACGTTGATGACAATGCTCAGGAAATTAGCGCAGGAAAAACCTGATAGGTGGGATGAATATATCACAGCAGCACTCTTTGCCTATCGGGAAGTTCCTCATGGCTCAACAGGACTACCACCCGCTACGTTGTTGTTTGGTCGTCCAATCAAAGGACCGTTGGAAGCCATGTTGAGGAGTTGGACTGAAGAGGGGACGTCAGAAGAAGTGATCTCATCCTATCAATACGTGGAGGAACTGAAAGAAAAACTCCACAAGGGATGGACTCTGGCAAATCAAAACTTGAAAAAGGCCAGGAAAAGACATGCGGCTTACTACAACCGTAGGTCTAAAGAAAGATCTCTAGAGGTAGGAGATAAAGTCTTGTTGTTACTCCCAACGGGAAACAACAAACTGGAGATAGGTTGGCAAGGACCATTTCCCGTGGAAAGGGTGATATCCAGAACCAACTATCAAATCCGGATCCGGGGAAAGTCGAAGATTTTCCATATCAATCTCTTGCGGAAATACGAAGAGAGACCCGGAGACAAGGCAGCTCACCTCATGGCAATGGCTGTTGCAGTGGAGACAGAAGTGGGAACCAGCGAGGGCAGGGAATATCCCTTGGTACACCAGGAAACCTATAGGGATGTACAAGTGAACCCTGATCTGACCTCACAGGAGAGGGAAAAGATAACCCAGGTTCTCAAGTCTCATAAGGAGATACTGACTGATAAACCAGGACGAACGAGGTTGGTGGAGTTTGAGATGACTTTGACCACACAGGAGCCGGTTCGTCAGAAGGTTTACCCAGTGCCATTCTCTAAAGAAAAGGCCCTGGAGGAGGAAATAAAAAAACTGCTGGAGGATGACGTGATTGCACCATCCACATCCCCATACAATGCGGGGGTAGTTTTGTTACGCAAACCAAGTGGAGAACACAGGTTGTGTATAGATTACCGACTTCTGAACAGTCATACACAGTTTCAGGTGGAACCTTTGCCGAATCCAACTCAGTTATTCGCTAGGCTCCATAAGGCTCGGTACTTTTCAAAGGTGGATCTGAGTCGGGGGTACTATCAGATACCAGTCAAACCGGAGATTCGACCACTGTTAGCTTTCAGTACACCCAGTGGACACTACGAATTCAAGGTCATGCCCTTTGGACTCAGCAATGCACCTAGTGTGTTTACACGCATGATGAGGACTTTACTAGATCCGTTACAGGATCCGTCCATCATCTCATTCATGGATGATATTCTGATTTCCAGTGACAGCTTGGATGACCACTTACAATCCTTGGAGAGAGTGTTTAATAGACTCAAGGAAGCCGGGCTTACTGCTCGTCCAACCAAGTGCATGATTGGTTACCAGACTCTGGAATTTCTAGGTCACACCATCACTCCAGGACACATTGTTCCAGAAGAGAAGAACCTGGAGAAAATCAGAAATGCACCAAGGCCAAAAACGAAGAAGGATGTGCGATCTTTTCTCTCGTTGTGTGGGTTCTACCACAAATTTATCCCACATTTCACTGAACTGGGAGCTCCGTTGACGGAAACCTTGAAAAAGGGATTACCGGATCAAATCATTTGGACACCAGAATGTGAGAATGCCTATAGTCAGTTAAAGGAGGCCTTGGTCAGCAAACCTGTATTACAGCTCCCTGACCTTTCCAAACCATTTGTGTTGAGAACGGATGCAAGTGCGATTGGAATTGGAGCCGCTTTGTTACAGGAAGGAAAAGACGATGCTTCGGTTTTGAAACCTGTGGCATACGCAAGTAAGAAACTTCTACAGGCGGAGAGGAATTATTCAACCGTCGAGAGAGAATGCTTGTCCCTCGTATGGGCAGTGCAAAAATTTCAGCCATATTTGTATGGAGTTAAGTTTCGGGTCCAGTCAGATCATCAGCCCCTGATGTTCCTGGCTACTTCTCAGAAGCACAACGCACGTTTGATGCGGTGGTCGTTGTTACTTCAACCGTATAATTTCACAGTAGAGTACATTCCTGGGAAGGAAAATGTTGGAGCGGACTTCTTGTCAAGACACCCAGCTCCTGAAGAAGAAGAATGAATCATCTGGATTAAACTCACGGTGGAGAAGAGTGAGATGGACTACTCTCTTAGGAGGGGGCCTATGTCACAAAATGAAACCGTGTGTTTATCCGGTTGATTATTACAGAGGATTTTCGGATTAAGCGGACGATCGACCAGCGACATCTATTTGTACTAACAGAGTAAACACAGTTGTACAGGTTACATCGTGTCAGCCCATAAACACATTTGGTGGTGAGGGAGAAGGATATGGAATGGTGCCGTTTGTCATCTATACTGCCGGACATCAGACGGAAATGGCTGCTGGGATTGTCACCACGGAACAGAAGAGTGACAAGTTTGTCAACATTTGAATGCAGATGGAAGCCGTGAGATCACAGGGGCAGATGTAAAACGGAAGTACCTAGTACGGAAAACAGTGCATCTGTCAATTCTTGGGTTCCGGAACATCAAGATGATTGGCAGCTTGGTATCGAAACTCTTTGTTGGGAGTTTACAGAAACTAGCTGGCTTGTTTTGAGAATCTAGGCAATTACTGACAACTTTGACAGGATTTAAGCCAGGAAAATAGTTCTTGACAGGGGATGATTTGCCCCTGTGCCACCTGTGTGGGGGAGTAAAGGATAACGTCACGTGGACAACTTTGGTAGTTTGCCATATAAACTCGAGTTGAGATCAACTAGGGTGGACTTGAATAATGCTCTAGACAGAGTGCAGGGCACTGCAGTGCCAGTGGAAATAATATCTACCGTGTGTTAATTAGTGACTTAATTTTACACGTGCCTATATGGCAGATGTAGATATGATTTATAGGACTGCAGTAGTGCCATTTAAGGTATAACTTATTATAATATATTCGTTATAATTACTATAGACTGTGGCCTTGTTAAACTATAGTGTGATGATTAGCACTGTTAGTGGAAACTAGCTAGAGTAGTGAAGTGATACTTGGCTCTGTTAGCTAGAATAGATTAGTGAAGTGTTGATAAGCTTTACTAGTTGAGTAATGAAGGATAATTGGGATCTTCCCGTAGGTGTCCCTGGTGGGCGGGGTTCCGCATTCTGTTTGCTGATATTTTTTCTTTGTCATAGCCTGATTCGACTCTAGGTGGGTAGCTAATCTGCTCTATGACTAAGTCTAGTTAGCTAAAGATCATTAAGCAAGGTGATAGGCTTACACTCAGCCAAAAGGATCAGTGACTAGTACTATCACCAGATGTGTTGTTTCTATCCTAGGTTCCCTACCAGATCCAAGGAAACTCTACAAGTTTTGGGGAAGAATTAAAAAACCCATTCTGAAGAACACCAGTTCAAGAGTCAATAAAGTTGCATACAGAAACGTAACTTACGCTAGAAGGAAATTGATTCATCAAAGAGAGTGATGCATACTGATGCACCACACAGCATCAGACAGTAGTAACGAACCGAGAACCGGCTAAGAGTACCTAGTGTTAGTACAGTAACAATTAACATTAGTAATTAGCACTTATGAACTGAGTGGTTCGATGTGCAACGAGGATGATCTGTTAACTAACTAACTAACTAACTGCGTACACACTGCAAAAGACTTGTGCAGTTTGTTTAGGAACATTAGGAACGGACATTGTGTAGAGTGCAACCGGTCCCTGATTAACTCTTAATACCACCGGTGTCTATTTCGGATGTTCATGAAATTGGATTACCAGAGGTCTACAGAGGCAAAGCATTATCCGGCAAGATGGTTCCGGCAACGGGTGAGACGTACTTGTTCTGACGTAACGTGCTGTGGTCTATCTTTGCTGCGATCAGCTGACTGAGTTGATGTCTGAGAGACAGAGTCTACACACTTTATAGAACACGTCACACATTTTCTTCGCATACACGTCTCATACACGTTACACTTTTATTTTAATAAATTACTCTTTATTAATTTCTAGAAGCAAGAGTTGTTGAGTATGTTGCGTTGGGGAAGTATGAGAAGGGGGCATAGTACGACAGTGTGAGAGTGATAGGAAAAGGTGTCTATAGGCTGATGGAGTGTGTTGGACGGAAGCTGGTGGATTCTCCAGAATATTGAGGGGGAAAAAAAATAATATTATAATGTGGGTGTCGGATCTCCTCACTCCAGGGACGACACTTTAAAGGAGGACACGACAATATATATAAATAAACTGGTTTCAAGTTGTTATCATATTTAGTTATTTGGCTACAGCCATTTGTGACTTACTTATTGACTTCCCCTCGTAAAACGGGCCTGCGTGCTCAAATCTTGACACTTCGAAAATAAAGTTTGTTCGTTCGTTTGTTAGTTCGTTCTCCGTTTCTTTCTATTTATGTGTCTCTTCTTACGTTTTCTCCCTATCGTAATCACAGATTGGTGGCCGGCTTTTATTATTAACCAAACTTGTTTCCCAAATTATAACTCTCTTAACATCATTACTGGCTCTCAAGCTTATCCATTCACTCCTGGACTTACCTGTAGCTCTTCAAAGTTAGTTGTGTATCACATCTGGGGGGATAGAAAAAAGATATTACAATGAATAAAGAAAACATCAAACAATATTAAACATAAATACATGAAGAGAAATTCACTCCGGCAATGTTGTCAAAGTTAAATAACTATATGGGGGAAAAGAACTAGGACAATATATGTAATAAAAGAACACGATCACAAATACATCACTAAAAGATAAAAATCAAATAGACTTTTCGATTACAAATACTTCATCAGCAAACTACTAAAAATAAAGCATGTTTGTTAAACGTCTCATAAACAGATAAGTATCATCGATCTACTGTAGGCTAACTGTTGTTATATAGAATAGTATATTGTTTTAATGTATACTATATGAATACTTTTATGGTATTATTTTTATAGTAATTTTCAGTAGCATACCACAGAAAAACCTTACTTTTTCTGTTTATGTTTTAATTTGTAATTATATTTTCCAATTAAATGACCACGTGTTCACATGCACCCACTGTGAACGGACATTTACAGAGCGAATTGGCCTTATCAGTCACATTCGCTACCGTCATAGGTAAAAGTTATTATGCCTTTTTAAAGCAGAAACTATCGTCTGTCAAGACGGCAAGATGCCAATGAAATATTTTCCAATTACATTTGTTTCTTAAGATCTGGTCGCGCTGTTCCCGATGAAGATTATTATGTTCGAAACGTCGTTTCCTTGTGGTGTTGTATAACTTATTTTTATGTTATTTTATATTGTTTGTTGTTGTTCTTCTCATTGATTCCTGCCTCCCCCCCCCCCCTCCTACCCCCACCTCCATTCGTGAATTACGTTTGCCGTATTGGCGTTCCTTGTAAGGTATGTACACTATGTCTGAGTTTAGAATCTCTCACTTTTCGCAAGAGTAAACGTACGTAGTATAATTGAAACGTCGTTCGTGATTTCTTGTCAAATTTACGTTCAGAAGTTTGCCATTGCTTTCTGAATGATCGTCCCCCATAGCAACTCGTTAAAACCGAGTTCAACGTGGTCTGCTGCCAAATCGGTTACATCTGTTTTTCGAACGTGGGTAAGCGAGCTTAGAATTGCGTCTGAAAGCTCTTAGCCACGGAGCCCGGCCGTGGGGAAGTAGAAAACGATATTTAGTGTTCCTTAAATGGTAAAAGACTGGAAAGCATGAAAGTACTTGCCGGGTAAAAAGCGCCCCGCCTTGACGCTATCTCTTTCTCTCCCTCTTTCTCTCCATCCATCCATCCATCCATCCATCCATCCATCCATCCATACTTACTCACCGACCCATCCATTCATCCATCCATCATTTCACACACCCATTCTTCCGTCCGCCCGCCCGTCCGCCCGCCCACCTATTCCTCCGTCCGTCCTTCCATCTGTCTGCCTACGCATTCATCTATCTTAATAAAAGCATGTTTTCCTGAGCCGTGTTACATGTACTATGGGAATAATTAGTGCTATTCGGTCATGTAGTAGTTCCTGTCGCTCATTTCCCACGTGTTTATGCTGCATGCATTGTTGTTGTTTCAGATTAATTTAATTAGAGATGTATGAATGAAATAATGTATGTACGGAGAGAGATCAGCAGAGTAGCATGTGTGCCCAATTCGTAACACTTTGAAAATGCAGTTCGTTTTCTCTCTCTCTCTCTCTCTCTCTCTCTCTCTCTCTCTCTCTCTCTCTCTCTCTCTCTCTCTCTCTCTCTCTCTCTCTCTCTCTCTCGTTTGAAACTGTCAGAATTTGTGTAAACGATGTAAGTATGTATGAAGGTTTGTATGTATGTATTTATGCATATGTGTGTGAATATGTGACTGCCTGTCTCATAAAATGGTAATATGCATTGTGAATATTCACATTTAATTGACAATGTTTGTTTTCCCATGTGAATGTAACATGCATAATAGATAATTGATGTACGAAAGATAAGTGATTTGAAGGGCCGAATTTAAGACGAGCCTGCATTCCCAATTTGTTACTCTTGAAAATAAAGTTCGGTCATTCGTTCTCTCTGCTTCCCTCTCTCTCTCTCTCTCTCTCTCTCTCTCTCTCTCTCTCTCTCTCTCTCTCTCTCTCTCTCTCTCTCTCTCTCTTTCTCACACACACACACACACAGACACGCGAGCGCGCGCGCGCGCTTAATCAGCCACACAATAAAACACACAAATCAAGAATCAATAAAGAGAGTACGTAAAATAAATCAGATAAATCACTAGGCACCTCAACTCTCTACACCTCACCTGCTGTTGTTCGACCCCGATGCCAGCTTGTACATTTCCGAATGTTTCATTAACGGATCTTTCCACATTTACGCAGGAACATACAGCGTAAATCGGTGAATGCAAGCGTAAATCGGTGAATGCAAGCGTAAATGCTATCTCCTATTTATTCCACAATTTGAATTATATGTTCGTTCATCCAGTGTGACGATTAATATGTTCGTTTCATCTCTGCATAGAACACTGTAGTTTCATTTGGTTATTGTGAGCATCTTTGATTTGTAGTCCGACATTGCACTCGTACTGTACGAGTACTGTGTGACGAATCATATGGTTTAGTTGTATGTGACGAACATTCTATTTCAGTACGGTTTAAAACGCAAAGTGATATTCAGCAAAATCCGATGAACTAAAACTGTCAAGTGTGACGAAAAATGTTTGCTTTTGGTCCTTCGTCTGCTCTTTTCATGATTGACAATATATAACTAAACTAATATTCTATAAACCACTGTGACGAGGCATGTCACATTGATCTCTACCTCAGCTACCACTTGCTATTTTATTAGATTTGACTGCTGAGATGTTATTTAGTGAAACTATACATCAATCGAATGTGGCGATTCATCTGACATTGCAGTGTGACGAAACACGTTACACGTTATCCAGTGTGACGAAAACCATGGTATTCCTGCATAACGAAAAACGTTAATCCAACGTGACAATTCACGTGATATTCCAATGTGACGAAACACTTTAATCCAATGTGACGACTCCCGAGATATTCCAATGTGAAAAACACGTTAATCCATTGCGACGATTCACATGGTATTCCAGAGTGACGAAATGCAGGCTAACCCAACATGCAGAAGTATATGTTGTTAGCCAAATGTGACGAATCACAAGCTAGTCTTATGTGGCGAAACATACGTTAGACGCTATGTCAAGGCGAATGAACTCACTTACAGAACCGTATATTAATCGGATATTACGACCAACATCTGAATCCCTTATATGCGAGCAAAACCATACGACAATTGACCATGTCTTGTGACGAACTATTTATTTGTTGCTAGCTGAACAGCGCATAAACGCCTTTGAATATAAGTGTTATAGACGAGTTCTAAAAATATCTTGGGTAAAGAAAAGAACAAATGCATCCATACTTCAAGAGTTGAATATTGAAGAAGGTTGGCTATTAAAGACGATAAAACAAAGAAAATTGAAATATTTTGGTCACTTGAAAAGTCACGAAAGTTTGGAGAGAACAATAATGGAAGGGTATATGCCTGGGAAGAGAGGAAGAGGAAGGCCAAAGAGAAGATGGGTGCAGGATGTGGCGGGTGATCTCCAGATGGGTGTATCAGACGCGGGACATCTTGCTTATGATCGAGAGGTTTTCCGGAGGGTTGTTATGGGAGCGAGGTTCTGCAAAGGACATGCTACTGAATGAATGAATGAATGAGCTTCCTATTGTAAATAGGCAAACATACCTCGATGAATAATATGGTCAACAGTATGCCGGCCTTCTTTACTTCCCAGAACATATCCAGGTGGCCAATTTTAGGCTTAATCGACCTGGAAACCCAGGTTAATTTGTTTTTAAATGTCTGCTGCGTTGGGGATTCGAACAGATTATCTCCGAACCGGCATCCAAGCTTGCTAGCCACTGCCCTCGCACAACTGCCTTAGTATAGAAGGATAGATCGTATTAAACCAGCGGTTAGAGGGTTCTACGTGACAACATCAGGATCCAAAGTGAGAGGACGACCCAGACAGAGTTGGTTAGATGGAGTAAAGGCGACACTAAAGAATTTCAAATATGACATTAGTACAGGCAACAAGACAAGCGAAACACACGCAATTCACATTTGCCTCATCTCTGCGACACTTCATGGCAAACGTAGTAGAACAAGAGAAGAAGACTTGTCATCTGTGTGCTGATATGTTGCGGAATATAGTTGTACGTACTTCTGAAGCAATAAGCTTCAATGTACTCATGCCAATCATATAACACCTAAGTAAATTACCCTTTATACTCGTGCCAATCATATAAGACCTACGTAAATTACCCTTTATACTCGTGCCAATCATATAAGACCTACGTAAATTACCATTTATACTCGTGCCAATCATATAAGACCTACGTAAATTACCCTTTATACTCGTGCCAATCATATAAGACCTACGTAAATTACCCTTTATACTCGTGCCAATCATATAAGACCTACGTAAATTACCCTTTATACTCGTGCCAATCATATAAGACCTACGTAAATTACCCTTTATACTCGTGCCAATCATATAAGACCTACGTAAATTACCCTTTATACTCGTGCCAATAATATAAGACCTACGTAAATTACCCTTTATACTCGTGCCAATCATATAAGACCTAAGTAAATTACTCTTTAACACTTTTAAGGCGAATTAGGCAAATATAGCTTTACCCATATTGTTGTAGTCCAGTCGGGACTCGGTGGGTGATGTGGGTGATTTACTGACGGCCTTTACTTCCCAATATATTTGCTCGTACCCATTTGAAGCATAGTCAAAAATGAATGTGTTGGTTTGTTGGCAGTTTAGTGAATCCTCTGGATTCTTGAAACATGGTTTCTTGAAACTCTGGAAAATTGAGTTGGAAGTCTACGCCAGATGTATTGACATTCATTCAAGTATTTTCTAGTGCAGAACTCCCCGTCCCCTCTCCATGCTCAGAAACCAGGAGAGTGTGCGGTACAGGTACTGAAACTTCATATCTAGAGAGATCTACAAGGTGATTAACCCCCCCCCCCCCCCCCCCCCCCCCAACAAACAAACAAAAAAGAAAAAAAGAAAAAAAGAAATACGGAACCAACACATCTTTGAATAATTTGGGAAGTTCTGGGCATCATTGGAACCACGCATAGGATTGGATCGAGACCAACAGTGGTTCCAGCAAGACGAGGCCACCCCACACACATCAAATGACTATATCCTGGCTGAGAGAGCTATTTCAGGGGAGACTGATCAGCATGAAGTGTGACTGGGAGAGGGCACCACATTCACCTGACTTGAACCCCTAGATTTGTATCTATTGGGGTATCTCAAGGATTATATGTACCAGAACAACTTTTAAAAGATTGGTGTACAGTAATCACAGCAAAGATCAGGGAAATCCTCATAGAGGAATGCGGTCGAGTAATAAAGGCTTGCGAATACGGTTCGTGAGCCGCTTACCAGGCGTTCGAAACGCAGCCGCCACCGATTTGTGCAGCAGACCGTGTCGCGTTGTGTTATAACGTGTTATTATATGAGCCGGTCGTTCAGAAAGCAATGGCAAACTATTGAACGTAAAAACTTGCCTAGTACATCAACAGCAGTTGAAATATGCTGGTGTTGACAGCAACGTCCTGCAAGGGATATGCAATATTTTTTTTAAAAAATGACAATTTAGCGCAACGTGAGCAAATGTGCATATAACGCTGCGAAGGCCATTTGGAGCATATTTTGGAAAGAAGAAAGATAACTTTTATGCAAAGCCACCGAGGTAACTGAAACTTTTGGAAATGATTTTACACAGACTGAAGTTTACGTTCAACAAGGTTCAAGAAATTTGCTTGACCTTTGAAGGATTTAATAAACGTTTAATAGTTGTTTGTGTGTGTGTGTTTCACCCTGTATATTGTGATGTCACTTGGTCATGATTCAGCATTCGCACATAAAGGCTGGCTGGGGTTAGGCCATAGGCTGGTAATGGTTCCCCTGCGTGTGTTAAGCATGAAACTGACCAGACTCCAGTACAATGCCAGTCATAACTAGCTTCTAAAAGGTAATATTTAAGCTTCTTGTGAATTGCATGTCCCTTATTATACATCGCAGTCACCACAAGCATTTATTGACCGTTTGAGATTTGTTAGACAATTTTACATTCAGTAGCCTGCTATTGCTGTCTAAGTAGCGATGGTACTTTTATTATGAAAATCAATGTAAAACTACCCGCTCCCAATTGGTGTGCGACTGACTACGAACCCAGGTATCCAGATTGTGAGACTGTGCACACTACCCTTAAGCCACAAGCACTCTCAGTGTAAGCAACCATAAATTAGACACTTGTAAGGAACTGAACGCTAGCCTTATGAACCGAACCAGACACCAATTACCTCAGAACCACAAACACTAAGCTCTTTACTTTAATCCTACAAGAATACCTCTTGCACATAACACGCCTTCAAAATCAAAACAAACCCACAACACGAAGCTAACGGTAATAACACCGCCCACAATAATGCCTCATTGAAGAACAGCGTAATGAATACACAGCGGGCAAAACAATTACTGTATATATAGAAAACCAGGTCGAATCAACAAGCACATCTCATTACCGGCATCCAAATCAATCGATACTTCCCAAATGTTCATGGTAAAATGGATTGTCCCAATGCACACGGATTGTGTTCATTGCACTAACCGACGTGGTTTTTAACGGGAATTTTAGGGTATTAGCGTAGAGGCAAGGCGTGAAACAATTACTGGGGGAGCTATAACTTTCAGTGTAATGTTTCTTTTAGAAATAAAGAATATCATTTATACACCGGATTGCTTCTAAAAGGAATTGATGTAAATGTTATAGGTAGATATACTTATAACATGTAAGTTTGTTCCTTTTAACTGATTAAGTTTCGTGGGATGATTAATCGTGTTAAGTGACTTCATGTATCTGTCGTGGGATTATATATACTGCATTATAATACAACATGTCTACTATCACACTAGAACTGTTGTTAATGTTGCTGTTGCTGTAGTAGTAGTAGCAGCATCAGCGGTAGCAGCAGCAGCAGCAGCAGCAGTAGTAGTAGTAGTAGTAGTAGTAGTAGTAGTAGTAGTAGTAGTAGTAGTAGTAGTAGTAGTAGTAGTAGTAGTAGTAGTAGTAGAAGAAGAAGAAGAAGAAGAAGAAGAAGAAGAAGAAGAAGAAGAAGAAGAAGAAGAAGAAGAATTAAGAAGAAGATGGCGCGGATAATTTAGAAATAATAGAAAGAAGAATGACATACAGACGAAAGAAAGAAAGAAAGAAAGAAAGAAAGAAAGAAAGACAGCAAGCAAAAAAGAAAGAAAGAAAGAAAGAATTTACACGACTTTGCGTCCACCTTGTTAGAAGAAATAGTCTGTAAAGAATGGTGATAACCACTCTAGACGTGCTAATAATGCCACGGAAGACAACTGGTGAAATTAACAGAAACGGAAAGGAAATCATCTGGTAGGGGGGGGGGGGGGGGGGGGGCGGGGGAAAAGGGGGGGGGGAAGGATGTCAGCATAGCCGAATTAATAAGGGCTCTGGTTCTTAAACATTCAGCGTCTTGATGCCAAGGTACCGGGTTCAAAACCTACCCCGGTCAGTTGGACTAAAGTGTTGACTTCTCGTCCTTGACATGGGGACGTAAAATACAAGTATCTCTGAAGTCGGAGTGGATTCGCCTGATGGTGATGGACACAGGCAATATGGAAAGCTCATTCACGCGTAAAAATCAGTCCAGGGCGCCAGAAGTAGTTACACGTATATGGGTCATGCTTCTGTTCAAAGCGAGCTAACGACAACAACAACAAAATGGAGTGGGGTATCAAGATCGCCAATTTCATGACACATAATGATGATGATGATTGGCAGGGTAATAATAATTATTACTGTTAAATCCGTGTACCCCTAAGGATGATTGCAGAATCTACGAATCTAGTCCGCTCGCACGTGGCAAGTGGTAAACAAAAGAGCAATGGGAAAATAACCCAGGAACGATCCTGCCAGCCTTAGGGTTAAAGGTTACAGGTTTAATAGTTTCTCATAACGAGACCCCCGGCAAACCATCCGCCGCACCATGTGTACAATTGTTTAAAGGGCACGAGAGCAGCCAAAAACCTTTCTCTCGTCCGCAAGCTCGGTATTTGTGACACTTTCATTTTGTGCACGTGCAGGGCATGTGTGTTACAAAAAGCCACACGGTGTTACGGTTAGATAAACAGGGTATGTATGGTATACATATAGTAACACGGTATTACGGTTACATAAACAGAGTATGGAATACGTATACCATACACAGTGATACACAAAAGAACTGAACCTGATCTAAGTTAGTAGTCACTACATGAGGATAAACAACTGAATTTCATCTAAGTTAGTAGTCACTACATGAGGATACACAACTGAACCTCATCTAAGTTAGTAGTTACTCCATGAGGATACACAACTGAACCTGATCTATGTTAGTAGTTACTTCATGAGGATACACAACTGAACCTGATCTATGTTAGTAGTTACTTCATGAGGATACACAACTGAACCTGATCTAAGTTAGTAGTTACTCCATGAGGATACACAACTGAACCTCATCTAAGTTAGTAGTTCCTTCATGAGGATACACAACTGAACCTGATCTAAGTTAGTAGTTACTCCATGAGGATACACAGCTGAACCTGATCTAAGTTAGTAGTTACTCCATGAGGATACACAACTGAACCTGATCTAAGTTAGTAGTCACTTCATGAGGATACACAACTGAACCTCATATTAGTTAGTAGTTACTTCATGAGGATACACAACTGAACCTGATCTAAGTTAGTAGTTACTTCATGAGGATACACAACTGAACGCCATCTAAGTTAGTAGTCACTATATGAGGATACACAACTGAACCTCATCTAAGTTAGTAGTTACTTCATGAGGATACACAACTGAACCTCATCTAAGCTAGTAGTTACTTCATGAGGATACACAACTGAACGCCATCTAAGTTAGTAGTTACTTCATGAGGATACACAACTGAACGCCATCTAAGTTAGTAGTCACTATATGAGGATACACAACTGAACCGCATCTAAGTTAATAGTTACTTCATGAGGATACCCAACTGAACCTCATCTAAGTTAGTAGTTACTTCATGAGGATACACAACTGAACCTCATCTAAGTTAGTAGTTACTTCATGAGGATACACAACTGAACGCCATCTAAGTTAGTAGTCACTATATGAGGATACACAACTGAACCTCATCTAAGTTAGTAGTTACTTCATGAGGATACACAACTGAACCTCATCTAAGTTAGTAGTTACTTCATGAGGATACACAACTGAACGCCATCTAAGTTAGTAGTCACTATATGAGGATACACAACTGAACCTCATCTAAGTTAGTAGTTACTTCATGAGGATACACAACTGAACCTCATCTAAGGTAGTAGTTACTTCATGAGGATACACAACTGAACCACATCTAAGTTAGTAGTTACTTCATGAGGATACACAACTGAACTTCATCTAAGTTAGTCGTCACTACATGAGGATACACAACCGAACTTCATCTAAGTTAGTCGTCACTACATGAGGATACACAACTGAACTTCATCTAAGTTAGTAGTTACTTCATGAGGATACACAACTGAACCTCATCTAAGTTAGTCGTCACTACATGAGGATACACAAACGAACTTCATCTAAGTTAGTCGTCACTACATGAGGATACACAACCGAACTTCATCTAAGTTAGTCGTCACTACATGAGGATACACAACCGAACTTCGTCTAAGTTAGTCGTCACTACATGAGGATACACAACTGAACTTCATCTAAGTTAGTAGTTACTTCATGAGGATACACAACTGAACCTCATCTAAGTTAGAAGTCTCTACATGAGGATACACAACTGAACCTCATCTAAGTTAGTAATCATTACATGATGGTACACAACTGAACCTCATTTAGTTAGTCGTCACTACATGAGGATACACAACTGAACCTCATCTAAGTTAGTCGTCACTACATGAGGATACACAAATGAACCTCATCTCAGTTAGTAGTCACTACATGAGGATACACAACTGAAGCTCATCTCAGTTAGTAGTCTCTACATGAGGATACACAACTGAACCTCATCTAAGCTAGTAGTTACTTCATGAGGATACACAACTGAACGCCATCTAAGTTAGTAGTTACTTCATGAGGATACACAACTGAACGCCATCTAAGTTAGTAGTCACTATATGAGGATACACAACTTAACCGCATCTAAGTTAATAGTTACTTCATGAGGATACCCAACTGAACCTCATCTAAGTTAGTAGTTACTTCATGAGGATACACAACTGAACCTCATCTAAGTTAGTAGTTACTTCATGAGGATACACAACTGAACGCCATCTAAGTTAGTAGTCACTATATGAGGATACACAACTGAACCTCATCTAAGTTAGTAGTTACTTCATGAGGATACACAACTGAACCTCATCTAAGTTAGTAGTTACTTCATGAGGATACACAACTGAACGCCATCTAAGTTAGTAGTCACTATATGAGGGTACACAACTGAACCTCATCTAAGTTAGTAGTTACTTCATGAGGATACACAACTGAACCTCATCTAAGGTAGTAGTTACTTCATGAGGATACACAACTGAACCACATCTAAGTTAGTAGTTACTTCATGAGGATACACAACTGAACTTCATCTAAGTTAGTCGTCACTACATGAGGATACACAACCGAACTTCATCTAAGTTAGTCGTCACTACATGAGGATACACAACTGAACTTCATCTAAGTTAGTAGTTACTTCATGAGGATACACAACTGAACCTCATCTAAGTTAGTCGTCACTACATGAGGATACACAAACGAACTTCATCTAAGTTAGTCGTCACTACATGAGGATACACAACCGAACTTCATCTAAGTTAGTCGTCACTACATGAGGATACACAACCGAACTTCGTCTAAGTTAGTCGTCACTACATGAGGATACACAACTGAACTTCATCTAAGTTAGTAGTTACTTCATGAGGATACACAACTGAACCTCATCTAAGTTAGAAGTCTCTACATGAGGATACACAACTGAACCTGATCTAAGTTAGTAGTTACTCCATGAGGATACACAGCTGAACCTGATCTAAGTTAGTAGTTACTCCATGAGGATACACAACTGAACCTGATCTAAGTTAGTAGTCACTTCATGAGGATACACAACTGAACCTCATATTAGTTAGTAGTTACTTCATGAGGATACACAACTGAACCTGATCTAAGTTAGTAGTTACTTCATGAGGATACACAACTGAACGCCATCTAAGTTAGTAGTCACTATATGAGGATACACAACTGAACCTCATCTAAGTTAGTAGTTACTTCATGAGGATACACAACTGAACCTCATCTAAGCTAGTAGTTACTTCATGAGGATACACAACTGAACGCCATCTAAGTTAGTAGTTACTTCATGAGGATACACAACTGAACGCCATCTAAGTTAGTAGTCACTATATGAGGATACACAACTGAACCGCATCTAAGTTAATAGTTACTTCATGAGGATACGCAACTGAACCTCATCTAAGTTAGTAGTTACTTCATGAGGATACACAACTGAACCTCATCTAAGTTAGTAGTTACTTCATGAGGATACACAACTGAACGCCATCTAAGTTAGTAGTCACTATATGAGGATACACAACTGAACCTCATCTAAGTTAGTAGTTACTTCATGAGGATACACAACTGAACCTCATCTAAGTTAGTAGTTACTTCATGAGGATACACAACTGAACGCCATCTAAGTTAGTAGTCACTATATGAGGATACACAACTGAACCTCATCTAAGTTAGTAGTTACTTCATGAGGATACACAACTGAACCTCATCTAAGGTAGTAGTTACTTCATGAGGATACACAACTGAACCACATCTAAGTTAGTAGTTACTTCATGAGGATACACAACTGAACTTCATCTAAGTTAGTCGTCACTACATGAGGATACACAACCGAACTTCATCTAAGTTAGTCGTCACTACATGAGGATACACAACTGAACTTCATCTAAGTTAGTAGTTACTACATGAGGATACACAACCGAACTTCCTCTAAGTTAGTCGTCACTACATGAGGATACACAACTGAACTTCATCTAAGTTAGTAGTTCACTTACATGAGGATACACAACTGAACCTTCATCTAAGTTAGTAGTCATCTACATGAGGATACACAACTGAACCTCATCTAAGTTAGTAGTCATACATGATGGTACACAACCTGAACTCATTTAGTTAGTCGTCACTACATGAGGATACACAACTGAACCTCATCTAAGTTAGTCGTCACTTACATGAGGATACACAAACTGAACCTCATCTCAGTTAGTAGTCACTACATGAGGATACACAACTGAACTCATCTCAGTTAGTAGTCTCTACATGAGGATACACAACTGAACCTCATCTAAGCTAGTAGTTACTTCATGAGGATACACAACTGAACGCCATCTAAGTTAGTAGTTACTTCATGAGGATACACAACTGAACGCCATCTAAGTTAGTAGTCACTATATGAGGATACACAACTGAACCTCATCTAAGTTAGTAGTTACTTCATGAGGATACACAATTGAAGCTCATCTAGGTAGTAGTCACTGATAGATCTAATTGTAGTTATCTAGGTATACACACTGAACGATCTAAGTTAGAGTTACTTATGGATACACAACTAACCCATAAGTAGTAGTTACTTATGGGATACACAACTACATCTAAGTTAGTAGTTACTTCATGAGGATACACAACTGAACCTCATCTAAGTTAGTAGTTACTTCATGAGGATACACAACTAACCTCATCTAATAGATCACAACTGACTCATCTAATTGTAGTACTTCATGTAGGTACTCAGGATAACAACTGAACGCATCTAGTAGTACACTAAGGATCAAATTAACCATTGAGGATACACAACTGAACCCATCTAAGTTAGTAGTTACTTCATGAGGATACACAACTGAACTCATCTAAGTAGTACGTCACTCATGAGGATACACAACTGAACACATCTAAGTTAGTGTACTCATGAGGATACACAACTGAACTTCATCTAAGTTAGTACGTACTTCATGAGGATACACAACGAACCTGCATCTAAGTTAGTAGTCACTATCATGAGGATACACAAACTGAACTCATCTAAGTTAGTAGTTCACTATCATGAGGATACAACAACTGAACCTCATCTAAGTTAGTAGTTACTTCATGAGGATTACACACCTGAACCTCACATCTAAGGCTAAGTACGTTACTTCATGAGGATACACAATGAACTGCCATCTAAGTTAGTCGTTCACTTACCTGAGGATACACTAACCTGAACTTCCTATCTAGTTAGTCGCACTACTATGAGGATACACAACTGCACTTCATCTAAGTTAATAGTTACTCATGCAGATACCCAACTGAACCTCATCTAAGTTAGTCGTTCACTTACATGAGGGATACACAAACTGAACCTTCATCTAAGTTAGTCGTCACTTACATGAGGATACACCAACCTGAACTTCCATCTAAGTTAGTCGTCACTACTATGAGGATACACAACGAACCTTCATCTAAGTTAGTCGTTCACTTACATGAGGATACACAACTGAACCTTCACTCTAAGTTCTAGTAGTTACTTCATGAGGATACACAACTGAACGCCATCTAAGTTAGTAGTTACTTCATGAGGATACACAACTGAACGCCATCTAAGTTAGTAGTCACTATATGAGGATACACAACTTAACCGCATCTAAGTTAATAGTTACTTCATGAGGATACCCAACTGAACCTCATCTAAGTTAGTAGTTACTTCATGAGGATACACAACTGAACCTCATCTAAGTTAGTAGTTACTTCATGAGGATACACAACTGAACGCCATCTAAGTTAGTAGTCACTATATGAGGATACACAACTGAACCTCATCTAAGTTAGTAGTTACTTCATGAGGATACAACAACTGAACCTCATCTAAGTTAGTAGTTACTTCATGAGGATACACAACTGAACGCCATCTAAGTTAGTAGTCACTATATGAGGATACACAACTGAACCTCATCTAAGTTAGTAGTTACTTCATGAGGATACACAACTGAACCTCATCTAAGGTAGTAGTTACTTCATGAGGATACACAACTGAACCACATCTAAGTTAGTAGTTACTTCATGAGGATACACAACTGAACTTCATCTAAGTTAGTGTCACTACATGAGGATACACAACGAACTTCATCTAAGTAGTCGTCACTACATGAGGATACACAACTGAATTCATCTAAGTTAGTAGTTACTTCATGAGGATACACAACTGAACCTCATCTAAGTTAGTCGTCACTACATGAGGATACACAAACTGAACTTCATCTAAGTTAGTAGTCACTACATGAGGATACACAACGAACTTCATCTAAGTTAGTAATCACTACATGAGGATACACAACTGAACCTCATCTAAGTTAGTAGTCACTACATGAAGATACACAACTGAACCTCATCTAAGTTAGTAGTCACTATAGAGGATACACAACTAAACCTCATCTAAGTTAGTCGTCACTACATGAGGATACACAACTGAACCTCATCTAAGTTAGTAGTCACTACATGAGGATACACAACTGAACCTCATCTAAGTTAGTAGTCACTACATGAGGATACGCAACTGAACCTCATCTAAGTTAGTTGTCACTACATGAGGATACACAACTGAACCTCATCTAAGTTAGTAGTCATTACATTAGGATACACAAGAGAACCTGAACTAAGTTAGTAGTCACTATATGAGGATACACAACTGAACCTCATCTAAGTTAGTAGTCTCTACATGAGGATACACAACTGAACCTCACCTAAGTTAGTAATCACTACATGAGGATACACAACTGAGCCTCATCTAAGTTAGTCGTCACTACATGAGGATACACAACTGAACCTCATCTAAGTTAGTAGTCTCTAAATGAGGATACACAACTGAACCTCATCTAAGTTAGTCGTCACTACATGAGGATACACAACTAAACTTCATCTAAGTTAGTCGTCACTACATGAGGATACACAACTGAACCTCATCTAAGTTAGTAGTTAGTTCATGAGGATACACAACTGAACCTCATCTTAAGTTAGTAGTCTCTACATGAGGATACACAACTGAACCTCATCTAAGTTAGTAATCATTACATGATGGTACACAACTGAACCTCATCTAAGTTAGTCGTCATTACATGAGGATACACAACTGAACCTCATCTCAGTTAGTAGTCGCTACATGAGGATACACAACTGAACCTCATCTCAGTTAGTAGTCACTACATGAGGATACACAACTGAAGCTCATCTCAGTTAGTAGTCATTACATGAGGATACACAACTGAAGCTCATCTCAGTTAGTAGTCATTACATGAGGATACACAACTGAACCTCATCTAAGTTAGTAATCACTACATGATGATACACAACTGAAACTCATCTAAGTTAGTGATCACTATAGTTAGTTAGTTAGTCGACAGATCATCCTCGTTGCACATCGAACCATTCAGTCCATAAGTGCTCGGATCCCCTCCTCAGCAAATCCCGCAGCGTGTAGCGGCTAACGACGCCAGTTCTGTGTTGGTTTATCAATCTTCTTTGGCTTCCTGCGTAGTGTTCTTGTTTGGCCACCCCTCTTTTAATTTGATGCTCCCGCAGTCTGGCCATTGTTGTAGATTCACAGTCATCACTTGGTTCTCGCAAAAGTCTCACTTCTCGTAGAGCATTCAGAATGTCAGCCTGGTCCATGGCGCGTCCGCCCTCCACAGTAGCCTCACCTGCGAGCTTGTCAGCCCGCTCATTTCCTTGTACTCCCGCATGACCTGGCACGAAGATGAAACTAATCTTTGCCAGCCGAGACCGCTTCAGAGGCAGCAACCATTCTCTTCGGATCGACCCCTCCTCTATCCTCTTGATCATGTTCATTGAGTCGCTAAGGAAACAAGCCCTAGTGAATGTCTGTGTCTCGAGCCATGGTATTGCTTTACTTACTGCCATGACTTCCATGGTCAGGCTACTTGTGGTTTCAGTGAAAGCACCAGATTCCTCCTTCACAATTCTCCCTCCGGCCCGAGCTGTAAAGGCCCATGAGCTTCTCACATGTCGGACGACCGACCCATCTGTGTAGATGACCGCGTCACCGTCTAGCGAATTCTCGAAAATCAACGCTTGTACTTCAGCCTCAACAGCAGCCGGATTTTCTTGTCTGCATTTTCTATAGTGATCACTATATGAGTATACACAACTGAACTTCATCTAAGTTAGTAGTCACTACATGAGGATACACAACTGAACCTCATCTGTGTTAGTAATCACTACATGAGGATACACAATGAAACTCATGTAAGTTAGTGATCACTACTTGATGATACACAACTGAACCTCATCTCAGTTAGTAGTCACTACATGAGGATACACAACTGAACCTCATCTGTGTTAGTAATCACTACATGAGGATACACAACTGAAACTCATGTAAGTTAGTGATCACTACTTGATGATAAACAACTGAACCTCATGTAAGTTAATAATCACTACATGAGGATACACAATGAAACTCATGTAAGTTAGTGATCACTACTTGATGATACACAACTGAACCTCATCTCAGTTAGTAGTCATTACATGAGGATACACAACTGAACCTCATCTAAGTTAGTAATCACTACATGAGGATACACAACTGAAACTCATGTAAGTTAGTAATCACTACATGAGGATACACAACTGAAACTCATGTAAGTTAGTGATCACTACTTGATGATACACAACTGAACCTCATCTCAGTTAGTAGTCACTACATGAGGATACACAACTGAACCTCATCTGTGTTAGTAATCACTACATGAGGATACACAACTGAAACTCATGTAAGTTAGTGATCACTACTTGATGATAAACAACTGAACCTCATCTGTGTTAGTAATCACTACATGAGCATACACAACTGAAACTCATGTAAGTTAGTGATCACTACATGATGATACACAACTGAACCTCATCTAAGTTAGTCGTCACTACATGAGGATACACAACTGAACCTCATCGCAGTTAGTAGTCACTACATGAGGATACACAACTGAACCTCATCTAAGTTAGTAGACACTACATGAGGATACTGAGTATCGGATATGTGTAGTAACATGCTGCTACGGGTAGATAAGCTGTGTGAGTGTATGTCTAACAACACATTGTTATTATGAAATCAAAAGTGTGTAGTGTACTTGTAGCAGCACAGTGTTTCATCAACAATAAACAACGTGTTACCAGAAAGAAATGACCAACATTAAACGATGTGTAACTAGAAATGAATCACCACATAACAAACATACAAATCACCATATAAAAATTAGTCTTGTATCACCAGAAAACAAACCCCACCAAAACATTAATCATTTATCACCATAAATATATCACCAATTCATAATGTTGTGTCACCAGAAATAAATCACAGATATAGACAAGCATCACTGGAAAGAAATCACCAATAATAAAAACCCTATCACCAGAAAGAACAGAAAGAAATCACCGACACATAAATATTGACTGGAAAAAAAAATTATCGATATACACGCAACACTGCATCACCAGAATAAAATCACAGACACACACTCTACCACCAGAAATAAATCACCGACACACAACTATCACCAGAAAGAAATCATCAACACGCAACACTGTTTTATCAGAAATAAATCACCGACACACAACAATATCACCAGAAAGAAATCACCAGCGCACAACATAGTCACGAAGAAAGAAATCACCGACACACAACATCGTATAACCCGACAGAAATCACCGAAATGCACAATTATCCCTGAACAGAAATCGCCCATAAAAAAACACAATTCCCATCTACCCCACCTAATGTTATATTTAACCAAGCGCGGTCAGCGTCAACGCGCGACCCCCACGCACTCACCGAGTCCACTCACCGTGGAACTGAACGGAACCCCACACAAAACAGTTTACAATCCCTCACGTCAGCGCTCTTAAGGTAACAACACACCGGGACAACCAGCTGCTACCGCTTTTTACAGAGGAAATGAAGAGATGTATAATTCCAGCCAAAAATATCAAAATGGCGACTGTCGATTGCCATTTCATTTAATAGTAATTGAATTGGCTCAGAGGGCTGAAACTAACTTGTTAAATTTTAATTAGGCAGCCTGAGTGCTTAAACTTTGTTTGTGTTGAGTAACCTCGGGTCTGATCCGGTGTGTTCTAGGTTGATTTGATGGGCGTAGGGTTAAGTTGGAGGGATACATGGATAAGGGGCAGAGGAGGGGGGGGAATAGAGAGAGAGAGAGAGAGAGAGAGAGAGAGAGAGAGAGAGAGAGAGAGAGAGAGAGAGAGAGAGAGAGAGAGAGAGAGAGAGGAGATACGGCAGGATTGCAGGTAAATGTATTGATACTAATTTTCCGGTGGCTTGTAGATGTACCGGATAGCAGAAAGGGAGATCTCAGATGGAAGGACGAGTGGGTGGGCCTGCTCCACCTGCTGACTGATCAACCGATTGACAGAGAGATAGACAGAGAGCCAGGTGGGCGGATAGGCATACATACAGATAGAGACAGATAGATGGGTAGAGACAGACGTATAGGAAGTGACAGACAGACAAACACACAGACAGTCAGACATACGGAGGTAGGCAGCAGGCAGGCAGCCAGGCAGGCAGGCAGACAGACAGACAGCCAGATAGACAGACAGACAGACAGAGAGAAATAGAGAGAGAGAAAGAGAGAGAGAGAGGGGGAACAGAAAGACAAGGGGCGAGAGAGAGAGAGAGAGAGAGAGAGAGAGAGAGAGAGAGAGAAGGGGGAACAGAAAGACAGGGGGCGAGAGATACGCAGGGAGGTATATACAGAGACAGAGAGAGTGGGACACAGAGGGGGGAAGAGAGGTAGTCAGAGAGAGAGAGAGAGAGAAAGACAGAGAGAGAGAGTGAGTGAAAGAGAGAGAGAGAGAAAGTGAGAGAATGATACAGAGAGAGTGAGAGAGAAAGTGAGAGAATGATAGACAGGAGAGAGAGAGAGAGAGAGAGAGAGAGAGAGAGAGAGAGAGAGAGAGAGAGAGAGAGAGAGAGAGAGAAAAGAAAGAGAGAAAGGGATTAAAAGGAAACAGAATCAGCAAAATCTGCATTTTTACAAATGAAAAGTATCGAATACAATAAGTCACTCAAATGTAATGCCGGAAAGAGGATACTGAAGTGTTACATAGACCTTGTGCTGTCGTATGGCAGTGATTCATCGAACATCAACGACTAAATTAAGAAGTGCTTGAGGTGTCATTTCTGAGAGGCGTATTTGAGAATATTTTGAACTACTCGAGTAACTAACCAGTACAAAGAAAAGGCTTCTGAAAGTAGAACACCATACATACATATGAGGAGACAAATGATGTTCTTTCGTTATCAGACGGGAGGCAGTGGAAAACATTGTGATGACTGGGAAAGTCAGCTTTAGAAGCGACAAAGGTAAACGGAGAGAAATTATGCTGGAAAGACGGATGGTTCCAATTGTGTGTGTGTGTGTGTGTGTGTGTGTGTGTGTGTGTGTGCGCGCGCGCTTGTTCGATTGTAACTCAAGCGTAGTCAATGTACATGCTACTACGCAAGGCACACGATGTAGGATGATTGCTGGTATTGTGCTACGGGTATTATTGCTGTTTACCCGCTGTACTGTACTGTACTGTACTGTACTGTACTGTACTGTACTATACTATACTATACTATACTATACTATACTATACTATACTATACTATACTATACTATACTATACTATACTATACTATACTATACTATACTATACTATACTATACTATACTATACTATACTATACTATACTATACTATACTATACTATACTATACTATACTATACTATACTATACTATACTATACTATACTATACTATACTATACTATACTATACTATACTATACTATACTATACTATACTATACTACACTACACTACTCTACTCTACTCTACACTACACTACACTACACTACACTACACTACACTACACTACACTACACTACACTACACTACACTAGACTAGGCTAGGCTAGGCTAGACTAGACTAGACTAGACTAGACTAGACTATACTATACTATACTATACTATACTATACTATACTGCACTGCACTGCACTATACTATACTATATTATACTATACTATACTGCACTGCACTATACTATACTATACTATACTATACTATACTATACTGCACTGCACTATACTATACTATACTATACTGCACTGCACTATACTATACTATACTGCACTGCACTGCACTATACTATACTATACTATATATTCCCCCCCCCCCCCTCGTTCGCCATAAACTCAAGTGTAGTTCATACGCGCTACTTCTAGTAGCATTGGGCATAATTTCGCATATTGATTACCTTTCCCTGTTACCCGTGACCCTTTCCATCAGGTGAAACCACTCCGACTCCAAAGGTACTTGTAATTTACGTCCCCAAGTCAAGGACGAGAAGTCAACATTTTAGTCCAACTGACCGGTGTAGGGGTTAAACCCACTACAGCAACATCAGCACACCGGATGTTTAAGAACGAGCGCTCTTGTTCACTCGGCCATGCTGAGTGTAATGGAGGAATGTCATTTGTGTGATTGAACCAGATCGCTACGGGCCGCAATTTGTGCATAAACTTTATGCCATTAGGCATGACCCATGTCGATGATCCAAACACGTTTGTTCGAGATACAGACCTTCACTTGGGCATTCTTCCTTAGTAACTCAATGTGTATGCTCAAGAAGTTAGAGACGGATTGGATTCGACGACAATGGTTGGTGTCTCAGGGGCTGTCACGACTGGCAAAGATTAGTTTCATTTTCGTGCCAGGGCATGCGAGTGTGCAAGGAAATGAGCAGGCTGACTGGCTTGCGGCTATTATGGAAAGCGGACGAGCCAAGGACCAGGCTGATATAATGAATGCTCTACGAGAAGTAAGACTTCGGAGGTAAGAACCAAGTGATGACTGTGAAGCTACAACCATGGTCAGACTGCGAAAACAGCAAGTTAAAAAAAAGTGTGATCAGTCAAGAACACTATGCAAGAAGCCAAAGAAGATTAATAAAACCAACACAGAACTGGTGTCGTTAGCCGTTACACGCTGCGGGATTTACTGAGATGGGATCCGAGCACTTATGTCCTGAATGGTTCGATGTGCAATGAGGATGTCTGTCAAGTAATTAACTAACCAATATCACGCAGGAATTTTTGTAGTACACTGAACAACGCACGTACAACGGGCTATAAATTTTGCTACTGAGAACTGAGCACTCCAAACAACCCCCATTTGACGTATGATCATGCTTCCTCTCACATCCCCGTGTGTTTAACTGAAAATGTTGAGCGGACAAGTGATCTAACAATACATAACTTGGTATAGCCAACAGTTGCTAGTGCCTTCTCAATTTACCCAGTTCACTGAAGTGCATTTGTGTAGCTTATTTGTTTAGTTGGTAGGAACAATGAATGCACAGCTTTGTTTCATTGAGAGGCAGGGCTGGGGAGGAGAGTCGAGGTTGCCGTGGGAACTCGAATTGTCTCGAACAGGGGCGTAGATGCATGTTATTTTAACACGAAATGGGTTCAACATTGTAAACTCGTATGGTTCCGCCTGGGCATTTGATTGGAGTCTCTGGTAATAAAATAGTTTACAAACAATAAAACTATGAAGGAAACATTACCATCCCAAGCCTGATTTATCTCAGTCTGGAAGTGTTGGATTGAATTATGCCCAGGTTACATCCTTACATAGATCCCCACATATCCCCCCTGTCGTGTCTCCATCTTACCGAGGTAGAGGGATTTGTGTGTTCCAATGACCCCAAGAGCTATGCCGACGGTCGCACAGCTACTGGTAGGGTCTCCCATGTCGGACTGGTCAAGAGATAGGAACCAGACGAAGAGAGGCACACACTACTGCCTTGTAGGTAGACTGGGGACATGGTCGTGAGGTAGATTTTCTCAGTATGATGCAAGTTTTCGAAGTGCCGCCCCTTAAATGATTTTTTTTTTCCTTTAAGAATGCCGCCCTTTTATGCCGCCCCTTAGGTGCTGCCTGGTGCTGCCGCCTCTCTGTATCGTAGCATGGCACGGCCCTGACTGGGAACAGTCAAAGGCTAGAGAGGACACACCCGAAAAATTCGTGTCGAAGTCGGATGTACTGAGCCACAGGCTTGACAAAACATTGCAACGTAATCCAATTAATTCATGATGTCACAAATTAAAAGACATCACAGTTGTGCTAACCCCGTTAAGTCCTGCCAGGCGGTGATAGTGCCGACCCGTTACCTTGAGGGGGGGGGGGGGGGGTCCACCTAATGCTACTGGTGGACACCTTACCCTGTTATGAGGAGTCAAGGAACAGAGGGATAGGGTAGGAGCTATTGACCAAACACCCTGGACACTCAACATACTACAGTGGAATGCCGAAAGAGTTTGTAACAAGAAAGTCCTCTTAACGAATCATCTTCATAAAGAGGGAATAGATGAGGCATGCATTTTAGAGATACACCTCAACTCCCATCACAGATTCTCAGTCCGAGGATATGAGGAAACCCGTTTTGACCGCGAAGGACACAAAGGAGGTTCTAATACTTTGTAGTGAAGTATCTGTGATCTCTGAAAACCACACGGAAATTGCAGGTGTTGATATAATGATAAATGACGTGGAAATGAAAATGTTACAATATATATATATATATATATATATATATATATATATATATATATATATATATAGCCCAGCAGATAAGGCTCTAACACTTTCAAACATGAAAATAACTGAGACAAACTGCATTATAGTCGGACATAACACCACAACAGGGAGAGCTCGACGTCCAACGAAACAACCATGAAGGTTAACCCGGTCAAAAAAATTACAGAATAAGTCGGATATTTCGGACGAAAGGTGCGAATATCGCAGCTCTGCTGTAAACAAGCACAGCGCAATTATGTACAAAAGACAAACATTCCTGGCAAATGAAGAAGAGGAAGATGTTAGTTAGTTAGTCGTGGTTCCAACTTCACGACAAAGGGTCACCCCATTATGCTCCGTTCCTGTACCAGTGAATCTCACACAAAATGATCCTCATTGTCCCATGTGAAGAAGAAGAATCCCCACACATGTGCAGTTCTTGTTTCGATCTAACGCGTTTGTGAAGTTCTAAAGCTGTGCAACACAATTCCTGTGGAGATTTCATTACATTTCTCGTGGACTGAAAAAAGTTATTATTTAACTAGTTAGTTATCACAATCCACTGACAGCAACAAACTTCAGTGAGAACGTGTGCACAAATAAGCTGCAAGTCATCCTCATATTTCAGTTACAACAAGAAAGAGTATGTTGATCATGTGACACTCTACAAAGAACTTTATTGGTCCAACTCGAGTTCCAGCGCAGAAATGACGTTCCCACATGAAAGTTAAGATATATCAGTATCAAGGCACGGGTGTCTAATGTTCGCCCTCCGAGGGTGGAATGGTTTCTGGGCAGACACACTTAGCTATGTCGATGTTACATAAATACGACAAACGAACGTCTCGAAGATGGATATGTACGACAGGAGAAAGACGGCCGAGAGTCATGACCCGGGCGGGCTCACCCCTGAGAAAGTAAGGAAGGTAAAGGGGCCGAACCATTCGGCGAGGGGGAAACTACTTCTGATGATCAGAAATCTCTTGTATTGCTTGCTACGCGGCTGTGTTTTTACAACTATCATCGTCTGGTGAATTTTCCTATTCAGAGCTTTCCATCTAAACTTCACTGAGGAGACGGCACATGATCATTTCAAATGTAGTTGGAACGATTAATAACGAATTGGCATTAATTAGTTATTTATAGACAAGCATCATATGCAAATTATGTTTTCTGATAAGAGTCTTTGCAATAAACAGCAACACACAAGGGCGTTTACTAGATTAATTTGAAGGCAACAAAGTTAGCAAATTGAGCATGGACAGAACATTAGCGGCGATCACATGTATACATATTCATAAAGAAATAGAGCAAAACATCGAGAAAAATGTTTTTAAGATAAATTAAAAATCTAGGAAATATAACTCTGAAGCAGCGAGTTTCAAAATTGTGCGGTAACGGGCCTTGGCAAGAAATGAGCTGCTGTCAGGGATGTTGTTTACACATATACAAGTCCCGTATGATGAGACTTGCAACAATTAGTAGATGCGGTTGTTGTACACAGTGAGCAACTGGGGTTAGAATTAAATTGTAAAAAGACTCAGGTTATGGTCGTCACTAGGAAAGAAGAAGTGCCACAATGTAATATACAAGTAAATGGAAATATTCTTCAACAAGTGAATCGGTACAATTATCTTGGAACAGTCATAACATCTGATGGGAGATGCCTTGAAGAGATTAGAACAAGAATCGCCATGGCGAAAGTAGCCTTTAGCAAGATGAAAAACATTCTGACCAATAAAAAGATGTCAATTGAAACGAGAAAAAGAGTGTTGAGGGGATACATAGAGCCTGTTCTTTTGTATGGATGTGAAACTTGGACAATGAGCAGTCAAGCTGAAAAGCATCTGATGGCTGCAGAAATGTGGTTTCTGAGGAAAATGCAAAGAATACCATGGACAGACAGAAAAACCAATGACCAAGTACTACAGGAGACAAATGAACATCGTAAACTGATTAGAGAAATTAGACGTAGACAGTCAAAAATTTTTTGGACATGTTATGAGAAGAAATGAATTGGAGAACTTAATGACAACTGGCAAGATCTAGGGGAACAGACCAAGAGGAAGACCGAGAGGAAAATACCTGGATGGCTTGGCCACATGGCATGGACGAGACAGGAACACTGAGCTGATCCACGACACTGGTGATCGAGTGAAATGGCGAGTCATGACCGCCCACGCTTTCCGGCATGGCACATGATTGATTGATTGATGATGAACCTGCTATGATATGTGAAAGGTAAAGACCATCACATTGTGAAGGCCTGTGCGGGCGGAAATCCTTAGAATATTGTAAACAAATAGTTTAGTTTAGTTTAGTCGACGGATCAACATCACGACACACGGGTGTAACCCATAAGTGCTCCGTTCTACTTCTAACTCAAGCCTGAGTCCGAAGAAACTCAGCTTAGTGCACGAACTCCGTAGCACCGACGAGGATCCTGAAATACTTTGGGTAGATTTTTAACTCGAAATTTACAATCTTTTGTATACAAATAAGTAGACAAATATTGGAATTCTAAAAGATCTAAACATGCAAGAAAACTGGTTCATAAACCGTATAATATCCATCCATCCATCATGTGCCATGCCGATAAGCGTGGGCGGTCATGTTCTGCCATCTCACTCGATCACCAGAGTCGTGGATCAGCTCTGTGTTCCTGTCTCGACCATGCCACGTGGCCAAGCCATCCAGGTATTTAATTCTTGGTCTTCCCCTTGGTCTGTTCCCTTCGATCTTGCCAGTTGTCACAAAGTTCTCCAATATCATGTCTCCGAAACTGACATACTACAACCATATTATACGTCCTAGCCGCTTGAAAAGAACAGTTATGGAAGGCATGGTTCCTGGAAGAAGTCAAAGGGATTGTTCAGCGCGAAGATGGTCACGAGGTATTGCAGACACCTTTGGCATAATGGAGCATGGAACGGGAGAAATGGCTAGACATCGAGAGGCTTTTCGGGGCACAGTGCGGGGGCGACGTTCTGCACAGGATCAACACATGATGATGATAACGAGTGCTGGAAATCAGGATCAACACATGATGATGATGATAACGAGTGCTGGAAATCAGGTGCAGGCGATTTGGAAGCAGACCGCGTTGTGTTTATTGGTAATAATGGTATGAGCGTCGGTAGTTCAGAACTGTCAAGAACTGTCATTTACTGCCAACATAGTACCTTGCTGTGTATGGCGGGGGGGGGGGGGGGGGTCTTTGAGCCTGAGGAATTAAGGCCACCTGGCTAGTGCAGTCACCGCGAACTGTGCAGGTTAGGATTTTCTTTTTGTCCACGACAGAAATAAATCCCACCTTACCATGGATTCGAACCCGGGTCTCACGAAGGAGAATCCGGCGTTCTAACCACTCGGCCAGCCGCTCTTTGTAGTTCAGAACACAAAGACATATTAATGAAGAAGGACGAGAGCTGTGACAGTTGGTTATGAGAGATATGAACAATTGATTAGCAGAGCTATGACAGTTGGCTAGGAGAGTTATAGACAGTTGGTCACAAGAGCTAAGGACAGTTAAGTTTGATAGCTGTGGAAAGTTGAGCAAGTCTGCTACGGACAGGTGTTCAGGACAGCTACGGACGGGTGAGCGGCACAGCTACAGACAGTTGAGCAGCATTTATATGAACAGTTGAACAGGATAACTAAGGACAGTTAACCGCGAAAGTTATGGGCTTTTGAACTAAAAGGTGAAAACCGCCGTGATGAAACTATAGAGAATCCTTAATCGTGTTACACTGTTTTGTTTGTCAGTCTTAGGAAGAGGCTATAATTCATATGTGAGACAGGCAATGCAAAACAACACGAAACATCTAAGGGCAATGAAATCAGACACCTCAATTAAGCAAAAGCGAAATGTTTATTAATCGGCTAAACAAAATGTGTGATGAAAGAAGGATGCGAAATTGAGAATAATAAAATACATTAGCAGTTTTCGATTGGCACGGATATAATGTTAAGTAAGATAAATGGAAGCAGAATAAAACATTAGAAGACACAGTAGCTGGAAACATTCCTGTTGTTTGCTTCCTTTATTTTTTATTTGTTTTCTTCTTTATTTCTGTGTTTGTTTGCATGTTTCTAATGTTCTTTCTTTCATTCTGCCTTACTATCGTCGTGTTCCTATCTCGTCTTTTCCCTCCTCCTAATCTTCCTCCTTCTATTTCTCGATAGGTATCCTGACCAACTGTCCATAGTTCTCCTACCCAACTGTCCATTTCTTTTTGGGTCATTTGCACATAGCATTCATTCCTGACCCTTTCGCCGTGGCTTTCCTGGCTAAGTGTCCATATCGCCCACCTCCCCCCCCCCCTTCTTCTTCTTCTTCTTCTTCTTCTTCTTCTTCTTCTTCTTCTTCTTCATGTGTAAAGTATAAATCAGACATCAGCGATTGTGACTCTCCAATAATCTATGACATCTGCTATTTTTGATGAAGTTGCTGTTGCTAACTTGTTAGCCATCCGTATGAAGTTTCCACGAACATCTGTCTTCTTCTGACTCTCTTGCCCAATATCCCCTCTATATAACTCTAATTTGTCTGTATCAACAATCCTCCTTATACTCCCCGTTCATTCCATGTGTCGTTCGTTATGCCTTTGATGAGTAGTCTCTGGACAATGAGCAGAGAGGCTGATAAATACATCCAACGGCTGTGGGTACGTGGTTTCTGAAAATAATTCAAAGAATGCCTTTGACAGACAGAAATTGGACGTACACAGTCCAACATTTTTGGGCACATTATGAGAAGAAATAAACTAGGAACTTGGTGACAACTGGCACGATTGACGGGGAAATAACAAGGGGAAGACAGAGAGGTAAATATCTAGATGGCTTGGCCACATTACATGGTCGAAACAATAACACGGAGCGGATCCACGACTCTGGTGATCATGTGAGATGGCGGAATATGGCCTAGATTTATCGGCATGGCGTATGATGATGATGAGTCTATCTTATAACAGCCATTCCTCGGCCTTATGTTACCCATATTACCAAAAGCATTCTCGAAATCATCATATCTATTGCCTACAAATTCTTCATCACTTCATTACCCGTGCCCAACATTCTTTTCCAATCTTTCATATAAACACGCAACTTTTCAGAAAGAGGATGTTTGTATTTCTATGTGAATGTAATGCAAAATAGATAACCTATGTACGAGAGGTGAGTGATTGGAACGTCCGAATGTAAAACGGGGCTGCGTGCCCAATTTGTGACCCTTTGAAAATAAAATGTGTTCGTTTGTTCTTTTGCTCATGATATTGTTAATTCCTTTTAAAGACAAACCATGGCAATACAAGCTAGAAAAACATACAGACATTCAGAGTCATAAAACACTGTATCTAAACGATGAGAGTGTCCCTCTAAAGGTATCTGTATGCTACGACGCACCAACTGATGGACCAAGTTTACTTTGATGCAGGACCTATAGGAAACAAATGTACGTTGGCGCACCACATAAAGATTGATTGATTGATTTAGGAACCGACATCACAGCATTCAGGACATTCCCATAAGCGCTCCGTCCCCATCCTCAGCAGCCAGCGAAGAGTTCCAACACTAATAGTTCCAGTAGCAGACTGATTATATGTCCGTCTCGCCTTTCCTCCGAGCGCCGAGCGTCGGCCAGATCCCCTCGTCACACCTCGTTGTCTCATTCTTACCAGACCATGGTGCTCCATCTGCTCCTCCGAGGTGTACACGTCCTCCCACAAGGCCGCAACCACGTCTGCCTTGTCATGCATCAATACTGCACCAAATTTTGCAGAGCCACTCAATCTGTCCGCCTGTTCATTCCCCAGCACACATAAAGGTGCACATTTACATTGCATCAACAAAAGAAACAAGTGCATATCGATGAATCACACCGCATAAAGGAACAAGTGTAAATTGATGCACCAGCTAAAAGAACAGGTGTTCTTTGATACACCACCTGAAAGAATAAATGTAAATCAATGCATCACCTAAATTAATAAGTGTAAATCAATGCACCACCTAAAGGAATAAGTGTTCTTCGATGCACCACTTATAGCAATAAGTGTAAATCAGTACATCACACCATACAAAGGAACAAGTGTATTTCGATGTCCTACCTAAAGAAATAAGTGTAAAACAATGCATCACATCATCTAAAGGAGCAGGTGTACATAGATGAATAACATCACCTAAAAGAACCAGTGTACATTGGTGCACAACCTAAAAGAACACGTACACATCGATATATCACCTAAAGGAACAAGTATACATTGATGCACCACCTAGTGAAACAAGTGCACATCAATGCATCATAAAGGAACAAGTGCACATCAATGCACTCAAACAGAACAAGTGCACATCAGTGCACCTTAAAAGAACACGTCTACATCGATGCACGACTATCTACACACACCGATTTAAATTTTACATCAAGCTGTCAACTCTTCCATTATCTTATGTGAAATTTAATTGACTCTTTCATGCTATGCCGTTTACAAGTGCTAATCAATATATTCCTCGTGCTATTTCAGCGGCTGCAAGAGACTCAGGCTAGACTAAGGGGAACAAAAACAGCTTGGTGGCTTTCTGGGTAAACTGGGGAAAGCCACCGTCTAGGAAAGGTAATATAGAAACACTTGTCTAATTCGCATGCAATGACACACTTTATTGACGGAACAATGCGCGGTAGTTAGATCGTTGGTGATGTCACGAACAAAACACTGCCAGAGTTGATTCAGTGTGATACATGCAGCCGCAGATACATATCAAATCTGTAAGAGAATAAGGGAGATACGGAGTAAGGAGTGAAAGTAATGGCCAAAAGAGAGATAGTAAGATAAGACCGAGAGATGAGAGAGCGGGTAGTGGATAGATAGTGTGAGAAAGAGGGAAGAAGACAACAACAAAAAAGGAAGAGACAAGAACAGAGAAAGGAGCATGGAAGGAAACAGAGATAGAAAATGAGACATAAAAAGGGAGAGAAAATGAATAGAGATAGAGAGATGGACATATACTGATATAGAAATTAAGACCTGAGCAGGGAAGATAGTGAAGGAGAGACTGAAGAAGAAGTAGGAGGAGGAGGAGAGGAAGACGTTGAAGAACAAGAGATAGGGGATAAGAGAGTGATAGTACGAGATAGAATGATATAGATCGAGAGAGAGAGAGAGAGTAAGAGAGAGAGAGAGAGAGAGAGAGAGAGAGAGAGAGAGAGAGAGAGAGAGAGAGAGAGAACAAGACCGGTTACTTGGAAGACATCAGAACAGTCTTAGTTTAATGATAAAGAAACACAACTATTGAAGCTTATACGTTGTATCCAAGACACTAAGAATTCAAGACTCCAAGACTCGAAGAACAATTCTCTTTTGGAGATGTACGGAAAGGAAACATAATTGGCTAGTAAGATTTGTGAAAAGGCAATTGAAAAGGGGAAAGATGCAAGGCAATCATTGATAAGTAGTTCAGATAAACTCTTGTCTGCGAGAGAGATATACACTGTAATATAGAAAGAAAACAACATAACGCCACACACGTATGAATTCGTTATTTGCCTAGGCTGGTATTTGTATGCGAATGTTTGTATGTATGGACACGCTAGCAGGTAGATTTGTATATACCGTCTTTCCGCGAAAATAAGCACGATTTTTCAGGATGTTTTTAATATAAGACCTACCGCTAAAATAAGCTCTAGTTAAGATCATGAACTAGAATGAGAGACTTGTTGCTGAATGGCCAGTCGGAGTACAGACGGATGTGGTTCATAATTTAATTCGTCACTCGAATAAAGATGACATGACTGTATTTTAATAAATGTAGAATTTTGTACATGAATACATGTAGATTTTTGTATCTGAAAAAAGAAATACAAGACATCCCCCGATAATAAGCTCAAGTGCTTTGTTGTAAGCTAAAATTAACATAAGACCTGTCTTATTTTCGGGGAAACATGGGTGTTTCATTTTAGGCGCCAGGGCACGCAAGTGTAGGTAGAAACGAACAAGCAGATAGGCTTGCCAGATTGGCTGCCGCGGGGCGTGGACGAGTAATTGACCAGGCTGACAGCCTACACGTCCTCATTTAGGACGGACGTGCACATGACTCAAGGGCTGGATGTGCTTCTCCAGCTTTGACCAGACTGCGAGAACATCAAGTCAGATGGGGTCAAGTTAGACGAGCGTCATGAGGGAAGCTGAAGATGGATATGCAACCAACACAGAGCTGCTGTTGTCAGTCGGTACACAGATAGTGAGGGGGGATTGTGTGAGCAATTATTGACTGATAGTTCGATGTGTAATGTGGATGATTTGTGGACTAATTGACTATAGGTGGGAATTTGGTTGTATGTATGTATGTATGCATGCGTGTGTGTGTGCGTGTGTGTGTGTGTGTGTGTGTGTGTGTGTGTGACGGAGACAGAGACACATAGAGAGACATAAAGACAAAACGAGATAGATAAAGACAGAGAGAGACATGGTGAGACAGAGAGAGAGAGAGAGAGAGAGAGAGCACATGGAAAAACAGAGAGAGAGCGACAGCGACATAGAGACACAGAGAGACAGAGAGAGAGACAGATATATAGAGAGGAAAAGACACACAGAGACAGAGAGAGACAGCGACATAGAGAGACAGAGATATATAGAGACAGAGACAAAGACACATAGAGACACATACACAAACACATGTACATTGAATGATAGTGTAGTTAGTGCATACCTATGTGCACATTGTTCTGCAAACTCAGTATCATCATTACGTGCCATGCTGATAAGCTTGGGTGGGCACGATTCGCCATCTCTAACGATCATGGGAGTCACGAAGCAGGTTTTTTTTTAATTTTTAATTTTTCCTATTATGTGGAAAAGCCATTCAGGTATGTATCTCTGCCTTCACCTTGCTTTTATCTTATTAAAGTCCATTTGGTTGTGTAATGTGATGACTGGAGTCGTTCTTTTTGGTGAGGAGTGTGATGCCAACTGGTATTGATGATGTTGCTATTTGATGATTTATTGAAGATTGTTTATACAGCTCCTACATTATTGATTTTTGTTTCCCGCCTGCAATTGCCTTGGCAAGGCTAGACGAAATTATTTCGCGGACGTTATACGGCCCGCGGGCCTGACTTTCCCCGCTCCTGCTCTAAGGGTTTGCCACAGGTCGATGCGGTCCATTGGTTAACCCTCTGGTATAGTTGTACTGCCGGCCAAACCTACTGCTCTTTCATAACCCTCAACTCCTATAGTGTAACTTACTACCAAACAATATGCAACAACGATGTTTGTGGTGCGCATACTTGGAGAGTACTCGAGTACTTCTAGGTAAGTGGTTCGTACATTGCACTACCATTACCCAGACCTGGAGTCAAATCTTAATAATGACAAGACTGGATCCCCCCCCCCCCCCCCTTTTCTCCCTATAAACACGTTGTTGAGTTACACACGGCCTGCTACAAATCGATACACTGAAATACTTCCGAGAAGCGGGAAAAGTAACTCGAGGAAGGAAGACAGTCACTTCACCTCGTAAATAGTGTGTCTAGTATACACATCAAGAGCTAACACTTGACACCGCTACGCAACGCGTGTCGCTTTTTATATCGTCGACCCCTGTAATGTTAATTCTTGTCTACGCCCATGGCTAAGTACAACACACGTCATCCAGTGTCATAGTAAACTAAGGGAACGGTGTACTCTTCGTTAATGGCACATTATTTCTTGCTACCAAGGCTGTACCGACAGCTAAATTACTCTCTTCCGCTTGTTGTGGCAATTTGTTAAGATAATTCCTGCCCGCAAAGGTTCTCAAAATTGGATCAAATGTCAAACATAAGGGGCGCAAGATGGTAACTCGTGTGGCGGGATTACCAAATACGTAATCAATTATTTACAAACAACTAAACGTGGTGCTACGTCTTAGATATGGCTGAGATACATTATGACAGTAGACGGTACTACCTGCTTTCTGTAAGAGCCGAATGTTGGACCGCGTTCACCAAGTCCGATACCCCACGTTGTGCGAACGGCTTCGGACGGATGAGTGCAACTAGAAGGGTTTAGTTTAGTTTAGTCGACGGATCAACATCACTGCACACGGGTGTAACCCATAAGTGTTCTGTTCTACTCCTAACTCAAGCCTGAGTCCGGAGAATCTCAGCTTGGTGCACACACTCCGTAGCACCGGCGAGGATCCTGAAATACTTTGGGTAGATTTTTAACTCGAAATGTTGCCCGGGCAGCGCCGTTAGGCTACTCTTTTCCTATTTCCAACTGCCAAAGGATTTTTTACGTGCGAAAACTGGAAGGGTACACGCCGTATCCTAGTGCGAGGAAACGCTGCCTAAAAGTTAAATATCACGGCAGGGCAGGCCAGGCCTAAGCCTGGGTCGGCAACTGGTCTATGATCGAAGCTCACAGTAAGAGCATTGCTTTGCTGATCCTGCAGCTTCTACAGCTTGCCTTGTTCCAGATACATTGGTGTTACCCTTCCTCTGGAGTAAGCTAGGCAGGGTGACAGAAGGATAATGCTGAACGGGAAACACGCGGTCACAACAATTCAGCGCACGCTTTGCGATGAAGAGGTATAACATTCACTACCCTCATGGGATGTAGTTGTGCATTGTTAGAAGCACATTTAAAGAAACTTTCGTCTGTCGAGGTGATTGTGAATTAGAGACATTACAAGTATCGGGAGAACACTATTTGAACTGAATTTATAGAGACCCAAGAAATGGTATTAAAATAAAATGTTAAATATAGCTCAGTCAGTGGGCGCTTTAATATGACCATTAGGAGTTTACGTTGAGAGTGTCCTGAGAGCGATAGAAGAAGGATTTGATACAAGCTCTCTTGTCGTTCGTTACGTGAGACAAACGGCACCTATCCCTCCGAGCACTCAGACATAAATAAATATGATGTTTTTAACCCTTCATCTAACCCTGCGTGCACTCAGACATACATTAATATGATGTTTTTAACCCTTAATATACCCAAGGCTCTGTGGCGAATGAGTTACGAACGCAATTCGTAACAAAGCTGCAGGTGATTTGGAAGAAGACCGCCTTGCGCTGATTTCCAAACAATGGTAATAGTGCCGGTCGTTTAGAAAGCAATGGCAAACTGCTGAAGGTAAGCTTGCTAAGAAATCACTTGCACCCAATCAATGTTTAGGTTGACTTCGACGTCCTGTAAATGATAAGCAACAATTGTTTGTAATACCCAAGGCAGGTTTCTGCTAAAGGAGCTATTGTGTGGTGTAGAGGACGATGAGTTAATGTCTGGTCATGGCAGACGAAACATCCAGTGTACTTATCTGGAAGAAAACCAAACATCGTGGTAATTGATTCCATCTAGTCATTAGTCAGGATCACTATCACCATCATCATCATCATTCTCATCACACTCCGAACAAGTCCAACGGGTGCTATTATCTCCTCCCGAACATCACCGCAAGCGTCTATCGTCTGACCGTATCAGTTTCGTGTTGGTTCATCAAATGGCTTCTGCTCTTGACAAAATGTTCATGTCTGGCGGCTGCTTGCTTCACTCCCAAATCCTCCCAATCTGTACCAGAAAGAAGATTCCCAAATTTCCTTAACGTCATATGTTCATTCAGCACCTCTTGCAGATTTTGATGATGTCTGGCACACCCATAAATCTCACCACCTCAGTCATCCGAAAGGTCGTTAACAAAAAGTCTCCGTTCGTTGCCTTTCACGCAGGGGTGGCCCAGGGTATAGATGACGGTTAGCTGGACTAATTCTATTGGAGGAAAAGCAAGAATCATATGGATTATATATATTGGAGGGAAACCAAGAATCATGTTGATGGATTATATCTATTGGAGGGAAACCAAACATCAGATGGATTCTATCTTTTTTTTTTTTTTCGCATGTCCTTTATAGGACATCGCTGTCAACAGCAGCATCTTTCAGCTGTGTGTTGATTTCTTGGCAAGATTACGCTCAGTAGTTTGTCATTGCTTTCTGAGCGGCCGGCTCAGTTATCCGCAAGTCACCAGCAGGGGTAGAACCGCTCCCAGTTCTCGCCCACTACGAGACTCAGCGTGATAAACGGGAATACGGAGAAAGTGGTGTAGCCCCTCGGCGAGAGAGACCGGCGGATTCTATGTACAGGGGGGAAAACCAAGACTCCGATTAATGGACTCTAATGGAATCTTTTGTTAAGTCCCGGGTGACTGACGTCTCTTTTCCTAATTCATATTTACCGTTACCGTTGAAAATTGTAAATGTTGCACCGGGTTTTATCCCATATGGCTAGGTTTATTTCCGCAGGGCGGCCTATCGAAAGCATCACACAAAGCTCCGTAGCACCAGCGACGACCCCCGGGAGTCTCCGAGAATATTTAACTTGTGAACAGAATGACGGAGTGAAACGAACTCACAACCTTTGGAGCGCAAGGCAGGCGTTTTAACCACTTCGTCAGGAGATCCCGTTAGGGGTGTTGGGAGCATACATTTGCATAAGAAGGCGAGATATTTTGTCTTAGTTGCGTTGTATCCGACAATCCCGAGCTTTCGTAGTAATTCTGTGACTCGATATTGAAAATCTTTTCTGGCTGCATCATTTTATCGGTATTTGATCAGGTTTCACTCTCATGAGATATCCAAAGCATCTTTTTATCTTGCCTCTTGGTGAAATCGAGGTTTGATATTACATATTTACAATGTCGTTTCACCTTCTGTCTATTTCAGAGACCCCAGGAGCCTTTCTCCAGCTGTTTATCCTTTTCTTATCTTGTTTATTTCTCTTTGCGGAATATTCCTTCTCTCTAAAAGTGCTGCGTAAATATTTAAACTCGGAGACTTATTTTACTTCAGTGGTTTTATTTTTACGAGGGAAAGTCGTAACAGGAATTTTATTATAAAGTGCATAGTAGTTTAATGTTTGCACTATTGTTAAGCTAAACCCCATGTAGGGATCGTGTGGATCGAGAAATTTATGCGTGTGCACTGACGATTACAAATTGGCTGTTAAACTATCGACTTCATAATTAAACACACATGTAACGTGCGTTAGTTTATGCACATCTGTGGTTAATGGACTAGTTAGGAATTTGCTAGTGCTAACAAGGGTAACTGGGTCAGAGAAGTAATAGGCTGATGTGAGGTCAACAAAGGTTGAGGTATTAATTATAAAACAAAGATGGGCCCTAAACACAATGGAGAGTAGATCATGGAGATGTCAGTCGTAGTCACGAAGGCGCAGAGGAAAACGTGACTGGAAACTAAGAGGCAAAGGGAAACTTAGAAAGGGTATGTTAGAGGAATTTAAATTAGGGTTACAGAGGTTAAATTATGTTTCTTGGGAGGTCTGCGAACAGTGAATAAAGACACAAGGCTGGGCAAATTACGAGGAATGGTGTTGTGGCGGAGTTAGAGAGAACTCCGCCTTGTGCTTAGAGTTAGTGGTTTGGGCAGACAGTGGAGGACTGAGGTCTGGCCCAGTAGAGTGGAGAAGAGATGAGAACAGTGTAGGCCAGTAAACGGCTATCATGTGGTCGCAGGATCGTATTGTGTTAGAGTATTCTCTGAGTGTGCTTGAATGTTCGTATGCAATATTGCTAGAGCTTAATGTTGAAAATGTTCCTGGTGAGTAGTGTTGTACCATCAAGTGTGTTCTAATTAAACATCGTGTGTGCGCAGCTGGCTGTTGGGTATTGATTTATCGTTGTTGATCAGTCGTTCAACACAACATACACACAGACATCCCCTAGACACAACCACAACCACTCCTATCTGTCACAACACTTTGTGACAACACATAGTACTTTTTGTTCACTAGCATGTCAATGTATCGAGCACTAGCCATAGTTTTCTTTTTCCCTATCCTGCAAATGCACCAATACAGGACCCTTATCTGGTTCGTAATGAAGCACCCATAACTCGTTTCCGGTCAGAATGTGGAGAAAAGTTCTCAAGCATAGCGATTCAAATGTTCCTGACGTTCGTGATCACTGGAAGACAGTTTGTGACCCACCTGTTACACATTTTCATGTAATCGTTGTCATCATAAACAGTTGTCACTCAGCATCGTGACTCATGTTTAAATCCACGGCTAGTTCATCAATGACAGGTCTCGTGTTGTCATGGACTAGCTGGTCGATCTACCGTTTCACTGTGATAGGTGCCACAATTTCAGGTCTCCCACTTCGAGTTACAACAATGACCTTTTCTCTTCCATATTGAAATCTCTCTACGCAGTCATACTCTCACCTGACTCCAACAACAACCTCAATACTGAACCATCATTCTTCTGTAGGTTTCACAAAGTTTAACAACGAATAACGCCTCGTTGTTGTTGTTATTTTGTTTCACAATGCAAGTCGACTGGCTCAACAACCTACCATATAGAGTACCGTAGGTTGTTGAACCAGTTGTTTTCTATGGTAGGTTGTTGAGCCAGTTGTTTTCTATGGTAGGTTGTTGAGCCAGATGTTTTCTATGGTAGGTTGTTGATTCAGTTGTTTTATATGGTAGGTTGTTGAGCCAGTTGTTTTCTATGGTAGGTTGTTGAGCCAGTTGTTTTATATGGTAGGTTGTTGAGCCAGTTGTTTTCTATGGTAGGTTGTTGAGCCAGTTGTTTTATATGGTAGTTGTTGAGCCAGTTGTTTTATATGGTAGTTGTTGAGCCAGTTGTTTTATATGGTAGTTGTTGAGCCAGTTGTTTTATATGGTAGGTTGTTGAGCCAGTTGTTTTATATGGTAGGTTGTTGAGCCAGTTGTTTTATATGGTAGGTTGTTGAGCCAGTTGTTTTATATGGTAGTTGTTGAGCCAGTTGTTTTATATGGTAGGTTGTTGAGCCAGTTGTTTTATATGGTAGTTGTTGAGCCAGTTGTTTTATATGGTAGTTGTTGAGCCAGTTGTTTTATATGGTAGTTGTTGAGCCAGTTGTTTTATATGGTAGGTTGTTGAGTCAGTTGTTTTATATGGTAGGTTGTTGAGCCAGTTGATTTTTCCTACGTCGTAATCACTGCTGCTGTTGGAGCGATCTTTCAATGCAAATTGTTGATTATGATCCACGGGTCTTCTCTCGCACTTTGTGTGCTGCTGTGTCCTGGCTACTCTCGCACTTTGTGTGCTGCTGTGTCCTGGCTACTCTCGCACTTTGTGTGCTGCTGTGTCCTGTCTACTCTCGCACTTTGTGTGCTGCTGTGTCCTGGCTACTCTCGCACTTTGTGTGCTGCTGTGTCCTGGCTACTCTCGCACTTTGTGTGCCGCTGTTTCCTTTCTATTCGGATCGTTGGTATGCATGCTTGCATTCCATTCGGCGACCATGAGTTCGATCCGCATTGCAGCGGACTAGAAATGTTAACATTAATGTATTCTCCCAGGTCTACCCAGCCTACTGGAGGTACAAGGTAATGTATTGGGAAGCAAAGGGAGTCTCTGTGGCGAAGTGGTCAAGATGTTTGACTCGTGATCCGAAGGTTGTGGGTTCGATTCCGGGCCGTGCCCTTCGGTTTACGAGTTAAATATTTCGGAGACTCCTGTGGGTCGTCGCTATAAGCTACGGAGTTCGTGGTTTGTGCGACGCTTTCCGCGCTGCGGAAAGAGACCGAGCCATATGGGATAAAACCCGGTGCAATGAAGTCGACCCTGTCGACTTTTAAGCGACTTTTTTAAGCAAAGGTGGCTAGAAAGAAACTGACCACAGGACCCACAGAGTGCCGGGTGGTCTATAGAAATATGGCTACAGCACCATATACCCAATCTGCTTTAAGATGTGTAGAAGTGTCCTCTACTTGCAATCTACTGATGGCGGTAGGAGCAGCTGGCCGAGTGGCTAGAACGACGGATTCTTCTTCGGGAGACCCGGGATCGAATCCTTGTTAAGGTGTGGAGTTTGTTTGTTATTTCTCTTCTGTCGGGGGCAAAAAAGAAAACTCTAACCTGCAGAGTTCGGGGCGACTGCACTAACCAGAGGGCCTTAATTATTCAGGTTAAAGACCCCTCTGCTATACACCGCAAGGTACTATATTGGTAGTAAATAACAGATGACAGTTCTCGTATCGCCCCGACTAGCTATGCTTTGATACAATTCTACACACACACACACACACACACACACACACACACACAGAGGGGGGGGGGAGTGATAAAGAGAAAGAATGGGGGAGGGGCAGACAAGTAGAAAGAGGAGACAAGACTTAGAGATGTGAGATACAGACTACAGACATAGTAGAGCAGTGGTTCTCAACCGGTGGGGAATTCCCCCTAGGGGGGAATTTTAGGGTTTCGGGGGGGGGGGGGGGGATTAAGATTATTTCAAGATCGCATTAATACAAGAACCAGTTACTTGATATTGTTTTTCCCTCTAGATTTTACTCTTCTGTACTTCTCGCCATAATGAAGTTCGTTTTATAACGTAAGTAGACCCGCAAATCATGTTTTATGCAGTCTAGACTTGTTCTAGTATGTGTTATTAAATTTAGCTTCCATTTTTATGTATACTGTGTCAGATTGGGGGGATTTATAGGGAGGACATTTGAAAAAAAAGGGGGGGGGGGGAACGACGTTCTGAACATATGGTAAAGGGGGGCATTGGCCGAAAAAAGGTTGAGAACCACTGTAGTAGAGGGATAGACTGAGACAGAAAAAGAGGCACACACTGGCAGAAATAAAGAAAGAGAAAGACAGACAAGGACAGAGACAGAGAGAGATAGAAAGCAAACACCAAATATAGAGAGAGTGTGTGGCGAGATAAAAAGTAGGCACAGATTGGACGAACCGACAGAAAGCAAAGGGACAAACAGAACATGTCATACACAGACGGAGAGGGGGACATATAGGCAGAGGAAACGAGAGGAGAGGCAGAGGTAGAAGAGAACTGACTGACAGACCACTTGTTTAGAAATAAAACATCACAAGAAAACAAAAACCACACACAAAAACACACATACACGCCCGCACACACACACACACACACACACACACACACACACACACACACACACACACACACATCCATCCATCATGTGCCATGCCGATAAGCGTGGGCGGTTATGTTTTGCCGTCTCACTCAATCACTAGAGTCGTGGATCAGCTCCGGTTCCTATCTCGACCATGCCACATGGCCAAGCCATCCAGGTATTTACTTCTAGATCTTCACCTTGGTCTCTTCCCCTCGATCTTGCCAGTCGTCACCAAGTTCTCCAATTCATTTCTTCTCATAACATGCCCACAAAATTTTGACTGTCTACGTCTAATGACTCTAATCAGTTTAAGATATTAATTTTCTCTCTCTCTCTCTCTCTCTCTCTCTCTCTCTCTCTCTCTCTCTCTCTCTCTCTCTCTCACACACACACACACACACACACACTCACACACACACACACACACACATATATATATATATATATATATATAGATATATATATATATACTATATATATATATATATATATATATATATATATATATATAAGCACATATATATATAACATACAAACGCGTATGCGTTGCCTACACTGATGTCAAAACTGAACACATTCTCTTCTCTGCTTGATGCTAATGCTTCTGCCGTGTCACAGCAGACCAGGCCCTCTAGCCCAGAGACAGTCTCCGGGGATCTAATCATTTTTCTGAGAGTCTCGTGCCACTCCGACTGATCAAAGCCGCCTCCGAATAAACCGAACAATGATGAAGTTCAGAGAGAACACAATTCGGGATTTCACGATGTTGGTGGAAGTTGAAAAGTAGTAAATATAGTAACTTCTAATCGATACACGCGGGGAAAGATTATGTCTTAGAATGATGACGGACAGAAAGGCAGACCGGCAGGCACCCAGACAAATAGATATAGACAGCCAGGGAGATAGAGAAATAGGTGGGGGTTGATAGATAAATGACTAGGGAGTTACACAGATAGACAGGGACAGAGAGATAGTGAGGGAGAGCGAGGCAAGCAGGCAGGCAGACAGACAGAGAAAGAGAGAGGACGGGAGGGACGGACGGACGGACGGGCAGGCAGGCAGGCAGGCAGGCAGGGTGATAGGGTGATAGACATTCAAATAGACAGGCAAACAGCTTAGAGTGACAGACAGACAGACACAAAATTCAAATGGTGACAGAATGTATAACTTACTTCTTACTTAATCAAACACAAATTGACCCGATGTAGTATTGATAGAAAGAACTAGAAATATAAAACCGCAAGAGAAACACGCGTCATTCCATATTTAATCAAACGCACAGACTGAGCCGACGCAATAATGTGTTTAAAATATCTTGTCTCCGAAACTTTCAGCCAGAGAGATGTTTATCGGGAGACGAAAACGCACACACACACACATACATAAATCACATCCCCTTCAAAGATAAAGTAATCTTCACAATTTCCTTGTGAACTCTGATTTGTAACGATTTTTCTGTGTCCAGAGAATATCTGGTAGCTAGAAGACAAATCAGCCTCAAAGTCTGTCAATGTCGGCTTCGATGTGAGGACAGACACGGCTCTATGGGTATGGCAGTGGTCGCTCTTTGAAGCTATGATTGTGTCTTCAGGGGTATTCATAAGCAGACTTCAGTCTAAAGATATGCTGTATATCGCTGATAAAGTCATTAGTGCTGGTCGTGCGGAGGGTCCAGCTCTGGGCTCGTCTTCTGTGAAAATGGGAGGAAACTTGAAAACCTATTTCCCCGTGCATTCTTTTTCTGCCCTTTATACCTTATTGGTTCTGTAAATAAAACCACACTTAGCTGTCCTGTCATTTGTTAACGCCCGCAGCTCTCTCCATGTCCTCAATATTATTCATCTGTTTCTGTAATTTTCTTCTCCGTGTGTTTTAAGGTCTCCTGCTATTGTGTTTGTCTTGTGGGTTCCAGACAAGAGAGCGTCTAGTTATATTGTCCCCAGGTTTTCTCACTGAGACAGTATAATTATCGAGCAAAAGTATAACTATCGAGCGAAAGTATAAATATCGAGCGAAAGCATAACTATCGAGCGAAAGTATAACTATCGGGCGAAAGTATAACTATCGAGAGAAAGTATAACTATCGAGAGAAAGTATAACTATCAAGCGGCAGTAAAACAATCGAGCGCCAACGCATGTTCCTTATCTCTTGGTTCTCTGGGATTTGTCCAGTTCTCTCCATGAGCTCTACATTGGTGATTCCGTCATACCATTCTATTCTCACTATTCTGTGCAAGCACTAGTTAGTGAATATGTGTAATTTGTCCGTGCACTCCCGCCTATAAAATGTGGGCTCGCTATCACATCACAGACGCCTATCAAAAAGCTCCTTCGGGACACATTTGTCTCTGTGGCTAAGGGTTTGCGAACGCGGTTTGTGAGCCCGTATACCCGGGTTCGAAACACACCGTGCTGTTTTATTTCGAAAAAGGTATAGGAGCCGGTCGTTCAGAAAGCAATGGCAAACTACTGAACGTAAAATTTGCCCAGGAATCACGAACAGCGAAAATGCTGGGGTTGACTGCTACGTCCTGTGAAGGACATGCAACTTAAAAGTCTAAACTTACAAAGACAGGGACTTGAGTAATGAATTCGGGAGTAAGGTTTGTCGACGCAAGGGAAATATAACATACTTTAGCTACTTTGAGAAACAAATCACTTTGATGTGTGACCTCTGAAGTCGAAGTGGGTTCAGATGATGGCGGACCTCCTCAAAAATAGTGCTAAGGGATTTTTTTTTTTTTTTTTTCGCTTTTCCATCCTGTTTCAGGATATTGCGGTCAACACCAGCATCTTTCAGCTGTATGTTGATTCCTAGGCTAGATTACGCTCATCAGCACGCCACGACTTTCTGAGCGACCGGCTCCATACTCTCATAAGTCACTTTTGCGATTCGAAACACTGCTAATTCTTGTCGCGTCACGTGACGAGAGTATTCGGGGTTAGCGGAGAAAGCTGCTAACCCCTCGGCCATGGAGCCGGCTGAAATAGATAATAATATCTCTCAAAACACACAGTGGAAATCATATACTATCTTTGAACTTAAAACAAAACAAAACTTAGTATTCACAGACCAAATGGTGCTAAGGGATTAATATAGTTAATCCTGTCTATGAAAACACACAGAGGAAATTCTGATCTTTCTTCGAACTTATAACAAAACAAAACCTACCACTTATTCACAGACCACAGAAAAGTCAACCACAAGTCACAATTAACAGTTTACAAAATGGAAAATATCACAAACTGTATTATCTTAGCTCAACAATCAATTACAATTTTGACTGTCAAAAGAAGCAAAATATAAACTGGATAAACAATGCAGAGGATAAACAGTATCAAGAGCCGTTGGCAATACATCATCAAACGAATAAAAGTAAATTTGTGAAAACATGCTTCTTCTCTGTGACAACATACGCCCGTGATCCTTGGACCATTTCTCAATCAATGGAGAAGAAAATCGATACTTTCGAACCAAAATTTTACCGAAAAGCTTAGAATTCTCGAACATAGAAGATGAAACAAGAATACTAGCATTCTACCTCATGTGAACAGAAAAGAAAACTGGTGTATAGTCAGCATGATATTTTGGAAATAGAAATCATCATCATCTTCTTTGCCGGTTAGCTTAGGCGGTCATGTTTCGCCACCTCACACGATCAGCTGTCGTGGTTTAGCTCTGTGGTTGCATCTCAACCATGCCAATTGGCCAAACCATCCAGGTATTTACACATGTGTCTTTCCCGTGTACTTTTACCTTCAATCGTACCCGAAGTCACAAAGTTCTCTAAGGTATTTCTTTTCGTAAAGAGCCCCAAAGAATCGTGAATGTCAACGTCTAATTTCTCAAATCAGCTTACGGTGTTTATTTGTTTCTTGTAGCACTTGCTGGTTATTCTGTCTGTCCATGGTCTGTCCATGGGGGGTACGGGGTGTCAGGCATTGGTAGCACCTTTGGTAAGGATGACTCACATGTCCTTTTCAGAACCCATCCTCCACTGGTCCAAGTCTGACACCCAGGTCACGCCTGTGGCTCCTAGGAGCTGTCAGCATGCGACAGCGGCCACCCCCCCCCCCGGGCAACAGCTGTGAGAGACTGGCTAAACCAGGCGCGCGTAGCCGATTTGGTGTCAAACCAAGCGGTAAACTAGGGTATGCCTACCCAGCATGTGAAGACAGGATTCGGCAGACTGCGCAGAAGAAATCATTCCTGATTCAACGGGCAAGACGGCGTTTACCTGCAAAGCGTTATGGACCGTAATGAGCACGGCAAGGCACGTAGAGCGCACTGGTCATCAACTGCACCTGTATTCGTCTCCAGTCGTCTGGACTTGTCCTGCCACTGGATTCAGATGGACTCAGGCGAGAGAGTGAGGTCGACGAATTGCGCAACTCTTCCTCACTTTAATCCAATTCATCGCTCAAGTCATCCTCCAACCTCTTCATCCATGGTATACTTTGCATTTTCCTCACAAACCCCACTTACACTGCCATTAGATGTTTTGCATCTTGTCTGCTTAGTGTCCACGTTTAAAATCCATACAAAGGTACAAGTTCAAAGTAGCACTTCAACATTCTTTTTCTCGTTGCAACTGACATCTTTATATTGGTCAGTATGTTTTCCATCTTGCAAAAGGCAACATTTGCCATAGCGATTCTTATACTAATCTCTTCAAGGCTCCTCCCATCAGACTGTTCCGAGAGAGTTGCACCGAAATTCTCAAGCACATATAATTCAATGGAGTGGATCAAAATAAAAAAAGAACGAACGAGAGAAAGAAAGAAAAAGAAAGAAAGAATGTAGAACCAAGAAGCACAGGAAAAAAAAGAAAGAAAGAAAGAAAGAAAGAACAGAAAAGAAAAGAAAGAAAGAAAACAGCAAGAAAAGGACAGAAAAAGAAAGAAAGAAAGAAAGAAAGAAAACCACTAAACGATCTAAAGAAGAAGAAAACCAGAATGATAAGATTCCTCATGATGATAACAATTAACGACAACACGGAGGACGTGTAGCCTATTATTTGTGTTCTTAATGTTGCATATCCCTTGCAGGACGTTGCAGTCAACACCAGTATTGCTCAGCTAATGTTGATGTACTAGGCAAGTTTTTACGTTCAGTAGTTTGCCAGTACTTTCTAAACGACCGGCTCCCATACCAACACGTTATAACACAACGCGACACGGTCTGCTGCACACATCGGTCGCGGCTGCGTTTCGATCGTATGGTAATCGGTTCACACTTTGGCCACGGAGACCGGCTTACCTAGATCGTAAATAATACTCTTGTGGCGGTATGTTTTCCTATGGAAAATAGAACAGTGGTTCTCAACCGGTGGGGAATCACCCCCCCCTCCCCCCCTCCCCCCCCCCCCCCCCCCCCCCCCCCCCCCCCCCCCCCCCCCCCCCCCCCCCCCCCCCCCCCCCCCCCCCGCCAAACCATAGGGCTTCGTGGGGCGGGGTAATTAAGATTATTTCATGATCGCGTTAATATAAGAACCGATTACTTGATATTGTTGTACTCTCCATACTTTTCGGTTCTGTACTTCTCGCCCTTCCGAAATTCATTTTATAACGTAAGTAGACCCGCAAATCACGTTTTATGTAGACGTCTATACTTGTTCTAGTATGTCTTATTAAATTTAGCTTCCATTTTACGTATACTGTGTAGGGGCAGAGGGGAATATATAGGAAGGAAATACGAAAAAGGGGGGTGGGTATGGACGTTCTGAAACTATGGTGAAGGGGTGCACGGGCCAAAAAAGTTTGAGAACCACTGATATAGAACAATACAATTTTGTGATTGAGCCAAGCGAACCATCCCAGCCAGTCAGCCACCACCCAATTCTCTATTTGTGTTCGTGCTAACTTGTCTGTTCCAGCGACCGATAGCCATTATCGCTTTCGTGACCTATCTCCAAACACATTCCGCCACCAGATATCCCACAGCAATTTTCATTTGGCATTTTATCAGTGCCCGAGATCGAGTGATTGATTGATTGACCGTTCAGTCAGTCACTGTGCGTGATGGAAGCGGGATATGCGCTAGAACCGAACTGAAAGATTGTATGGTGTCTTTTTTATAACGTGTATCACCTATTACAGAGGTCAGCGTGGCCGAAAGGAAAGAACACCAGATTTTAATCTTCCTGTGCGCTGATGAAAGGGGTAGTGAGTTTATTCCCCACAGCGTCCAGTTTCATCTTCATGGCAGGGTATGCGGGTGTACAAGGGAATGAGCAGGCTGACAGGCTTGCAGGTAGGGCTACTGTGGAAGGCCGACGAGCCATGGACCAGACAGACATTCTAAATGCTCTATGAGAAGTAAGTCGTTTACAAGAACTAAGCGATGACTGCCAGATAGCTATTACAGCAACACAGGATGCAGAGAAAATAAAGGGATTTTTCCTAAGTATGCACCAAAGTAGTTAGTGCACAAAGAAACTAAGGGAGATGAGATACGTCACAGGACAACAAAGAAACACACGCTGTGGTGCCATTTTCAAGACTATACGTGTTTTACTTTTGTGGATCCAAATTAGTGTGGCGATTGGATATTTTGATGCAAGTGTACTCGATTTCAAGTGGATAACAAGAGGAGGCATTTGTTGAGAAGAAACTATGGATCTAAGAACAGTGGACTTGGAGAAAAACGAGATGAATCTATCATGAATGTAACGGCAAGGATCGAAAAAGCAGTGGAATGGAAATAGGCTGGGCGCTGAGGTGAAGGTTGTAGGCATTACCCATATTAATTCTGGATATTTAAAATAGATGTTATTCCTGCGGCAAGGATGCTCTATTGTGACACTGAATTATATGAACTGATGCTACGACACCGAATAAAAAGGTATTAACTCTTCACTGGAGCCACGTCATTGTTTCATTATCAAGTTTCATTGACTTTGTTCGTTCGTGATACTGGTGACGAGCCAAGATTAAATACCTCTTGTAGATTTCAATATCTTATATTATGGCACAGCTTAGATGGATCTACATCGAGGCAATGACTGGGAATCTACAACCATGGTCCGGCTGCGAGAAAAGCAAGTTAAAAGAGGCGTGGCCACACAACAACACTATGCACGAAGCCAAAGAAGAGTAATAAACCAACACAGAACTGGTGTCGTGAGCCCCTACACGCTGCAGGATTTACTGGGGGTGGGGGGGGGGGGGGGGGGTCCGAGCACTTATGGACTGAGTGGTTCGATGTGCAATGAGGATGATCTGTCGACAAACTGACTAACTGACTGACTGACTGACTGACTGAGTGAATGACTGACTGACTAACTAACTGACTAACTAACTAACTAACTAACTAACTAACTAACTAACTAACTAACTAACTACCTAACTAACTAACTAACTATCTAACTAACTAACTAACTAACTAGCTTCCATTCGGACATAAGCGGCAAAGCAACGGCAAAGTGCTGATCGAAACGACTGGAAAAATCAACCTGGCATTGATTACGACGTCCTGCAAAGGAAATGCCACGGTTTTAAATACCCTATTACACCTCAGTAAATAAGAAACTAACGCCATTTTACACCCTTTAAGGCGCAATGGCTTTATCCTTCTGGATCATATATTTATAGAACTATATATTTATAGACACATTTATTTATAGACCCATATATTAGTTTACCCACATATTTATAGGTCCATATATGTATAGATCCGTTAATTTATAGACCCATATATGTATGGACCCATATATGTATAGACCCGTATATTAGTTGACCCACATATTTATAGACCCATATATGTATGGACCCATATATGTATAGACCCGTATATTAGTTGACCCACATATTTATAGACCCATATATGTATGGACCCATATATGTATAGACCCATATATTAGTTGACCCACATATTTATAGACCCATATATGTATGGACCCATATATGTATAGACCCGTATATTAGTTGACCCACATATTTATAGACCCATATATGTATGGACCCATATATGTATAGACCCATATATTAGTTGACCCACATATTTATAGACCCATATATTAGTTGACCCATATATTTACAGACCCACATCTTTATAGACCCGTATATTAGTTGACCAACATATTTATAAACCCATATATTTATAGACCAATCGGCACTCAGTAATTGCTGTGGCCAGAATCACCTTTACTTCCAAAGGTAGTTCCTGGCACCAATTTTAGGCTGGGTCAGCCTAGCACCAATTTTATGCTGGCTCAGCCTGCAACCCAGGGCGATGTTTAATATTTCCACCCTACGACAATGTGGAACCACCCCACGACAAAGTGGATCCCCACATAACAGTGTGGATCCACCCTAAGACAACGTATTTCCACTGCATGACAATGTGGATCCACTCCACGACAAGGTGGATCCACCCCCCCCCCCCCCGATAATGAGGCTTGAACCAACGACAATGTGGATCGAACCCACAACAATGTGGATCCATCCCACGACAATGGGGATCCACCCCACGACAATGTGGATCGAACCGACGACAATGTGGATCGAACCGAAGATAATGTGGATCAAACCGAAGACAAGGTGGATCCACCCCACAACACTGTAGATTGAACCGACGACAATGTGGATCCACCCCACAACAATGTGGATTGAACCGACGACAATGTGGATCCACCCCACAACAATGTAGATTGAACCGACGACAATGTGGATTCCCCCCCCCCCACAACAATGTAGATTGAACCGACGACAATGTGGATCCACCCCACAACAATGTAGAGTGAACCGACGACAATGTGGATGCACCCCACAACAATGTAGATTGAACCAACGACAATGTGGATCCACCCCACCACAATGTAGATTGAACCGACGACAACGTGGATCCACCCCACGACAATGTAGATCGAACCGACGATAATGTGAATCCACCCCACGAATATGTTGATCGAACCCACGACAATGTGGATCGATTCGAAGACAACGTGGATCCACCCCACGACATTGTGGATCCAACTCCACGACAATGTGGATCCACCCCACGACAATGTGGATCGAACTGACGACAACATGGATCCACTCCACGATAATTTGGATCCACCCCACGAAAACGTGGATCTAACCCACGAAAATGTGGTTCCACCCAAAGACACTGTGGATCCACCCCAGACAATGTGGATCGAACCGTCGACAATGTGGATCCAATGGATCTAACCCACGACAATGACGATCGAATCCACGACAATGTGGATCCAACCCACAACAATGCGGATCCACCCCACGACAATGTGGATTGAACCCACGACAATGTGGATCCAACCCACAACAATGCGGATCCACCCCACGACAATGTGGATTGAACCCACGACAATGCGGATCCACCCCACGACAATGTGGATAAAAACCACGACAATGTGGATCCACCTCACAACAATGCGGATCCATCCCACGACAATGTGGATCGAACAGTCGACAATGTGGACCCACCTCAAGACAATGTGAATCCATCCCACGACAATGTGGATCCACCCCACGGCAATGTGGATCGAACCCATGACAACCGGACGAGCACTTTTACAGCAGGAGAAAGCCGTATTATTATATAACATGTAAAGAAATAATATTTCTGATATAAATAAATATTACTTAGCAGCGGTGGTCGGCAAAAGGCACGTAAATTCTTTTGTCTCAAGCAAAGTACATTGTGTGACTGGCTATATATTATATGTACCAATCAACGATACTTGATGAATTTCAAGATACAACTGAGAAAATCGATCCGTAAACATATACTGCACACAGAAGTAACACACATCATTGGTAACCAGATAACCAATAGTTAACAACGAGATTAGTAAACAATTATTGATGATAAAATAAACAGCTGTCTATAGTTACAAGGATTGTAAATAAACAGTTGGTAATACGAGTGCTACACATTAGCAGTGCACTATTATGAAGAGGCGGGTGTGGGGAGGAGGGCACGTTAGTTAAGTTGACAGGAAAATGAGCTGATAATGTCACTAGCACGGGTGGACGAAGGTTCGAAACCTGGACTCGTTACCTGGACACGTTGCCTGCTAAGTGAGAGAAAGAATCGCCACCTATTCCTCCGTGGATTCGTGCCTACAAACTGGCATGACCCTTTCACATCACAAAACAGTAGAAGGAAGATGCTTCCTGATATTTCTATTGTTTTCATTTGTAATTAATTTGGGTGGTGCTATGTCAGTTAGTCGTGGTTCAAACTTCACGGCACAGGGTTGCCCCATAATGCTCCATTCCTGTGGCAGTGAATATCACACACAATGCTCATCACTGCCCCATGTGAAAAGCGGAAGAGACAAGAGTCTCGACAAACCAACATGGGTGTTTTATGCATAATGGGGGTACTATGATCTTTCACTTAAACACGATAGCTTTCATTTTGACGACTACTGGAATTTGGTATATGTGTTGTTTGTTGTTTGGTAGGTTTGTTAGTTATTTGGTGGATTGGTTATTTAGTTGGTTAGTTGGTTGGTTGGATGGCTGGTTGCAAATCCCCTGGATGACTGAGTTTCAACTCTTATGTCCAAAGCATCGACTTCCAGACTGCTTATACCCTAACACGTGTTTGCATCTGTCGGGATGATTCTGTGTCCATCCCCTTCACCCAACTCAGTACCAAAGTATCATTTTCATAGTGAGCATGATAGAGATTTCTCCTTACCCTCTACATGTCCAGAGACTAGAGAGATGTGCAATGCCAGTGCTGGAAATTCCCATCTGCAGAGAGACATGTTAAGCTGCGACCAGGCCATGAATCAGACAAAACGTCAAGGAAGGACTGGCTGGGATTAGACCGACGTTGGTAATGTTTGGGATTAGACTGATGTTGGTAATGTTTGGGATTAGACTGATGTTGGTAATGTTTGGGATTAGACTGATGTTGGTAATGTTTGGGATTAGACTGATGTTGATAATGTTTGGAATTAGACTTATGTTGGTAATATTTGGGATTAGACTGATGTTGGTTATGTTTGGGATTCGACTGATGGTGGTAGTTCTTGGGATTCGACTGATATTGGTAATATTTTGGGATTCGACTGATGTTGGTAATATTTTGGGATTCGACTGATGTTGGTAGTGTTTGGGATTCGACTGATGTTGGTAATATTTTGGGATTCGACTGATGTTGGTAGTGTTTGGGATTCGACTGATGTTGGTAATATTTTGGGATTAGACTGATGTTGGTAAATGTTTGGGATTCGACTGATGTTGGTGATGTTTGGGATTAATCTGATGTTGGTAATGTATGGACTTAGACCGATGATGGTAATGTTTTCCCAACAGGCTTTAAGTACTTCACTATCACCAAAATCCTACCCAGTGCCCAGAGAAAGTAAAGGTGATACGGCAATTATAGTTCCGTTAAAGATACAACCGTAGAGGTAGTTCGCTTATTATAGGCCAAGACATGACCAAGTTTTCTTCCTCGCCAATTTTCATTCTAGAAAACTATAAGTGAACTTAAGTACAGGTAGTAATGTTATGCATTGACTCGTATTGGGTATATGGTTCTTCGCTCGTATTTTATAGACGAATGGGCGATGCAGTTAATATTAAGTCACCCGCCTTTACTTCGCTGGTCATTTCCTGGTACCCTTTTTGGGCTAGGTCAACCTGGGGGATCATATCAATGTTTCTATTCCGTATCCATTGGGACTCGAGCCCGTGACCATCGGGTCGGCAGGCAAAAGCGCTAACCATTGCGCCTTCGAGGCCTGCTTGAAGACAATGCTGAGCTCAGTGTGTAGGGTTGGGCCAAACCTAGAGGAGTACACAATTATCTTGAACTGTTGTGGATTTTTAAAAATGCAGTTTAAAAAGCAAAAGGTTCGGTTTCATTTGCACCGAGTTTTATTCTTAAAAGTCGCTTAAAAGTTGACAGGGTCGACATCGTTGCACTGTTTTTTTTTTTATCGAACTGCCAAAAGCGGTCGCACAAAGCACGAACTCCGTATCTCCAGCGACGATCTCCAGAGTCTCAGAAAAAAATGCACTTGTGAACCGAAGGAAGCTGTCCGGAACCGAACCCAAAATCTTCGGAGGGCGAGCCAGGCGGCTTGACCACTTCGCCACGGAGATTTCCCAAAATAATGCTGGCCACCGGAAATTGCCGAAACCCGGGATTGAACCAGAGACCTTTAGATCTTCAGTCTAATGCTCTCCCAACTGAGCTATTTCGGCCTGACCCTGTCTCTCTCCGCAGGGCATCCAGCCGAAGCGTCGTACAAATCACGAACTCCGTGGCTCCAGCGACGACCCCTAGGAATCTCCGAGAAAATGGCACTCGTGAACCGAACGACGTTCTCCGGAATCGAACCCACAACCTTCGGTTGGCGAGATTGGCCGTGTGGCCACTTTGTCACGAAGAATCCATGAACTGTTGAGGATTCAACCAGGACCTCTGTGTCTGCAAGTAACCGCACTGGTCACAATTCTACCGTGTAAAATCACTACACATAAATAACCCCGACAGTTTAGTTTTCAGAAAATATACATTAAACTGTGATATTCAGAAAACATACATTAAACTGCGATTTGTAACAAAGCAACCACCACAAACACGTTGGCATAAACCACCCTCAGAATCACCGTATCCAGGAAATCAACAAACAAGACGGTAAAACTGAACACACTTTAAATCAACCGAAGCGGCAAACGAATGAGAAGTGGAAACAAACCCCTCCCATTCTGATCAATAGGTGTGTGGGTAACTAGACACATTTGTGTGCTTTTTTTAAAGGTCAGAACTATTTTATCCATGGCCTACTTTCTGTACGTTCAGGGAGACTACCCAGATTGTCTGCAGGATTCATTTGTATACAACAGTGAAGAAGCACAATAGGCCATCCATTACGGGAAGAACGGGGAGTTGGTGGGGTTGGGAGTGAGTATGGGAGGAAGAGGAAGGTAAATCCGCCTCTGACTGCACTCAAGACTTCTTGAGCCGGTAATGCCAAGACAGAGGACCTGAAAACGCGTGGGCTTTAGTGGGAGTCCTGGAATAAATGTCTGCTTGTCTGTCTGTTTTGACTAGCTGCCTGCCTGTCTGTATTCATGTGTGTCTCTGTGTTCCGCTGTGTGTCTTTTTGTCAAGGGTAGTTTACTTGTCTGTCTGTTTACTGGTCTGCCTGTGTTCTTGCATCTGTTAATCTGTCTTTCTCTATGTTCACGTGCATGTCTCTGTTTTTATTGCTATCCATTTTTCTGTCTTTTAGTCGACCGAATGCTCAGTCTACGTGTCTTTCGCTTGGTCTGTCTATCCGTGTTCGTGTATCTACCTCTGTATGTCTCTTTGTATACTTAATTATTAATTCTACTTTACTGTTTGCATGTTTTGTCTGCATGTCTGTCGGTGTATCAGTCAGTGTTAATTTATCTGTAAATCTGTCAGTCTCTTAAAAATTAAAAAAAAAAATATTTATATATTCTTTCCCGAAGCAGTTTCTTGCCATGAGTCTGTGATGTAATAGCATCATCACATTGTTTAGGGCTGAGAGCCAGGAGAAATATATGGCTAATCTGTCCCTCTATTTGGCGAACGACGATCTGTCTTTAAATCATGGGTGTAGATACACTTTACTGCCGTATTATGTTGTCACGAACGATGCCACATCACATTCGGGCATTGCCATGCATGCTCAGCCCTCCGATGCAGCAGTCGTCCCACAGTAACGCTTCTCACTGTTTCCATAAGGAACTAATGTGGTGTCATTTATGTTGTTGGTATTATTGTGAACACAGGATCTGATTCTAGCTTGTTACGTAGAAGAGTTGAGATTTTTTGTGGACACCTTCTACGGAGCAACCATCTTGAAAACTTGGCGGCAACAGGCAAATTTGAGGAGAAAAGAGCAAGAGAAAGGCTGAGAAAGAAATGCATGTCTGTCTTAGCCACATGTCGTAACCTGAATATGAACACAAACCTATTGCCAGATATCAACATCGACCACATCATCAAGCTGATTTGTCAGAGCCCGTTGAATTCAATTTCATTTCCACCGGCAGTTATTGTTGTCTTCATACAGCAGTTATTGTTGTCTTCATACAGCAGTTATTGTTGCCTTCATACTGCAGTTATTGTTGGCTTCATGCTGCAGTTATTGTTGTCTTCATACAGCAGTTATTGTTGCCTTCATACAGCAGTTATTGTTGCCTTCATACAGCAGTTATTGTTGCCTTCATACTGCAGTTATTGTTGTCTTCATACAGCAGTTATTGTTGTCTTCATACAGCAGTTATTGTTGTCTTCATACAGCAGTTATTGTTGCCTTCATACTGCAGTTATGGTTGTCTTCATACAGCAGTTATTGTTGACTTCATACACGAATTATTGGTTTCTTCACACACCAGTTATTGTTGTCTTTACAAGCAGTAATTGTTGTCTTCATACAGCAGTTATTGTTGTCTTCATACTGCAGTTATTGTTGTATTTATACTGCAGTTATTGTTGTCTCCATACTGCAGTTATTGTTGTCTTCATACTGCACTTATTGTTGACCATACTGCAGTCTACAGTCATTATGAATAATAACGTAGACACATGGCATCACATCACTATGGCAGCCGCGGTAATGAACTTGATAGGGAACTGCGCTGATAGTGTCCTGAGCGCGATCAGACGAGAGATCAACGCTTCCGTTCGTCGTCCGCCAGCAGAGGAATATACAGGCCACTTATTTCTTTGTACATTCAGATCTGCAAAATGTGATTGTCTTATCACATCAGAGACTCTTAGCAGTAAACTGCCTAGGGATCAGTTTACGCATTCAGATAAGGCGTTACTAGAGAAGGCGCCACTGTTGCTCTTACGTTCTTATTTCAAATCTCTTTGTTGTCTTCATGAAGAACTCTGCATTGTATATCTTCATAAGTGCCTCGTGTTAAATTAATCATTTTCTTTAAGCTGTCATATTGCTGATCAATTTCCAGATGAATTTCTTCTCAGTGTTGTCATCATTATTTTGACGGTCTAGGTAGCCAATATAAGAGTAGTAAGTTAAGTTTAATGCTTTTCTCTGTTATTATGTGTCACGTGGCTACCTTGCCAGTACAGGATATATTTGGTCAACAGTATGCCTGTTCATCCTTTAGTTGTTTGTCAGTTTCATCTCTAAATCTCTCCAGAATTATTCTGCGTAATATTTACTTCGGAACTGACAATATCATTATTCCTCTAAAAGTTCCGCCCACCTGCTGGTCTTCTTTCTTTCGCAGATTCGCCAGATTTCCCTCTCTCCAGTCTGCCGATATTTCTTCTGTCTTCTAAACTCTGCTAATCAATTTCTGCAGTTGTCCCGTTTAGTTGTTTATATGAACTTTAACAGTCTCTGCATAGATACCATCTGGACAGGCAGCTTTCTCTTCCTTCAAAACCCCGATAACTTTACAAATTGCTTCTTTTGACATTTGATATCCAGCACCACTTTGCAGGCTCGATAGTAGGCGGTCATTTGGGGCAGGTCTGTTCAGTAGTCCTCAAAGTATTCACTACACTTGTTCCTCTGATGTGTAATAGTAATAATGTGTCCCTTACTTTCTTCGGTAAGTCCATATGGTTGATAATATATTTTGCTGCTATTTTCTTTGTGGTGCTATAATAAAGATCGTTGAAGTTTCCTGACGCTGCAACTGCTTCTGCCTCTCTTGCTCATCGGTATGTAACATGTCCTTTACAGAACGTCGCTTTCATGGGGTCTGTCAAAATGTTTCTCCACCTCTTGTTATTTCTGCCACCTAAAGCAACATCTTAACATAGCAAAAACAAAGATCATGAAGATAAAACTACAATGGAGAAAGAAATACATGTTAATGAGGAAAAATTGGAGGTGGTGGAAAATTTTGAATATCTTGGGTCATTGATTACCAACAATGGTGACACAATGACATAAATTAAAAGACGAATGAATATCTATTTTCACATTGCATGATATATAGAGTGTATTTGTAATGACTGTGCAGTTTGGAAATATTTCATGTCCAAGTCTTGTATTTACCTAATATGATGGATGAACTTTACAGAGGGTGAATACAAAACTTGGACCAGCAATATTTTCAAACACTGCACAGTCATAAAAAAAATTCACCCTATATAACTGTGCAGTATGCACCTGGCGAGATGCAACGAAATATGCGAGGAATCAAATCGTGCACTATTTTATGTTTGGCGTGTGTGTTTAAATGCTCTAGGGAAATACATTGTTTTGAAAACCTAAATAATATCGTTTATTCACCCTTATCTGGCACCTTAGATACCTACACATAAATTAATTTAGAATATGTATTAGATACATTAAATACACGCTAATTCTAGTAGCACTAGACTGCATTTTGCGTGTGCATTAGCTTTTCCTATTACCGGTGTCCCTTGCCATATGGCGAACCCACTCGGACTACAGAGGTATTTGTAATTTACGTCCCCAAAGTCAAGGACGAGAAGCTAACATTTTCGTCCAACTGACCTATATGTGGGCTTAACATCCCTACCTCAGCATCAGCACACCTGATGTTTAAGAACGAGCGCTCTTATCCATTCGTTCAGCTGACCTTTCTGAAGCCTTTGATTTCGAACTGTGACCCGGTATGTCGGGGAATTGTGAAACTGCGTAAAAGTTCCCTCTAAGCCACAAACGTCACCATAACATGAATATCATACAATGTTCATAATGTTTCGGGAAATTTATGCAAAGAAAACGCGGTGAGGAAGAGAACTGGTCACACCACATCATGTGTATTGAATTGTCATCCCCTGGGAAGGCTAATATGGTCAACAAACGCCCACATAAGTCGGATGTGTCGGTCTAACGGCACAAGAACGCAGCTCTGCTATAAACAGGCACAACGCAACGACGTCCGAGCGAGAGTCGAATGCTCCCCCCCCCCCCCCACCAAACACCCGGGAAGGCTAACCCGGTTAACAAACGCCCGCTGAAATCGGATGTGGCGGCATAACGTCGCAAGAACGTAACTCTGCTGTAAACAGACATAACGCAGTCACGTCAGAAAAACCTCTCCGTATGAACGCAGAAGAAGAAGAAGAAGAAGCAGCAGCAGTAGTAGCAGAGGAAGAAGAAGAAGAAGAAGAAGAAGAAGAAGAAGAAAAAGAAGAAGAAGAAGAAGAAGAAGAAGAAGAAGAATTGTCATCCAATTCCCAGTCGCAGCATCTTAGGCATCCGAATATCTACCGAGAAAAAAGATGGGGAGTACTATATATACTTCCAGCTTCAGTGGCCAATTGGTCATACACGCTTCTGTCCCGTCCTCAACCACGACTCTTCCTGCTATTGCCCAATTGATTTCCTGATTCCACATCGCTAGATTGTGACTGATAAATGTGCTTAGGGCTAATACTTCATATCCCATCCAGGTATCGTTCATGTGTTATTAGATGATGACCATATCAGCAACGATATCAACTCCAACAACAGCAATAATAACACATAAATATATAATGCCAATAACTATTGGTAGCCGTGGTGGCGCAGTGGGTATCGTGCTTTCCTTCCGGTATAGTGAGCACGTGTTAGAATTCACGTAAAGGCAGAGTAAAAAACAAAAACATTGACCTAAATGTGCATGTCGACACAGGGAAATATGAGCATGAATAGTAGAGCAACAGCAGCAGCAGCAACACCAACAACAACAACAACAACAACAACCACACACAAACGTACCATGCAGACCTGATAAGGCTAACTCACCTGAAACCCAAGAAATAGTTCTTCTTATCAGAAATTCATTTTATATGAGTTCAAGAATGTAGTAATGCATTTAAAACGTACAATACAATATTGTTCTTTACAACAGAAATTTGCAACATCCGAGATCGCTTTAAGCAGTTTGCACTATAGATCATGTTAATTGTATACTCTAATTCTACATGTATAAACACACTACAGCCAATACAAATAGTAATTATTGTTTTAATGCAAATATTCATCCCTCCGACAACTACGACCAACAGTCAAATATAACCACCAACCTCTAACTGCCGAAACGTCTCTCGTACTTCACATTACTACCATTTCCAATATACAAATTAATATACTATTTACGTACCGGCATTCCTGGAGCACAGTAACCGGGCAACGAACACACACCAACCACTAGGGCGGCTGAACTAAGGATATGTAAACGCGCGCACCTATACCCCAGGTCTTGTGAAAATACTGCTGTTTAATCTCCTGTGATGTGAGCTCTCGCAAAGACCAAGAATTGAGGCCAGAACGTTTGGCAAAGTGACGAAAATAGGAAGGCAAATTTACATATCTTGGTCTGTGCAGGTCGAAACGGGGGTAATGGAGAAATGAAACAAGTGAACTGCAGAACGAACGGCGAAGAATTCTATTGTAGACACGGATCTCTGCCCATTGTATGACACTAGGAAGTTGAGAAGAATGGCGAATTTGTGAAGCCTTCAAAGCAAATGAAATAGGAAAGTAAAGTTTGCTTTCTTCTCGGATTTCTTTCTGCCTTTGCAATCACCACCAGCTGGAAGAAGATAAGTGATTGCTATTAGTTAAATAGAGAGCCGCGGTAACTTAAGATTCTAGAGGATTCGCTTGCTAGCGTGGTGGTCCTTGGTTCAAATCCATACAGCGTTAGTGATTCTGCATACTGACCACATACAGGGTGTAATTTTAATGACTGTGCAGTGGTTAAAAATATTGTCGGTCCATGTTTTGTATTCATCCTATGTAAAGTTCATGCACCATAATAGGTAAATACAAAACTTGGACCGGCAATATTTTCAAACACTGCACAGTCATTAAACATACACGCTATACTTCAGAAGTGGAGTGAATGTGATAAGACTGAGCACCAGAAAGCTTTATGGAATGTGAAGGTTGGTAGTGTGACCATTGGGGTGGTAAAAGGTAGATTATATTTTATACCAGATACTGCTATTGGATTGTAAAGTGGTAGGACTTCATATATTCTAGGCCATGGCATGAGATGGAGGCGCCATCTCCCTTCATCGCCACATTTTTTTTAATGATCAACCATTGTAGCCATAATCTTGCTTAATTAGTTTGCATCAGATCGCATACCCTTACCACGCAATGTCTATCAACGCTGATTTTGAACGGATGTTTTGTTTTTGTTTTGTTCGCATATCCTTTATAGGCCATCGCTGTCAACATCAGCATCTTTCAGTTGATTGTTAATTTCTTGGCAAGATTACGCTCAGTAGTTTGCCATTGCTTTCTGAGCGACTGGCTCACATACCCCGTAAGTTACCGACGCGGAGAGAACCGCTACCGATTCTCGCGCACGTCACATGAACGGATGTAAAGAAGAAAAACAAACCCTGAATAGCTTTAAATGAATTATACGCTTCTACTTAATTAAACGTTCAGTTTTTGTTAATAGCCTGCTCCGTGTCGAAAAGTTACGGGCGCAGTTCATAATCCCGCATAGCCGAAACACAGCTGCGGGCGATTTGGCAGCAGACCGCTATGCGTTGGTTTATTACGAAATGGTATGGGTGCCGGTCATTCAGAAAGCAATGGCAAACTGCTGAACGTAACTTACCAAGAGATCACAAAAGTAAACAAGTCTAGTGTTGACTGCGACGTCCTGTAAAGGATACGCAATTAACTTTCCAATTTTTTGTTAATAAGATCATATAATGTATGTAAGCTATCTCGGTGTGCCATTGACAATTGTTCCAAGTGCCGAGCTTGGCACGCGTGCGGTAGCTTGCCGACGGCGGGATTAGATAATGGATGGTTACGGTTGCCATGCTGAGTGACTTTACAACATTGCTAGGGAAGAATGCCACACAAAGGTTCCCGACCCTGGGAAATCACTAACAACAAATACATTATTTGGGTTGACTGCGACTTCCTTTAAAGGACATGTAACCAACATTTTAGTCTATCACATCAAGCCAAGCTTTTATGTCCAGCGTAGATCTGCCTGTAGAACAACAATGAAATGTACCGGTTGAGTGAGAATATTCTTCAACAAGTGAATCGGTACAATTATCTCGGAACAGTCATAACCATCTGATGGGAGATGCTTTGAGGAGATTAGAACAAGAATCGCTATGGGGAAGGTAACCTTTTGCAAGATGAAAAACATACTGACCATTAAAATGATGCTAATATCTACGAGCAAAAGAGATGTTGAGGTGCTATATAGAGCCTGTACTTTTGTATCAATGTGAAGCGTGGACAATGAGCAATCAAGCTGAAAAACATCTGATGTCTTTGAAAATGTGGTTTATGGGGAGAATGCATAGAATACCATAGAGCAGAGGTTCCCAAACCACGGCCCGCGGGCCACTTGTGGCCCGCCAGATGTCAGAAAGTGGCACGCGAGGCCTCGTTATTTAATATAATATATTTTATTAATTTCAAAATGCACTCGGAGCGCCACGTCAGTGTGCTATAATTTACTCTGCACATGGTTGTTATGCTCAGATATGATCGAATACGCCTGTTCAGTTCGCAACGAAACGTTATGCTACAACCGTTTAGCAGAGTCGGTAGTATTGTGTTGAAATTAGATTGTTTCAAATAAAAATTTACCGTTAAAGCCTATAAACATGAGTGTGGACAATCTAAATTCAACCAATGGTAAAATGCGAAAATGTGAAGACGTTGTTTATCGTGAATTCAACGAAGATTGAACGGAGAAACTTATGTTTATGCCTAGCCGTAGTGGTAAACCAGTTTGCTTAATCTGCGGATTTTGTGTTTCTGTTACAAAAAAAAAAATTAATCTGGAACAACACTTCAGGACCACATATTTAGATCAATTATGGGAGGCTCTGTGGCGAAGTGGTCAAGCCGTTTGACTCGTGCTCCGAATGTTGTGGGTTCGATTCCGGGCCGCACCCTTCGGTTTACTAGTTAAAATGTTTCGGAGACTCCTGTGGGTCGTCGCTAAAAGCTACGGAGTTCGTGCTTTGTGCGACGCTTTCCGCGCTGCGGAAAGAGACCGAGCCATAAGGGGATAAAACCCGGTGCGATGAAGTCGACCCTGTCGACTTTTAAGCGACTTTTTTTAAAATTCGGAGTTAAGAAAAGATTTAATAGCTAAACAAGTAAGTTCTCTGACCAATCAGCAGTCATTTTTCAACCAGGCTAACGAACAGAGTAAGAGTGCTGTTGTTGCGTCGTACAAAGTTTCTCTTCTGTTGGCTCGCAAAAAGAAGCCGTTTACAAGAAGAAATGGGACGCAGAGGTGTTTCCAAGGCACCAGGGCCGGGTTATATACTGGCCAAGACCTATTGACGCGTCCTCGTCGAGCGTCCTGGGCAACAGGTCCCTTTGGGGTCCTGGCTAAGGTCAATAGGATCGCCGATTCCTCCGAAGTCAGAGAGTATCTGCCTGTACGGCGAGGAACCACCAGTCTGCACACCATTAAGCCAGACATGGGACAACGGATACTCATGCAAACCTCAGGTCCTGTATGACATCACGCTGATGTTGGACAACAGGATGTCTTCATCCGACATACAGGACTTCGCGTTGGAGCTCAAGCCAACGAACACAAGCAAGCAAGCACAAGAAGAAATAATCAAGCCTTCCTTTAAAACTGCAGCTAGATTGTTTGGCGATAAAAAGTGTGAAACAAAATTTTATCAGATTCCTTTGTCTAATAATATTATGGCCAGGCGAGTTAAAGAATTAAGCAACGATGTTTATCGTCAAGTAGCAGCACATATCAAAAATTGTAAATTTTTTTTTCACTGGCAATGGATTATACACTGGACATTTCAGACACAGCTCAGGACGCAGTTTTTGTTCGAGCAATAAACGGCAATTTTGAAGTCATTGAAGAACTTTTAGTACTTGAATCAATGCATGCAACTACTAAAGGGACTGATCTGTTTGAAACTCTGAAGTTGTGTTTAGATAAAAACAACATAGGATGGACACAATTGGACAGTGTATGAACCGACGGTGCTCCGGCTTTGACGGGTAAAATGTCTGGATGTCTACCATTATTGGAACAGTTTCTTGGCCGTACTATATTAAAATATTGTATCACTCATCAAGAAGCTATGTGTGGAAAGAGAGTAAATCTGAAACACGTCATGGATATTGTTCTGAGACGTGTGAACAAATTTTGAAGTAAGGCGCTGAACAGGCGTGAGTTCAGACAGTTCCTATCGGACCTGAACGAGGAATACGGTGCGCTACTGTCACTATGTGATGTCAGATGGCTATCTAAAGGGAAAGTTCTGTCGCGATTCTGGGTACTGAACAATAGTGTGTACAGAACGGGAATGTCTGCTGAACGATGACTGGCTTAATGGCCTGGCATTTTTGGTGGATATCACGTCTCATTTAAACTCTTTAAATGCGAGGTTCCAGGGGAAAAAATAGTCACAAATTTGTGCAATGACATTTCTTCATTTAAAATGAGACTACAACTGTTTATCGGACAGCTGACCGAACGGACTTTAGAGGCGTTTCCAACTCTGAAGACTCTAGTGGTGGAAAAGAAATGTGACTTGTTACAGTACAAAATAAAAATTGAAAGTCTTCTGGATATCTTTCAGTCAAGATTTCAAGAGTTCACAATAGAGGAGGATAATATCGCCCTCTTCATAAATCCGTTCGCATTTCCTTATGCCAAGCTCTGTCAATTACAGCAATACATTCAATACGGAGTAATTGATTTGAAATGCAATTCTGCACAGAGAAATTTATATTTATAGAGCTGCCTTCAGCTGATCATATGATTTCATTCTGGCGACTATTGCCTGTCGAACAATTTGAACACATCGCGTTCATTCGCCCAGAGGTACATTTGTCGTTTTGGTTCGACTGATGCGAGCAGTCATTTTCCGCAATGATCGTTATAAAAAAAAAAAAAACAACAACAACAAGTAACGTTCCAGACTCACCGATAGTAACCTAGCTGCGCTTATGACTTTGGGCACGGCAGATTTGTTCCCAGACATTGATAAACTGGCATCTGAACTTAAGTAACTGGTTATGAAGAACAGTTACAATGTAAATTAATTCATTAATAGTGATTTTCGAAACTGATTTAAAATGTATTGTTAAATAAACCTTTGATTTTAAACCAAATAATGATCGCAGTGTAGTACTGGCACTGACTGCCTTTAAAGTTCTAGAATTTTATTGACGAAAGATTAGAAAAGTAAGAATGATATTGCACGACTTTTATAATTTTATTACGTTGTGGCCCGCTGACCTACCGAAAATAATAAATATGGCCCTCTGCTTGAAAAGCTTGGGAACCACTGCCATAGAGAGACAGAGAAACCAACGACCAAGTCTTACAAGAAACAAAAGACAATCGTAAATTGATTAGAGAAATTAGACGTAGACAGTCAAAAGTTGTTGGATATATGAGAAGAAACAACTTAGCGAACTTAGCCACAACTAGTAAGATTGGGAGTGGTGGGGGGGGGGGGGGGAGAGAGAGATTGATTGATTGATCTAGGAAACGACATCACAGCATTCGGGGCATTCCCATATGCGCTCTGTCTCCATCCTCAGCAGCCAGCGAAGAGTTCCAACACCAATAATGCCAGTAGCAATCTGATTATATGTCCATCTCGCCTTTCCTCTGAACGCCGAGCGTCGGCCAGATCCCCTCGTCACTCCTCGCTGCCTCATTCTTGCCAGACTATGTTGATCCAATTACTTCTCCGAGGTGTACATGTGCTCCCACAAGGCCGCAACGACGTCTGCCTTGTCATGCATCAATACTCCACCAAATTTTGCAGAGCCAGCCAATCTGTCCGCCTGTTCATTCCCCAGTACACCGGCATGCCCCGGAGAAAAGATCGAGGCGATGTTTGCCACCCGGGAAAGAGAACAAGGGGAAGACAGAGAAGTAAATACCGGATGGCTTGACCACGTGGCATGGTCGAGGCAAGACCATTGAGCTAATCCACGACTCTGGTGATCGAGTGAAATGGCGAATCATGACCGCCCACGTTGACCGGCATGGCACATGGTTGATGGATGGTAAAATCATGAAGTGACACATTTATTGGTCGTTTATTTTAGCAGATGGTTTACAAAACATCCATGTTTGTCTGCATTCACTAATCAAATGTACAATGTGTTACAGACATATGATTCTGATTCGCAATCAGATCTAGCCTGTTTAAATGTTAATGTCAAACTATTCCTATACCCGAACTAGTCGCAATACTCATGTTTATTTATTATAGTCCTTTTATGGAGAATAAACTATTCGTTAGCAGACTATTACAGTATACCATCTGAGTGACAAGTGATCTTCTTTGGTGAAGTAAGGATTTTTCGATGGCATGATTAGAAGCTGGTCATTTGTATGCTAGCCATCTCTAGCAAGGGTCGAGGTGAGTCACTTAATTTACGGCCAGAAATGAGATTTCCAGATTGTTAGGGCCCTTGTTAAGTCATCCACGGAGGTGGGAACATTGTGAGAGGCGTCTTCATTAAGTTTGTCTGGACCACATACAGACAGACATTCTGCCTGACCAACATGACGTTTATCTGACTACACACAGGCAGAGGCTGACCAACATGACGTTTATCTGGACTACACACAGGCAGAGGCTGACCAAAATTAGGTTTGTCTTAATTACACACAGGTATACATAATGGCTGACCATTATTAAGTTTGTCTCGACTACATACTAGCAGACACATTGGAGGAGGAGGAAGAAGAAGAAGAAGAAGAAGAAGAAGAAGAAGAAGAAGAAGAAGAAGAAGAAGAAGAAGAAGAAGAAGAAGAAGAAGAAGAAGAAGAAGAAGAAGAAGAAGAAGAAGAAGAAGAAGAAGAAGAAGAAGAAGAAGGGTGGAAGAAAGAAAAGGAAGAAAAAAGAAGAAGAAGGAGGAGGAGGAAGAAGAAGAAGAAGAAGAAGAAGAAGAAGAAGAAGAAGAAGAAGAAGAAGAAGAAGAAGAAGAAGAAGAAGAAGAAGAAGAAGAAGAAGACTAAGAAGAAGAAGAAAAACGAAGAAGAAGAAGAAGAAGAAGAAGAAGATAAAGAAGAAGAAGAAGAAGAAGAAGAAGAAGAAGAAGAAGAAGAAGAAGAAGAAGAAGAAGAAGAAGAAGAAGAAGAGGACGAAGAAGAAGAAGAAGAAGAAGAAGAAGAAGAAGAAGAAGAAGAAGAAGAAGAAGAAGAAGAAGAAGAAGAAGAAGAAGACTAAGAAGAAGAAGAAAGACGAAGAGGTGGAAGAAGAAGAAGAAGAAGAAGAAGAAGAAGAAGAAGAAGAAGAAGAAGAAGAAGAAGAAGAAGAAGAAGAAGAAGAAGAGGACGAAGAAGAAGAAGAAGAAGAAGAAGAAGAAGAAGAAGAAGGAGGAGGAGGAGGAGGAGGAATCAAATCAAATCAACTTATTAGGGTCACAAATTGGGCGCGCAGGCCCGTCTTACATTCGGCCCTTTCAATCACTCGTCTTTCGTTCATCAAGAGCATTATACATTTACATAGGAAGAAAAATAAACATTGTGAAATGAATGTTGTAAACATAAACAAGGCTAATTACCATGTTATGAAGCCCATCTCCCACTATCCATACATCACCCCACCCACACAACCCCACTTACCCACACTCACGCGCACCAAGGGACACATAAACACCCCCACCTACCCACACACACGCACACCAAGGACACATACATACCCCACCAACCGACCCATCCCCCTCCCGCACATCCCCCACCCACACACACTGCCCTCACCTGATCCCCAACCAAAACACACTCGCCACCCACAAACATTCCCCCACCAACCCACACATCCCATGCCCATCCACATCTTAACCCACACATCCTCTCCCCACCCACCCCTTAGCCACATCTCCATCGACAACATATTCCCCACCCATGCACACAATCCCCCACCAACCCACACAACGCACATTCACTCACACATCCCCAAACCATACACACACATCCCCACCAACTGACATGTCCCTACCCCCCCCCCCCCCACCCACACACACCTCCCTAACCACCCATACATCCCCAATCCACACACACACCCCCCCACCCACACATACAACTTCCACCCACCCACACATGCCTTAACCTAAACCCCCACCACGCAATCCCCCACCCGCACATCACATACACCCCCTACCACGCACTATTCCAACCCACGCACCACACACACACATATCCCTCACCAACACATCCCCACTTACACACCACACACATTCCCCCCCCAGAT
>JACEFZ010011781.1:0-96449 GCA_014155875.1 Cepaea nemoralis | reverse complement strand
GAATACATTGTCAGGATAGCAAGTCGAAATCACTTGTGTCCACGGATGAGCTGTCGATCGCCAACTTGATGGAGCTCTGTATCGTAGGGAATACTCTGATGTTCACGGAGAACGGGAGCGTCCCCAAAAGATGAGTTGTCTGGGATACATCTGTTAGGAATAACGTCACCGGAAATTGGAGTACTTTGTGAGTTGAGTCCAGTTGTCACTTGAGATGGAGATCTTGTCTAAAAGTGTACGAATTCAGATCTGTTAGGAGATAGCCCTGATGGATCTTCAGGATGGGAATAGCTTCCTGATGAGCTGTAGAATAATCTTTCAGAGTAGACTCTGATGATTGCTGAGAAATGTCGTAGAAACCTGTCACTGGATGAGCTTCTGAGGATACTGTCTAGAAAGCCATTTGTGGAGTCTTGTCTAGAGGAAATACTGTTAGGTAGATAGAGCCTGTATGGATGAGTCTTGTCTAGGAAAAATCTGTTCAGAGGATAGAGTCCTTGGATGGAGTTGTCTAGAGGAAATAATCTGTTCACGGTAGATAGGCTGTCACTTGGATGAGTCTTCTAGAGGAAATACATCTTTCACGGTAATAGAGTCCTTATGGATGGAATCTTGTCGAGATAACTTCTTGAGGGTGTAGAGAATACATCTGTGAGAGTGTCTAGGATAGACCTTCTTGGATGGATCTTGTCTAGAGGAAATACATCTGTTACGGTAGAGAGCTGTCCTTGGAGTCTGCTAGAAATACATCGTCACGTAGATGAACCTTCCTTGGGAGATGCTGTACTTGATGGATCTTGTTAGAGGAATAATCTGTTCACGGGTAGATGAGCTGTACTTGATGGAGTCTTGTCAGAGGAAATACTCTTTAGGAGTTGTTAGAGCATACTTGTGGAGCTTGTAGCGGAATCACTTTGATGGGTCTTGCTAGAGGAAACATCTGGTCGAGTAGATAGAGCGAATTCATTGGAGTTGTATAGAGGATCATTGTTCGAGTTTGTAGAGGAAATACATTGTTAGAGTGTAGAGGAATCATCTGTTCGAGTAGATAGAGCCATACTTGTGGAGTTGTAGAGCATCACTTGTTGGAGTAGATAGAGCCTGTACATTGTTAGGAGTTGTCTAGAGGAAATACATCTGTTCGAGTAGTAGAGGCATCATTGTTGGTTTGTCTAGAGGAAATACATCTGTTCGAGTTGTTAGAGCCGTCATTGTTGGAGTTGTCTAGAGGAAACATCTGTTCGAGTTAGATAGAGCCTGTCACTTGGTAGGAGTTTGTCTAGAGGAAAACATTGTTAGTTAGATAGAGCTCACTTTGGAGGGTCTTGTCTAGAGGAAATCACTTTCGAGTAGTAGAGCCTTACCTTGGATGGAGTCTTGTCTAGAGGAAATACATCTGTTCACGGTAGATAGAGCCTGTCACTTGGTGGAGTCTTGTCTAGAGGAAATACATCTGTTCAGGTAGATAGAGCCTGTCACTTTGGATGGAGTCTTGTTAGAGGAAATACATCTGTTCACGTGATAGAGCCTTCACTTTGGAGGAGTTTGTAGAGGAAAACATGTTCACGGGTAGATAGAGCCTGTCACTTTGGATGGATTGTTAGAGGAAATACATCTGTTCACGGTAGATAGACCGTCCTTGGATGGAGTCTTGTCTAGAGGAAAACATCTGTTCACGAGTAGATAGAGCCTGTCCTTGAGGGTCTTGTCTAGAAATACATCTGTTCCGTGATAGAGCCTGTCACTTTGGATGGAGTCTTGTCTAGAGGAAATACTTGTTCACGGGAGATAGCCTTCTTTGGATGGAGTCTTGTCTAGAGGAATACATCTGTTCACGAGTAGATAGAGCCTGTCACTTTGGATGGAGTTTGTCTAGAGGAAATACATCTGTTCACGAGTAGATAGAGTGTCACTTTGGATGGAGTCTTGTCTAGAGGAAATACATCTGTTCACGAGTAGATAGAGCCTGTCACTTGGATGGATTGTCTAGAGGAAATACATCTGTCACGTGTAGTAAGCCTGTCACTTGGAGCACTGTTAGTAGTTAGGAACACTCTGTTCAGAGTAGATAGAGGTACATCTGTTGACGTTGTAGAGGAAATACATCTTGGAGGAGTAGATAGAGCAATACATTGTGGAGTTTTAGAGCAATCCTTGTGGAGTTGTCTAGAGCATCACTTGTCACGTTAGTCTAGAGAATCATTTGTGACTGTCAAAGGGATAGACTTGCTTGAGGAGTTTGCTAGAGGAAATCATCTGTTACGGTAGATAGACCACTTTGGATGGAGTCTTGTCTGAGGAAATACATTGTTCACGTAGATAGAGCCTGTCACTGGATGGAGTCTTTTGGAGGAAAACTTTTAGAGGATAGAGCCTCTTTGGATGGAGTCTTGTCTAGAGGAATAATGTTTGTAGATAGAGCCTTCTTTGGATGGAGTCTTGTCTAGAGGAAATAACTGTTCACGGTAGAGAAGCCTGTCACTTTGGATGGAGTCTGTCTAGAGGAAATATCTTAGAGAAAGCCTGTCTTGATGGAGTCTTGTCTAGAGGAAATACATCTGTTCACGAGAGATAGAGCCTGTCACTTGGATGGAGTCTTGTCTAGGGAAGACATCTGTTCAAGGTAGATAGACCTGTCACTTGGATGGAGTCTTGTCTAGAGGAATACATCTGTTCACGAGTAGATAGAGCCTGTCACTTTGGTGGAGTCTTGTTTAGAGGAAATACACCTGTTCAGGGTAGATAGAGCCTGTCACTTTGGAGGGAATTTCTTGTCTAGGGGAAATACATCTGTTCACGGTAGATAGAGCCTGTCACTTGGTTTGGAGTCTTGTTAGAGGAAAACATCTGTTCCCGGGTAGATAGAGCCTGTCTTTTTGGGATGGGGGTCTTGTCTAGGGGAAATACATCTGTTAACGGGTAGATAGGGGCCGTCACTTGGATGGAGTCTTGTCGGGGGAAATACATCTGTTCACGAGTAGATAGAGCCTGTCACTTTGGATGGAGCCCTTGTCTAAGGAAATACATCTGTTCAGGGTTTAGATAGAGCCTTTCCCCTTGGAGGAGTCTTGTCTAGGGGAAAATACATCTGTTCACGAGTAGATAGAGCCTGTCACTTTGGAGGGAAGTTTTGTCTAGGGGAAAATACATCTGTTCACGGTAATAAGCCTGTCATTTTGGTTTGGAGTCTTGTCTAGAGGAAAACATCTGTTCACGAGTAGATAGAGCCTGTCATTTTGGATGGAGTTTGTCTAGAGGAAATACATCTGTTCACGAGTAGATAGAGCCTGTCATTTTGGATGGAGTTTTGTCTAGAGGAAAAATCTGTTCACGAGTAGATAGAGCCTGTCCCCTTGGAGGGGAGTCTTGTCTAGAGGAAATACATCTGTTCACGAGTAGTTTGAGCCCTTTTCCCTTGGATGGATTTCTTGTCTAGAGGAAATACATCTGTTCACGGGTAGATAGACCCCTCCCTTGGATGGAGTCTTTTCTAGAGGAAATACATCTGTTCACGGGTAGATGGAGCCTGTCATTTTGGATGGGTCTTGTCTAGAGGAAATACATCTGTTCACGAGTAGATAGGGCCTGTCATTTTTGGATTTAGTCTTGTCTAGGGGAAATACATCTGTTCACGAGTAGATAGACCCATTCCCTTGGAGGGAAATCTTTTCTAAGGAAATAATCTTTCACGGGTGGATAGAGCCTGCCCTTTGGATGGAGTCTTGTCTAGGGGAAAATACATCTGTTCAGGGTAGATAGGCCTGTCACTTTGGATGGAGTCTCGTCTAGGGGAAATACTTTCTTTTCACGGGTGGGTTTAAGCCTGTCCCTTGGTTTGGAGTCTTGTCTAGAGGAAATACATCTGTTCACGGGTAGAAAACCCTTTCCCTTGGGATGGAGTTTTTGGGTTAGGGGAAAATACATCTGTTCAGGGGTAATAAAAGGCCTGTCACCTTGGATGGAGTTTTGTCTAGAGGAAATACATCTTTCAGGGTTTAGATAGGCCTGTCATTTTGGATGGAGTCTTTCTAGAGGAAATACATCTGTTCAGGGGTAGATAGAGCCGGTCACTTGGAGGGAAGTCTTGTCTAGAGGAAATACATCTGTTCACGAGTAATAGAGCCTGTCACTTTGGATGGAGTCTTGTCTAGAGGAAATACATCTGTTCACGAGTAGATAGACCTGTAAACTTTGGATGGAGTTTTTGTCTAGAGGAAGTAACTGTTCACGAGTAGATAGAGCCTGTCATTTTGGGTTGGAGTCTTGTCTAGGGGAAATACACCTGTTCACGAGTAGATAGAGCCTGTCACTTTGGATGGAGTCTTGTCTAGAGGAAATACATCTGTTCACGATAGATAGAGCCTGTCCCCTTGGATGGAGCCCTTTCTGAGGAAAAAATCTGCCGGGTTAACCGAGGAGGTTTTTAGGGGCCGCCTTAAAAAAACCTTGGATGGAGTCTTGTCTAGGGGAAATACATCTGTTCACGGGTAGATAGACCCCGTCACCTTGGATGGAGTCTTGTCTAGAGGAAATACATCTGTTCACGAGTAGTTTTGACCCCTTTCATTTTGGATGGAGTCTTGTCTAGAGGAAATACATCTGTTCAGGGGGTAGATAGAGCCTGTCACTTTGGAGGGAAGTTTTGTCTAGAGGAAATACTCTGTTCACGAGTAATAGAGCCTGTCCTTTGGTTTGGAGTCTTGTCTAGGGAAATACATCTGTTCACGGTAGATAGAGCCTGTCCCCTTTGGATGGAGTCTTGTCTAGAAAAAATTACATCTGTTCACGGGTAGATAGAGCCTGTCACCTTGGAGGGAGTCTTGTCTAGAGGAAATACATCTGTTCACGGGTAGTTTAACCCCTTCCCCTTGGATGGAGTCTTGTTAGAGGAAATACATCTGTTCACGGGTAGATAGAGCCTGTCCCCGGGGGATGGAGTTTTTGTCTAGAGGAAATACATCTGTTCAGGGAGTAATAGAGCCTGTCATTTTGGATGGATTCTTGTCTGGGAGAAAATAACTGTTCACGATAGATAGACCTTCACTTTGGATGGAGTCTTGTCTAGAGGAAAACACCTGTTAAAGAGTAGATAGAGCCTGTCACTTGGATGGAGTCTTGTCTAGGGGAAAAACATCTGTTCACGGTAGATAGAGCCTGTCATTTTGGAGGAGTCTTGTCTAAGGAAATACATCTGTTCACGAGTAATAGAGCCTGTCCCCTTTGGATGGAGTCTTGTCTAGGGGAAAAACATCTGTTCAGGGGTTTAGATAGACCCCGTCACCTTGGATGGAGCCCTTGTCTAGGGAAAAAACCCCGGGGGTGTGATTCACTTGGATGGGCCCAAGGAAAAATTGTTCACGGAAAAGGGTGCTTTTTGGGGATGTGTTTTTTGTCAAAAGGGGAAAATACATCTGTTCACGGGTAAAAGGGGTTTCCTTCCCCTTGGTTTGGAGTCTTGCAAAGGGGAATACATCGGGTTCACGGGTAGATAGAGCCTGCCCTTTTGGAGGGAGTCGTCTAGGGGAAATACTCGGGGTTGGGTGGTAGGCCTGTCATTTTGGTTTAGTCTTGTCTAGGGAAATAATCTGTTCACGGTGGATGGGCCCGTCCCTTGGATGGAGTCTTTTTAAGGAATACATTGTTCACGGGGGCCCAAGGGGGGTTTTTCTGGCCCCGGGTAAAGGGAGCCTTTCCCCTTGGAAAGTCTTGTCAGGGGAAAAATTCTGTTTTTTGGTAGATGGGCCCCTGTCCTTTGGATGGAGTCGCTCAAAATACTTGGGTTCAGGGGGAAAAGAGCCTGTCATTTTGGGGGAATAGTTTGGGAGGGGGGAAATACATCTTTTCACGGGAAAAACCCTTCCCCTTGGGGAGCTTGTCTAGGGAAAATACTCTGTTAACAAGTAGATGACCTTCTTTTGGATGGGCGGTCTAGGGGAAAAATAATTTTGTTCACGGAGATGGGGGGGACCTTGGTTTAACATTGTCTAGAGGAAATACATCTGTTCACGAGTAGATAGGGCCTGTCACTTTGGATGGAGTCTTGTCTAGAGGAAATACATCTGTTCACGAGTAGATAGATCCCATTCACTTGGATGGAGTCTTGTCTAGAGGAAATACATCTGTTCACGGGTAGATAGAGCCCTGTCACTTTGGATGGAGTCTTGTCTAGAGGAAATACATCTGTTCACGGGTAGATAGAGCCCTGTCACCTTGGATGGAGTCTTGTCTAGAGGAAATACATCTGTTCACGAGTAGATAGAGCCTGTCACTTTGGATGGAGTCTTGTCTAGAGGAAATACATCTGTTCACGAGTAGATAGAGCCTGTCACCTTTGGATGGAGTCTTGTCTAGAGGAAATACATCTGTTCACGAGTAGATAGAGCCTGTCACTTTGGATGGAGTCTTGTCTAGAGGAAATACATCTGTTCACGAGTAGATAGAGCCTGTCACTTTGGATGGAGTCTTGTCTAGAGGAAATACATCTGTTCACGAGTAGATAGAGCCTGTCACTTTGGATGGAGTCTTGTCTAGAGGAAATACATCTGTTCACGAGTAGATAGAGCCTGTCACCTTTGGATGGAGTCTTGTCTAGAGGAAATACATCTGTTCACGGGTAGATAGAGCCTGTCACCTTGGATGGAGTCTTGTCTAGAGGAAATACATCTGTTCACGAGTAGATAGAGCCTGTCACTTTGGATGGAGTCTTGTCTAGAGGAAATACATCTGTTCACGAGTAGATAGAGCCTGTCACCTTTGGATGGAGTCTTGTCTAGAGGAAATACATCTGTTCACGGTAGATAGAGCCTGTCACTTGGATGGAGTCTTGTCTAGAGGAAATACATCTGTTCACGAGTAGATAGAGCCTGTCACTTTGGATGGAGTCTGTCTAGAGGAAATACATCTGTTCACGAGTAGATAGAGCCTGTCACCTTGGATGGAGTCTTGTTTAGAGGAAATACATCTGTTCACGGTTAGATAGAGCCTGTCACTTGGATGGAGTCTTGTCTAGAGGAAATACATCTGTTCACGGAGTAGATAGAGCCTGTCACTTTGGATGGAGTCTTGTCTAGAGGAAATACATCTGTTCACGGGTAGATAGAGCCCTGTCACTTTGGATGGAGTCCTTGTCTAGAGGAAATACATCTGTTCACGGTAGATAGAGCCTGTCACTTTGGATGGAGTCTTGTCTAGAGGAAATACATCTGTTCACGGGTAGATAGAGCCTGTCACTTTGGATGGAGTCTTGTCTAGAGGAAATACATCTGTTCACGGGTAGATAGAGCCTGTCACTTTGGATGGAGTCTTGTCTAGAGGAAATACATCCTGTTCACGAGTAGATAGAGCCTGTCACTTTGGATGACGTCTTGTCTAGAGGAAATACATCTGTTCACGAGTAGATAGAGCCTGTCACTTTGGATGGAGTCTTGTCTAGAGGAAATACATCTGTTCACGAGTAGATAGAGCCTGTCACCTTGGATGGAGTCTTGTCTAGAGGAAATACATCTGTTCACGAGTAGATAGAGCCTGTCACCTTGGATGGAGTCTTGTCTAGAGGAAATACATCTGTTCACGAGTAGATAGAGCCCATTACCTTGGATGGAGTCTTGTCTAGAGGAAATACATCTGTTTCACGGAGTAGATAGAGCCAGTCACCTTGGATGGAGTCTTGTCTAGAGGAAATACATCTGTTCACTGGGTAGATAGAGCCTGTCACTTTGGATGGAGTCTTGTCTAGAGGAAATACATCTGTTCACGAGTAGATAGAGCCTGTCACTTTGGATGGAGTCTTGTCTAGAGGAAATACATCTGTTCACGGGTAGATAGAGCCTGTCACTTTGGATGGAGTCTTGTCTAGAGGAAATACATCTGTTCACGAGTAGATAGAGCCTGTCACTTAGGATGGAGTCTTGTCTAGAGAAAATACATCTGTTCACGGGTAGATATAGCAAATTACCTTGGATGGAGTCATGTGTAGAGGAAATACATCTGTTCACGGGTAAATAGAGCCTGTCACCTTGGATGGAGTCTTGTCTAGAGGAAATACATCTGTTCACGAGGTAGATAGAGCCTGTCACTTGGATGGAGTCTTGTCTAGAGGAAATACATCTGTTCACGAGTAGATAGCAGCCTGTCACTTGGATGGAGTCTTGTCTAGAGGAAATACATCTGTTCACGAGTAGATAGAGCCTGTCACCTTTGGATGAGTCTTGTCTAGAGGAAATACATCTGTTCACGAGTAGATAGAGCCTGTCACTTTGGATGGAGTCTTGTCTAGAGGAAATACATCTGTTCACGAGTAGATAGAGCCTGTCACTTTGGATGGAGTCTTGTCTAGAGGAAATACATCTGTTCACGAGTAGATAGAGCCTGTCACCTTGGATGGAGTCTTGTCTAGAGGAAATACATCTGTTCACGAGTAGATAGAGCCTGTCACCTTGGATGGAGTCTTGTCTAGAGGAAATACATCTGTTCACGGGTAGATAGAGCCCGTCACCTTGGATGGAGTCTTGTCTAGAGGAAATACATCTGTTCACGGGTAGATAGAGCCTGTCACTTTGGATGGAGTCTTGTCTACGAGGAAATACATCTGTTCACGGGTAGATAGAGCCTGTCACTTTGGATGGAGTCTTGTCTAGAGGAAATACATCTGTTCACGGGTAGATAGAGCCTGTCACTTTGGATGGAGTCTTGTCTAGAGGAAATACATCTGTTCACGAGTAGATAGAGCCTGTCACCTTGGATGGAGTCTTGTCTAGAGGAAATACATCTTTTCACGAGGTAGATAGAGCCTGTCACTTTCGGATGGAGTCTTGTCTAGAGGAAATACATCTGTTCACGAGTAGATAGAGCCTGTCACTTTGGATGGAGTCTTGTCTAGAGGAAATACATCTGTTCACGGGTAGATAGAGCCTGTCACCTTGGATGGAGTCTTGTCTAGAGGAAATACATCTGTTCACGAGTAGATAGAGCCTGTCACTTTGGATGGAGTCTTGTCTAGAGGAAATACATCTGTTCACGAGTAGATAGAGCCTGTCACCTTGGATGGAGTCTTGTCTAGAGGAAATACATCTGTTCACGAGTAGATATGAGCCTGTCACTTTGGATGGAGTCTTGTCTAGAGGAAATACATCTGTTCACGAGTAGATAGAGCCCTGTCACCTTGGATGGAGTCTTGTCTAGAGGAAATACATCTGTTCACGAGTAGATAGAGCCCATTACCTTGGATGGAGTCTTGTCTAGAGGAAATACATCTGTTCACGGGTAGATAGAGCCTGTCACTTTGGATGGAGTCTTGTCTAGAGGAAATACATCTGTTCACGGGTAGATAGAGCCTGTCACCTTGGATGGAGTCTTGTTTAGAGGAAATACATCTGTTCACGGTTAGATAGAGCCTGTCACCTTGGATGGAGTCTTGTCTAGAGGAAATACATCTGTTCACGGGTAGATAGAGCCTGTCACTTTGGATGGAGTCTTGTCTAGAGGAAATACATCTGTTCACGGGTAGATAGAGCCTGTCACCTTGGATGGAGTCTTGTCTAGAGGAAATACATCTGTTCACGGGTAGATAGAGCCTGTCACTTTGGATGGAGTCTTGTCTAGAGGAAATACATCTGTTCACGAGTAGATAGGGCCTGTCACTTTGGATGTAGTCTTGTCTAGAGGAAATACATCTGTTCACGAGTAGATAGATCCCATTACCTTGGATGGAGTCTTGTCTACAGGACATACATCTGTTCACGGGTAGATAGAGCCTGTCACTTTGGATGGAGTCTTGTCTAGAGGAAATACATCTGTTCATGGGTAGATAGAGCCTGTCACTTTGGATGGAGTCTCGTCTAGAGGAAATACATTTGTTCACGAGTAGATAGAACCTGTCACTTTGGATGGAGTCTTGTCTAGAGGAAATACATCTGTTCACGAGTAGACAGAGCCTGTCACTTTGGATGGAGTCTTGTCTAGAGGAAATACATCTGTTCACGAGTAGATAGAGCTTGTCACTTTGGATGGAGTCTTGTCTAGAGGAAATACATCTGTTCACGAGTAGATAGAGCCTATCACTTTGGATGGAGTCTTGTCTACAGGAAATACATCTGTTCACGAGTAGATAGAGCCTGTCAGCTTGGATGGAGTCTTGTCTAGAGGATATACATCTTTTCACGAGTAGATATAGCCCATTACCTTGGATGGAGTCTTGTCTAGAGAAATACATCTGTTCACGGGTAGATAAGGCCCGTCACCTTGGATGGAGTCTTGTCTAGAGGAAATACATCTGTTCACTGGTAGATAGAGCCTGTCACTTTGGATGGAGTCTTGTCTACAGGAAATACATCTGTTCAAGGGTAGATAGAGCCTGTCACTTTGGATGGAGTCTTGTCTAGAGGAAATACATCTGTTCACGGGTAGATAGAGCCCATTACCTTGGATGGAGTCTTGTCTAGAGGAAATACATCTGTTCACGAGTAGATAGAGCCTGTCACTTTGGATGGAGTCTTGTCTAGAGGAAATACATCTGTTCACGAGTAGATAGAGCCTGTCACCTTGGATGGAGTCTTGTCTAGAGGAAATACATCTGTTCACGGGTAGATAGAGCCTGTCACCTTGGATGGAGTCTTGTCTAGAGGAAATACATCTGTTCACGAGTAGATAGAGCCTGTCACTTTGGATTGAGTCTTGTCTAAAGGAAATACATCTGTTCACGAGTAGATAGAGCCCTGTACTTTGGATGGAGTCCTTGTCTATAGGAAATACATCTGTTCACGGGTAGATAGAGCCCACTACCTTGGATGGAGTCTTGTCTAGAGGAAATACATCTGTTCACGGGTAGATAGAGCCTGTCACTTTGGATGGAGTCTTGTCTAGAGGAAATACATCTGTTCACGAGTAGATAGAGCCTGTCACCTTGGATGGAGTCTTGTCTAGAGGAAATACACCTGTTCACGGGTAGATAGAGACTGTCACTTTCGGATGGAGTCTTGTCTAGAGGAAATACATCTGTTCACGAGTAGATAGAGCCTGTCACTTTGGATGGAGTCCTGTCTAGAGGAAATACATCTGTTCACGAGTAGATAGAGCCTGTCACCTTGCATGGAGTCTTGTCTAGAGGAAATACATCTGTTCACGAGTAGATAGAGGCTGTCACTTTGGATGGAGTCCTGTCTAGAGGAAATACATCTGTTCACGAGTAGATAGAGCCTGTCACCTTGCATGGAGTCTTGTCTAGAGGAAATACATCTGTTCACGAGTAGATAGAGCCCATTGCATTGGATGGAGTCTTGTCTAGAGGAAATACATCTGTTCACGAGTAGATAGAGCCCATTACCTTGGATGGAGTCTTTTCTAAAGGAAATACATCTGTTCACGGGAAAATAGATCCTGTCACTTTGGATGGAGTCTTGTCTAGAGGAAATACATCTGTTCACGAGTAGATAGAGCCTGTCACCTTGGATGGAGTCTTGTTTAGAGGAAATACATCTGTTCACGGTTAGATAGAGCCTGTCACCTTGGATGGAGTCTTGTCTAGAGGAAATACATCTGTTCACGGGTAGATAGAGCCTGTCACTTTGGATGAAGTCTTGTCTAGAGGAAATACATCTGTTCACGGGTAGATAGAGCCTGTCACCTTGGATGGAGTCTTGTCTAGAGTAAATACATCTGTTCACGGGTAGATAGAGCCTGTCACTTTGGATGGAGTCTTGTCTAGAGGAAATACATCTGTTCACGGGTAGATAGAGCCTGTCACTTTGGATGAAGTCTTGTCTAGAGGAAATACATCTGTTCACGGGTAGATAGAGCCTGTCACCTTGGATGGAGTCTTGTCTAGAGGAAATACATCTGTTCACGAGTAGATAGAGCCTGTCACCTTGGATGGAGTCTTGTCTAGAGGAAATACATCTGTTCACGGGTAGATAGAGCCTGTCACCTTGGATGGAGTCTTGTCTAGAGGAAATACATCTGTTCACGAGTAGATAGAGCCTGTCACTTTGGATGGAGTCTTGTCTAAAGGAAATACATCTGTTCACGAGTAGATAGAGCCCATTACTTTGGATGGAGTCTTGTCTAGAGGAAATACATCTGTTCACGGGTAGATAGAGCCCACTACCTTGGATGGAGTCTTGTCTAGAGGAAATACATCTGTTCACGGGTAAATAGAGCCTGTCACCAACTGGCTTGAGGTAGCTCTCGGTTGGGCAACCACTCAGCCAAAATCATTTTCTTCTGCTGGTGTTTAGTTCTGGATGCAGTTTAAGATCCCCTAACTCTGTCAGAAGGAACTAATTGCTACCCCAGATCACAGAGAGAAAACGTGGAACAAATGTCTGTTATGCTGATTTAAGACACTGTCCCTGATACTCAAGAAAACAGCCAAGAAGTGGCTCGTTGAAGATAGAATATATCTATATAGATTTGGCTGTACTTGGTATCACCAGAAGTGAGAAAGGAGGAGTTAAGACATGCAACGTAATCTGGTTACTTATGACTGCATAGGCAAGAGATCTCCCGGACATAGATTCCCACTTCTGAACAATATGTGCGAACCCCCACTAAATGATACAATAATGTGTGTACTTGATACGCTACACAAACATTTATAAACATTTAGAATTATACGGACAAATTGAGTTTTAAAATACAACAACTGTGTTTATTATTTCTATCTGATGATCATATGATGATGATGATTATATTATGGTATACGTAACTCATCTGGCTGAAAAGCTCAGAAGCACATAGGTCATGCTTCCCCCAGTGAGACGCAGTTCACTGTCAGATTGAAGGAGTCCAAATTGGTCCCTCACAAGGCTAAGTCACTTCCTGATATGGGTTGTTGACTGTCCATTGCTCCTAAGAGATCTGGAATGAAACGAACGGAGATGGGTAGTATCTACGTCTACACATCTCAAAACACATATGTCTATACATTCATATAAACATACATTCAAGTCATAATATATGATGGTATGATGATATATATGATGGCATGTTACATAAACATATATCAGTTCTAAATAAATAAATATATATGTATATATTAATAAAACTATTTAGAACATCTATAGCTCAAAACATACATATTCATATACATTTGTGTAATGGAGTGTTTCCCATATAAGTTCACCTCACTTACTCTTTCCCTTTCTGATTCATTCATACTGTCTTGTCGGAAGGGCTGGTCGCACAGTCCTGTCGAACATTAAATGCCTTCCCTGAATCTGTCTGGGATATTGAATGTCCTAAGTCATGTCTGTCCTCATGCAGACATCATGCAGACAAGGTGAACTGGTGCCATTCCTCAAACCAAGTGGTTTCACCACAATCTTGGTAGGCACTCAAAGTGTTGGTCCAAATAATCAATGTTAATTGGACGCTATCAAGAGACTGGTAGCTCTCAGGAATTTCTCCTAAGTAGTCAGTCTCCCCAATGTCTAACATCATACAGGATGAATCTAAATGCATCTCCTGTACATGAATAAGCCACACGCTCATGTAGCTTGGATAATGGATTTCTCCAAATTGTCACATACAACAAATCAGACAACCAAGTAGTGAATGCAAGAAGAAAATAGTTCTCAGTGAAATCGTAAAGCTAGAACTGGAACATTAAGTACAAAGAAAATCCACGAGTGTAAAGTTTGGGAGAATAGGTAAAAACAGGAAACTACACAAGCCTTCAGACTAGCAGACAAACTAATCAGAATAATGGTTTACCTGGTTTATAGCTAGGAAATTCCATTATAATACTTCGTACAGAAGTCCAACAGAACGAAATGTTAATATTTCTCCAGTAGGTATCCTAAGAATGCTATTGTGAATTTGCGTCTGAAGTCTTGCTGGCCATGCATGTAGTTTTATTCTATTCAATTCCTGGCTAGTTTCCAGGTTGGTTAATTAATATGTCCAAGTTCCTGTTAGCTCCACCTATTTTTCATGTAGGACGATTTACCTAGATGGATTAAGTGCCAAATTCTTTCACCCCTCCTCCTTTCCTGTGAAGGGTAGTTTCATGTGTCAATCAAATTGACCGATGCCCCCCACGCCTGAAACAATGAAACCTGCTTTGGCGACAATGCAGTTGCGTCATTACATTCCAATAGGCTGGTAACACCAGCCTTCCCGGTTGCTGACAGGAATGTGTCAGCCATGTGTTCCTACTTTGCCCCGTAGTATTGCGGAGAGGTGTTAAGCATCTGGTCCTAATTGCTCCTTTGTGGTGGCAATTACAGACGTCCCGGCTCCACAAAGTCTGGACTTTTAGATAGGTGTTAGGCCTGCATTAAATTGCCGTGTTTGGATCACACGTTTTCCCCTGAGTAGCACTGCCATGTATTTCAGACGGGTCTGGCTGACCCTCTTATCTCCCCTTCTACTGAGAACAATGAGTTTTCAACCTTTGATAGCACCGCCGCCGCCTGGTGCCGTGGTGTCTGTGTGTTACGTTTTGATCTTGACATCAAAGCTTTCTCAGACCTAGCATTACAGAAATGATGGGGCGTGCGTGGTCAAAATGTATTTTTCTCTTGTTTTCAATCTTATTGCATTTCTATCAGGTTCTGGTGAACGTTTATGCTTTTAGAGAATGATAGAAAAATATTGTGGGCTCTTTAATTCCTTTTTAACTTGTGTCATTCGGATGCTGCCGGGGCTGTCCCGCCACAGAGCCTGTCACTTTGGATGGAGTCTTGTCTAGAGGAAATACATCTGTTCACGAGTAGATAGAGCCTGTCACCTTGGATGGAGTCTTGTTTAGAAGAAATACACCTGTTCACGGGTAGATAGAGCCTGTCACTTTCGATGAAGTCTTGTCTAGAGGAAATACATCTGTTCACGAGTAGATAGAGCCTGTCACTTTGGATGGAGTCTTGTCTAGAGGAAATACATCTGTTCACGAGTAGATAGAGCCTGTCACCTTGCATGGAGTCTTGTCTAGAGGAAATACATCTGTTCACGAGTAGATAGAGCCTGTCACTTTGGATGGAGTCTTGTCTAGAGGAAATACATCTGTTCACGAGTAGATAGAGCCTGTCACTTTGGATGGAGTCTTGTCTACAGGAAATACATCTGTTCACGGTTAGATAGAGCCTGTCACCTTGGATGGAGTCTTGTCTAGAGGAAATACATCTGTTCACGAGTAGATTGAGCCTGTCACTTTGGATGGAGCCTTGTCTAGAGGAAATACATCTGTTCACGAGTAGATAGAGCCCATTGCATTGGATGGAGACTTGTCTAGAGGAAATACATCTGTTCACGAGTAGATAGAGCCCATTACCTTGGATGGAGTCTTGTCTAAAGGAAATACATCTGTTCACGGGTAAATAGATCCTGTCACTTTGGATGGAGTCTTGTCTAGAGGAAATACATCTGTTCACGAGTAGATAGAGCCTGTCACCTTGGATGGAGTCGGATGGAGTCTTGTCTAGAGGAAATACATCTGTTCACGGGTAGATAGAGCCTGTCACTTTGGAAGGAGTCTTGTCTAGAGGAAATACATCTGTTCACGAGTAGATAGAGCCTGTCACTTTGGATGTAGTCTTGTCTAGAGGAAATACATCTGTTCACGAGTAGATAGATCCCATTCACTTGGATGGAGTCTTGTCTAAGGACATACATCTGTTCACGGGTAGATAGAGCCTGTCACTTTGGATGGAGTCTTGTCTAGAGGAAATACATCTGTTCAAGGGTAGATAGAGCCTGTCACTTTGGATGGTGTCTCGTCTAGAGGAAATACATTTGTTCACGAGTAGATAGAACCTGTCACCTTTGGATGGAGTCTTGTCTAGAGGAAATACATCTGTTCACGAGTAGACAGAGCCTGTCACTTTGGATGGAGTCTTGTCTAGAGGAAATACATCTATTCACGAGTAGATAGAGCTTGTCACTTTGGATGGAGTCTTGTCTAGAGGAAATACATCTGTTCACGAGTAGATAGAGCCTATCACTTTGGATGGAGTCTTGTCTACAGGAAATACATCTGTTCACGAGTAGATAGAGCCTGTCACCTTGGATGGAGTCTTGTCTAGAGATATACATCTTGTTCACGGAGTAGATATAGGCCATTACCTTGGATGGAGTCTTGTCTAGAGGAAATACATCTGTTCACGGGTAGATAAGGCCCTGTCACTTTGGATGGAGTCTTGTCTAGAGGAAATACATCTGTTCACTGGTAGATAGAGCCTGTCACTTTGGATGGAGTCTTGTCTACAGGAAATACATCTGTTCACGGGTAGATAGAGCCCACTACTTTGGATGGAGTCTTGTCTAGAGGAAATACTTCTGTTCACGGGTAGATAGAGCCTGTCACTTTGGATGGAGTCTTGTCTAGAGGAAATACATATGTTCACGAGTAGATAGAGCCTGTCACCTTGGATGGAGTCTTGTTTAGAGGAAATACACCTGTTCACGGGTAGATAGAGCCTGTCACTTTCGATGAAGTCTTGTCTAGAGGAAATACATCTGTTCCACGAGTAGATAGAGCCTGTCACTTTGGATGGAGTCCTGTCTAGAGGAAATACATCTGTTCACGAGTAGATAGAGCCTGTCACTTTGGATGGAGTCTTGTCTAGAGGAAATACATCTGTTCACGAGTAGATAGAGCCTGTCACTTTGGATGGAGTCTTGTCTAGAGGAAATACATCTGTTCACGAGTAGATAGAGCCTGTCACCTTGGATGGAGTCTTGTCTAGAGGAAATACATCTGTTCACGAGTAGATAGAGCCTGTCACTTTGGATGGAGTCTTGTCTAGAGGAAATACATCTGTTCACGAGTAGATAGAGCCATTGTCACTTGGATGGAGTCTTGTCTAGAGGAAATACATCTGTTCACGAGTAGATAGAGCCCTGTCACCTTGGATGGAGTCTTGTCTAGAGGAAATACATCTGTTCACGGGTAGATAGAGCCTGTCACTTTGGATGGAGTCTTGTCTAGAGGAAATACATCTGTTCACGAGTAGATAGAGCCTGTCACCTTGGATGGAGTCTTGTCTAGAGGAAATACATCTGTTCACGAGTAGATAGAGCCTGTCACCTTGGATGGAGTCTTGTCTAGAGGAAATACATCTGTTCACGGGTAGATAGAGCCAGTCACCTTTGGATGGAGTCTTGTCTAGAGGAAATACATCTGTTCACGGGTAGATAGAGCCTGTCACCTTGGATGGAGTCTTGTCTAGAGGAAATACATCTGTTCACGGGTAGATAGAGCCTGTCACTTTGGATGGAGTCTTGTCTAGAGGAAATACATCTGTTCACGAGTAGATAGGGCCTGTCACTTTGGATGTAGTCTTGTCTAGAGGAAATACATCTGTTCACGAGTAGATAGATCCCATTACCTTGGATGGAGTCTTGTCTACAGGAAATACATCTGTTCACGGGTAGATAGAGCCTGTCACTTTGGATGGAGTCTTGTCTAGAGGAAATACATCTGTTCATGGGTAGATAGAGCCTGTCACTTTGGATGGAGTCTCGTCTAGAGGAAATACATTTGTTCACGAGTAGATAGAACCTGTCACTTTGGATGGAGTCTTGTCTAGAGGAAATACATCTGTTCACGAGTAGACTAGAGCCTGTCACTTTGGATGGAGTCTTGTCTAGAGGAAATACATCTGTTCACGAGTAGATAGAGCTTGTCACTTTGGATGGAGTCTTGTCTAGAGGAAATACATCTGTTCACGAGTAGATAGAGCCTATCACTTTGGATGGAGTCTTGTCTACAGGAAATACATCTGTTCACGAGTAGATAGAGCCTGTCACCTTGGATGGAGTCTTGTCTAGAGGATATACATCTTTTCACGAGTAGATATAGCCCATTACCTTGGATGGAGTCTTGTCTAGAGAAAATACATCTGTTCACGGGTAGATAAGGCCCGTCACCTTGGATGGAGTCTTGTCTAGAGGAAATACATCTGTTCACTGGTAGATAGAGCCTGTCACTTTGGATGGAGTCTTGTCTACAGGAAATACATCTGTTCAAGGGTAGATAGAGCCTGTCACTTTGGATGGAGTCTTGTCTAGAGGAAATACATCTGTTCACGGGTAGATAGAGCCCATTACCTTGGATGGAGTCTTGTCTAGAGGAAATACATCTGTTCACGAGTAGATAGAGCCTGTCACTTTGGATGGAGTCTTGTCTAGAGGAAATACATCTGTTCACGAGTAGATAGAGCCTGTCACCTTGGATGGAGTCTTGTCTAGAGGAAATACATCTGTTCACGGGTAGATAGAGCCTGTCACCTTGGATGGAGTCTTGTCTAGAGGAAATACATCTGTTCACGAGTAGATAGAGCCTGTCACTTTGGATTGAGTCTTGTCTAAAGGAAATACATCTGTTCACGAGTAGATAGAGCCCATTACTTTGGATGGAGTCCTGTCTAGAGGAAATACATCTGTTCACGGGTAGATAGAGCCCACTACCTTGGATGGAGTCTTGTCTAGAGGAAATACATCTGTTCACGGGTAAATAGAGCCTGTCACTTTGGATGGAGTCTTGTCTAGAGGAAATACATCTGTTCACGAGTAGATAGAGCCTGTCACCTTGGATGGAGTCTTGTTTAGAGGAAATACACCTGTTCACGGGTAGATAGAGACTGTCACTTTCGATGAAGTCTTGTCTAGAGGAAATACATCTGTTCACGAGTAGATAGAGCCTGTCACTTTGGATGGAGTCTTGTCTAGAGGAAATACATCTGTTCACGAGTAGATAGAGCCTGTCACCTTGCATGGAGTCTTGTCTAGAGGAAATACATCTGTTCACGAGTAGATAGAGCCTGTCACTTTGGATGGAGTCTTGTCTAGAGGAAATACATCTGTTCACGAGTAGATAGAGCCTGTCACTTTGGATGGAGTACTTGTCTAGAGGAAATACATCTGTTCACGAGTAGATAGAGCCCATGTCACCTTGGATGGAGTCTTGTCTAAGGAAATACATCTGTTCACGAGGTAGATAGAGCCTGTCACTTTGGATGGAGTCTTGTCTAGAGGAAATACATCTGTTCACGAGTAGATAGAGCCTGTCACCTTGGATGGAGTCGGATGGAGTCTTGTCTAGAGGAAATACATCTGTTCACGGGTAGATAGAGCCTTGTCACTTTGGATAGGAGTCTTGTCTAGAGGGAAATACATCTGTTCACGAGTAGATAGAGCCTGTCACTTTGGATGTAGTCTTGTCTAGAAGGAAATACATCTGTTCACGAGTAGATAGACCCATTACCTTGGATGGAGTCTTGTCTACAGGGACATACATCTGTTCACGGGTAGATAGAGCCTGTCACTTTGGATGGAGTCTTGTCTAGAGGAAATACAATCTGTTCATGGGTAGATAGAGCCTGTCACTTTGGATGGTGTCTATCGTCTAGAGGAAATACATTGGTTCACGAGTAGATAGACCTGTCACCTTGTGATGGAGTCTTGTCTAGAGGAAATACATCTGTTCACAGGAGTAGACAGAGCCTGTCACTTTGGATGGAGGTCCTTGTCTAGAGGAAATACATCTATTCACGGGTAGATAGAGCTTGTCACTTTGATGGAGTCTTGTCTAGAGGAAATACATCTGTTCACGAGTAGATAGAGCCTATCACTTTGGATGGAGTCTTGTCTACAGGAAATACATCTGTTCAACGAGTAGATAGAGCCTGTACCTTGGATGGAGTCTTGTCTAGAGGATATACATCTTTTCACGAGTAGATAGAGCCCCATTACCTTGGATGGAGTCCTTGTCTAGAGAAATACATCTGTTCACGGGTAGATAAGCCGTCAACCTTGGATGAGTCTTGTCTAGAGGAAATACATCTGTTCACTGTAGATAGAGCCTGTCACTTTGGATGGAGTCTTGTCTACAGGAAATACATCTGTTCACGGGTAGATAGAGCCCACTACTTTGGGATGGAGTCTTGTCTAGAGGAAATACTCTGTTCACGAGGTAGATAGAGCCTGTCACTTTGGATGGAGTCTTGTCTAGAGGAAATACATATGTTCACGAGTAGATAGAGCCTGTCACCTTTGGATGGAGTCTTGTTTAGAGGAAATCACCTGTTCACGGTAGTAGATAGAGACTGTCACCTTCGATGAAGTCTTGTCTAGAGGAAATACATCTTTTCACGAGTAGATAGAGCCCTGTCACTTTGGATGGAGTCTTGTCTAGAGGAAATACATCTGTTCACGAGTCAGATAGAGCCTGTCACCTTGCATGGAGTCTTGTCTAGAGGAATACATCTGTTCACGAGTAGATAGAGCCTGTCACTTTGGATGGAGTCTTGTCTAGAGGAAATACATCTGTTCACGAGTAGATAGAGCCTGTCACCTTGGATGGAGTCTTGTCTAGAGGAAATACATCTGTTCACGAGTAGATTGAGCCTGTCACTTTGGATGGAGTCCTTGTCTAGAGGAAATACATCTGTTCACGAGTAGATAGAGCCCATTGCACTTGGATGGAGTCTTGTGTAGAGTAAAATACATCTGTTCACGAGTAGATAGAGCCATTACCTTGGATGGAGTCTTTCTAAGGAAATACATCTGTTCACGGGAAATAGGCATCTGTCACTTTGGATGGCTTCTTTTCTAGAGGAAATACATCTGTTCACGAGTAGATATAGCCTGTCACCTTGGATGGAGTCTTGTTTAGAGGAAATACATCTGTTCACGGGTAGATAGAGCCTGTCACCTTGGATGGAGTCTTGTCTAGAGGAAATACATCTGTTCACGGGTAGATAGAGCCTGTCACTTTGGATGGAGTCTTGTCTAGAGGAAATACATCTGTTCACGGGTAGATAGAGCCTGTCACCTTGGATGGAGTCTTGTCTAGAGGAAATACATCTGTTCACGGGTAGATAGAGCCTGTCACTTGGATGGAGTCTTGTCTAGAGGAAATACATCTGTTCACGAGTAGATAGGGCCTGTCACTTTGGATGGAGTCTTGTCTAGAGGAAATACATCTGTTCACGAGTAGATAGAGCCTGTCACTTGGATGGAGTCTTGTCTAGAGGAAATACATCTGTTCACGGGTAGATAGAGCCTGTCACTTTGGATGGAGTCTTGTCTAGAGGAAATACATCTGTTCACGGGTAGATAGAGCCTGTCACTTTGGATGGAGTCTCGTCTAGAGGAAATACATCTGTTCACGAGTAGACTGAGCCTGTCACTTTGGATGGAGTCTTGTCTAGAGGAAATACATCTGTTCACGAGTAGATAGAGCCTGTCACTTTGGATGGAGTCTTGTCTAGAGGAAATACATCTGTTCACGAGTAGATAGAGCCTGTCACTTTGGATGGAGTCTTGTCTAGAGGAAATACATCTGTTCACGAGTAGATAGAGCCTGTCACTTTGGATGGGTCTTGTCTAGAGGAAATACATCTGTTCACGAGTAGATAGAGCCTGTCCCCTTGGATGGAGTCTTGTCTAGAGGAAATACATCTGTTCACGAGTAGATAGAGCCTGTCCCCTTGGATGGAGTCTTGTCTAGAGAAAATACATCTGTTCACGGGTAGATAGAGCCCTGTCACCTTGGATGGAGTCTTGTCTAGAGGAAATACATCTGTTCACGGTAGATAGAGCCTGTCACTTGGATGGAGTCTTGTCTAGAGGAAATACATCTGTTCACGGGTAGATAGAGCCTGTCACTTTGGATGGAGTCTTGTCTAGAGGAAATACATCTGTTCACGGGTAGATAGAGCCTGTCACCTTGGATGGAGTCTTGTCTAGAGGAAATACATCTGTTCACGAGTAGATAGAGCCTGTCACTTTGGATGGAGTCTTGTCTAGAGGAAATACATCTGTTCACGAGTAGATAGAGCCTGTCCCCTTGGATGGAGTTTTGTCTAGAGGAAATACATCTGTTCACGGGTAGATAGAGCCTGTCCCCTTGGATGGAGTCTTGTCTAGAGGAAATACATCTGTTCACGAGTAGATAGAGCCTGTCACTTGGATGGAGTCTTGTCTAGAGGAAATACATCTGTTCACGAGTAGATAGAGCCTTACTTTGGATGGAGTCTTGTCTAGAGGAAATACATCTGTTCACGGGTAGATAGACCCCTCCCCTTGGATGGAGTCTTGTCTAGAGGAAATACATCTGTTCACGGGTAGATAGAGCCTGTCATTTTGGATGGAGTCTTGTCTAGAGGAAATACATCTGTTCACGAGTAGATAGAGCCTGTCCCCTTGGATGGAGTCTTGTCTAGAGGAAATACATCTGTTCACGGTAGATAGAGACTGTCACTTTGGATGGAAGTCTTGGCTAGAGGAAATACATCTGTTCACGAGTAGATAGAGCCTGTCACTTTGGATGGAGTCTTGTCTAGAGGAAATACATCTGTTCACGAGTAGATAGAGCCTGTCACCTTGGATGGAGTCTTGTCTAGAGGAAATACATCTGTTCACGAGTAGATAGGGGCCTGTCACTTTGGATGGAGCCCTTGTCTAGAGGAAATACATCTGTTCACGAGTAGATAGAGCCTGTCCCCTTGGATGGAGTCTTGTCTAGAGGAAATACATCTGTTCACGAGTAGATAGAGCCCATTCATTGGATGGAGTCTTGTCTAGAGGAAATACATCTGTTCACGGAGTAGATAGAGCCCTTACCTTGGATGGAGTCTTGTCTAGAGGAAATACATCTGTTCACGGGAAAATAGACCTGTCACTTGGATGGAGTCTTGTCTAGAGGAAATACATCTGTTCACGAGTAGATAGAGCCTGTCACCTTGGATGGAGTCTTGTTTAGAGGAAATACATCTGTTCACGGTTAGATAGAGCCTGTCACCTTGGATGGAGTGTTGTCTAGAGGAAATACATCTGTTCACGGTAGATAGAGCCTGTCACTTTGGATGAAGTCTTGTCTAGAGGACAATACATCTGTTCACGGGTAGATAGAGCCTGTCACCTTGGATGGAGTCTTGTCTAGAGTAAATACATCTGTTCACGGTAGATAGAGCCTGTCACTTTGGATGGAGTCTTGTCTAGAGGAAATAACATCTGTTCACGGGTAGGATAGAGCCTGTCACTTTGGATGAAGTCTTGTCTAGAGGGAAATACATCTGTTCACGGGTAGATAGAGCCTGTCACCTTGGATGGAGTCTTGTCTAGAGGAAATACATCTGTGTCACGAGTAGATAGAGCCTGTCACCTTGGATGGAGTCTTGTCTAGAGGAAATACATCTGTTCAACGGGTAGGATTAGATGCCCTGTCCACCTTGGATGGAGTTCCTTGTCCTAGAGGAAATACATCTGTTCACAGAGTACGTAATAGAGGCCTGTCACTTTGGATGGAGGTCCTTGTCTCAAGGAAATACATCCTGTTCCACGAGTAGATAGAGCCCATTACTTTTGGATTGAGTCTTGTCTAGAGGAAATACATCTGTTCCAGGGTATGATAGAGCCCAGCTACCGTTGGTATGGAGTCTTGTCTAGAGGAAATACAGTCTCGTTCACGGGGTAAATAGAGCCTGTCACCAACTGGCTTGAGGTAGCTCTCGGTTGGGCAAACCACTCAGCCAAAATCATTTTCTTCTGCTGGTGTTTAGTTCTGGATGCAGTTTAAGATCCCCTAAACTCTGTCAGAAGGAACTAATTGCTACCCCAGATCACAGAGAGAAAACGTGGAACAAATGTCTGTTATGCTGATTTAAGACACTGCTCCCTGATACTCAGAAAACAGCCAAGAAGTGGCTCGTTGAAGATAGAATATATCTATATAGATTTGGCTGTACTTGGTATCAACAGAAGTGAGAAAGGAGGAGTTAAGACATGCAACGTAATCTGGTTTACTTTGACTGCATAGGCAAGGAGATCTCCCGGACATAGATTCCCACTTCTGAACAATATGTGCGAGACCCCCACTAAATGATACAATAATGTGTGCTACTTGATTTACGCTACACAAACATTTATAACATTTAGAATTATACGGACAATTTGAGTTTTAAAATACAACAACTGTGTTTATTATTGTCTATTGATGATCATATGATGTGATGATTATATTATGGTTATACGTAACTCATCTGGCTGAAAAGCTCAGAAGCACATAGGTCATGCTTCCCCCAGTGAGACGCAGTTCACTGTCAGATTGAAGGAGTCCAAATTGGGTCCCTTCAAAGGCTAAGTCACTTCCTGATATGGTTGTTGACTGTCCATTGCTCCTAAGAATCTGGAATGAACGAACGGAGATGGGTAGTATCTACGTCCTACACATCTCCGAAACACATATGTCTATACATTCATATAAACATACATTCAAGTCATAATATATGATGGTATGATGATATATGATGGCATGTTACATAAACATATATCAGTTCTAAATAAATAAATATATATGTATATATTCATAAAACTATTTAGAACATCTATAGCTCAAACATACATATTCATATACATTTATGTAATGGAGTGTTTCCCATATAAGTTCACCTCACTTACTCTTTCCCTTTCTGATTCATTCATACTGTCTTGTCGGAAGGGCTGGTCGCACAGTCCTGTCGAACATTAAATGCCTTCCCTGAATCTGTCTGGATATTGAATGTCCTAAGTCATGTCTGTCCTCATGCAGACATCATGCAGACAAGGTGAACTGGTGCCATTCCTCAAACCAAGTGGTTTCACCACAATCTTGGTAGGCACTCAAAGTGTTGGTCCAAATAATCAATGTTAATTGGACGCTATCAAGAGACTGGTAGCTCTCAGGAATTTCTCCTAAGTAGTCAGTCTCCCCAATGTTTAACATCATACAGGATGAATCTAAATGCATCTCCTGTACATGAATAAGCCACACGCTCATGTAGCTTGGATAATGGATTTCTCCAAATTGTCACATACAACAATCAGACAACCAAGTAGTGAATGCAAGAAGAAAATAGTTTCTCAGTGAAATCGTAAAGCTAGAACTGGAACATTAAGTACAAAGAAAATCCACGAGTGTAAAGTTTGGGAGAATATGTAGAAACAGGAAACTACACAAGCCTTCAGACTAGCAGACAACTAATCAGAATAATGGTTTACCTGGGTTATAGCTAGGAAATCCTGATCATAATACTTCGTACAGAAGTCCAACAGAACGAAATGTTAATATTTCTCCAGTAGGTATCCTAAGAATGCTATTGTAAATTGCGTCTGAGATCTGCTGGCCATGCATGTAGTTTATTCTATTCAATTCCTGGCTAGTTTCCAGGTTGGTTAATTAATATGTCCAAGTTCCTGTTAGCTCCACCTATTTTTCATGTAGGACGATTTACCCTAGATGGATTAAGTGCCAAATTCTTTTCACCCCTCCTCCTTTCCTGTGAAGGTAGTTTCATGTGTCAATCAAATTGACCGATGCCCCCCACGCCTGAAACAATGAAACCTGCTTTGGCGGCAATGCAGTTGCGTCATTACATTCCAATAGGCTGGTAACACCAGCCTTCCCGGTTGCTGCAAGGAATGTGTCAGCCATGTGTTCCTACTTTGGCCCCGTAGTATTGCGGAGAGGTGTTAAGCATCTGGTCCTAATTGCTCCTTTGTGGTGGCAATTACAGGACGTCCCGGCTCCACAAAGTCTGGACTTTTAGATAGGTGTTAGGGCCTGCATTAAATTGCCGTGTTTGGATCACACGTTTTCCCTGAGTAGCACTGCCATGTAGTTTCAGACGGGTCTGGCTGACCCTCTTATCTCCCCTTCTACTGAGAAACAATGAGTTTTCAACCTTTGATAGCACCGCCGCCGCCTGGTGCCGTGGTGTCTGTGTGTTACGTTTTGATCTTGACATCAAAGCTTTCTCAGACCTAGCATTACAGAAATGATGGGGGCGTGCGTGGTCAAAATGTATTTGTTCTCTTGTTTTCAATCTTATTGCATTTCTATCAGGTTCTGGTGAACGTTTATGCTTTTAGAGAATGATAGGAAAAATATTGTGGCTCTTTAATTCCTTTTTAACTTGTGTCATTCGGATGCTGCCGGGGCTGTCCCCGCCACAGAGTCCTGTCACTTTGGATGGAGTCTTGTCTAGAGGACATACTCTTGTTCACGAGTAGATAGAAGCCTGTGTCACCTTGGGATGGAGTCTTGTTGTAGAAGAAATACACCTGTTCACGGGGTAGGATAGAAGCTGTCACTTTGCGGATGGAAGATTCTTGTCTAGAGGACAATACATCTGTTCACGAAGTAGATAGAGCCTTGTCCACTTTGGATGAAGTCTGTGTTCTAGAGGAAATAACATCTGTTCACGAGTAGATAGGAGCCCTATTCACCTTTGGATGGAGTCTTGTCTAGCAGGACATACTCTGTTCACGAGGTAGATAGAGCCTGTCACCTTTGGATGGAGTCTTGTCTAGAGGAAATACATCTGTTTCACGAGTAGATAGAAGCCCATGTACCTTGGGATGGAAGTCTTGTCTAGCAGGAAATACATTCTGTTCACGAGGTAGATAGAGCCTGTCACCTTGGATGGGAGTCTTGTCTAGAGGAAATACATCTGTTCACGGGTAGATAGAGCCTTGTCACTTTGGATGGAGTCTAGTCTAGAGGAAATACATCTGTTCACGAGTAGATAGAGCCTGTCACTTTGGATGGAGTCTTGTCTAGAGGAAATACATCTGTTCACGAGTAGATAGAGCCCCTTCACTTTGGATGGAGTCTTGTCTACGAGGAAATACATCTGTTCACGAGTAGATAGAGCCTGTCACCTTTGGATGGAGTCTTGTCTAGAGGAAATACATCTGTTCACGAGTAGATAGAGCCTGTCACTTTGGATGGAGTCTTGTCTAGAGGAAATACATCTGTTCACGGGTAGATAGAGGCCTGTCACCTTGGATGGAGTCTTGTCTAGAGGAAATACATCTGTTCACGAGTAGATAGAGCCCTGTCACCTTTGGATGGAGTCTTGTCTAAGGAAAATACATCTGTTCACGGTAGATAGAGCCCATTACTTTGGATGGAGTCTTGTCTAGAGGAAATACATTCTGTTCACGGGTAGATAGAGCCCGTCACTTTGGATGGAGTCTTGTCTAGAGGAAATACATCTGTTCACGGGTAGATAGAGCCTGTCACCTTTGGATGGAGTCTTGTCTAGAGGAAATACATCCTGTTCACGGGTAGATAGAGCCTGTCACCTTGGATGGAGTCTTGTCTAGAGGAAATACATCTGTTCACGAGGTAGATAGAGCCTGTCACTTTGGATGGAGTCCTGTCTAGAGGAAATACATCTGTTCACGAGTAGATAGAGCCTGTCCACCTTGGCATGGAGTCTTGTCTAGAGGAAATACATCTGTTCACGGGTAGATAGAGCCTGTCACCTTTGGATGGAAGTCTTGTCTAGAGGAAATACATCTGTCACGAGTAGATAGAGCCTGTCACCTTTGGATGGAGTCCTGCTCTAGAGGAAATACATCTGTTCACGGGTAGATAGAGCCCATTACCTTTGGATGGAGTCCTTGTCTAGAGGAAATACATCTGTTCACGAGTAGATAGAGCCCTGTCACCTTTGGATGGAGTCTTGTCTAGAGGAAATACATCTGTTCACGAGTAGATAGAGCCCATTACCTTGGATGGAGTCTTGTCTAAGGAAATACATCTGTTCACGGGTAGATAGAGCCTGTCACCTTTGGATGGAGTCTTGTCTAGAGGAAATACATCTGTTCACTGGTAGATAGAGCCTGTCACCTTTGGATGGAGTCTTGTCTAGAGGAAATACATCTGTTCACGAGTAGATAGAGCCTGTCACCTTGGATGGAGTCCTTGTCTAGAGGAAATACATCTGTTCACGAGTAGATAGAGCCTGTCACTTTGGATGGAGTCTTGTCTAGAGGAAATACATCTGTTCACGGAGTAGATAGAGCTTGTCACTTTGGATGGAGTCCTTGTCTAGAGGAAATACATCTGTTCACGAGTAGATAGAAGCCTATCACTTTGGATGGAGTCTTGTCCTACAGGGAAATACATCTGTTCACGAGTAGATAGAGCCTGTCAGCTTTGGATGGAGTCTTGTCTAGAGGAATATACCATCTTTTCACGAGTAGATATAGCCCCATTACCTTGGATGGAGTCTTGTCTAGAGAAAATACATCTGTTCACGGGTAGATAAGGCCCGTCACCTTGGATGGAGTCTTGTCTAGAGGAAATACATCTGTTCACTTGGTAGACTAGAGCCTGTCACTTTGGATGGAGTCTTGTCTAGCAGGAAATACATCTGTTCAAGGTTAGATAGAGCCTGTCACTTTGGATGGAGTCTTGTCTAGAGGAAATACATCTGTTCACGGGTAGATAGAGCCCATTACCTTGGATGGAGTCTTGTCTAGAGGAAATACATCTTGTTCACGCGTAGATTAGAGCCTGTCACTTTGGATGGAGTCTCGTCTAGAGGAAATACATCTGTTCACGGGTAGATAGAGCCTGTCACCTTGGATGGAGTCTTGTCTAGAGGAAATACATCTGTTCACGGGTAGATAGAGCCTGTCACCTTTGGATGGAGTCTTGTTCTAGAGGAAATACATCTTGTTCACGAGTAGATAGAGCCTGTCACTTTGGATTGAGTCTTGTCTAAAGGAAATACAATCTGTTCACGAGTAGATAGGAGCCCATGTACTTGGATGGAGTCCTGTCTATAGGAAATACATCTGTTCACGGGTAGATAGAGCCCGACTACCTTGGATGGAGTCTTGTCTAGAGGAAATACAATCTGTTCACGGGTAAATAGAGATGTCACTTTGGATGGAGTCTTGTCTAGAGGAAATACATCTGTTCACGAGTAGATAGAGCCTGTCACCTTGGATGGAGTCTTGTTTAGAGGAAATACACCTGTTCACGGGTAGATAGAGACTGTCACTTTCGATGAAGTCTTGTCTAGAGGAAATACATCTGTTCACGAGTAGATAGAGCCTGTCACTTTGGATGGAGTCCTGTCTAGAGGAAATACATCTGTTCACGAGTAGATAGAGCCTGTCACCTTGCATGGAGTCTTGTCTAGAGGAAATACATCTGTTCACGAGTAGATAGAGCCTGTCACTTTGGATGGAGTCCTGTCTAGAGGAAATACATCTGTTCACGAGTAGATAGAGCCTGTCACTTTGGATGGAGTCCTGTCTAGAGGAAATACATCTGTTCACGAGTAGATAGAGCCTGTCACCTTGCATGGAGTCTTGTCTAGAGGAAATACATCTGTTCACGAGTAGATAGAGCCTGTCACTTTGGATGGAGTCCTGTCTAGAGGAAATACATCTGTTCACGAGTAGATAGAGCCTGTCACCTTGCATGGAGTCTTGTCTAGAGGAAATACATCTGTTCACGAGTAGATAGAGCCCATTGCATTGGATGGAGTCTTGTCTAGAGGAAATACATCTGTTCACGAGTAGATAGAGCCTGTCACCTTTGGATGGAAGTCTTAATCTAGAGGAAATACTATCTGTTCACGAGTAGATAGAGCCTGTCCCGTTGGATGGAGTCCTTGTCTAGAGAAAATACATCTGTTCACGAGTAGATAGAGCATGTCACGTTGGATGGAGTCTGTCTAGAGGGAAATAACCTCTGTTCACGAGTAGATAGAGCCCATGTCACCTTTGATTGGAGTCTTGTCTTAGAGGGAAATACATCTGTTCACGGTAGATAGAGCCCACGGTACCTTGGATGGAGTCTTGTCTAGAGGAAAATTACATCTGTTCACGGGTAGAATAGAGCCTGTCACTTGGATGGAGTCTTGTCTAGAGGAAATACATCTGTTCACGAGTAGATAGAGCCTGTCACTTTGGATGGAGTCTTGTCTAGAGGAAATACATCTGTTCACTGGTAGACTAGAGCCTGTCACTTTGGATGTAGTCTTGTCTAGAGGAAATACATCTGTTCACGAGGTCGATAGAGCCTGTCACTTTGGATGGAGTCTCGTCTAGAGGAAATACATTTGTTCACGAGTAGATAGAACCTGTCACTTTGGATGGAGTCTTGTCTAGAGGAAATACATCTGTTCACTGGTAGATAGAGCCTGTCACTTTGGATGGAGTCTTGTCTACAGGAAATACATCTGTTCAAGGGTAGATAGAGCCTGTCACTTTGGATGGAGTCTTGTCTAGAGGAAATACATCTGTTCACGGGTAGATAGAGCCCATTACCTTGGATGGAGTCTTGTCTAGAGGAAATACATCTGTTCACGAGTAGATAGAGCCTGTCACTTTGGATGGAGTCTTGTCTAGAGGAAATACATCTGTTCACGAGTAGATAGAGCCTGTCACCTTGGATGGAGTCTTGTCTAGAGGAAATACATCTGTTCACGGGTAGATAGAGCCTGTCACCTTGGATGGAGTCTTGTCTAGAGGAAATACATCTGTTCACGAGTAGATAGAGCCTGTCACTTTGGATGGAGTCTTGTCTAGAGGAAATACATCTGTTCACGGATAGATAGAGCCCATGTCACTTTGATGGAGTCTTGTCTTAGGAAATACATCTGTTCACGGGTAGATAGAGCCTGTCACTTTGGATGGAGTCTTGTCTAGAGGAAATACATCTGTTCACGAGTAGATAGAGCCTGTCACTTTGGATGGAGTCTTGTCTAGAGGAAATACACCTGTTCACGAGTAGATAGAGCCTGTCACTTTGGATGGAGTCTTGTCTAGAGGAAATACATCTGTTCACGGATGTAGATAGAGCCTGTCACTTTGGATGGAGTCTTGTCTAGAGGAAATACATCGTTCACGAGTAGATAGAGCCTGTCACTTTGGATGGAGTCTTGTCTAGAGGAAATACATCTGTTCACGAGTAGATAGAGCCTGTCACCTTGGATGGAGTCTTGTCTAGAGGAAATACATCTGTTCACGAGTAGATAGAGCCTGTCACTTTGGATGGAGTCTTGTCTAGAGGAAATACATCTGTTCACGGTTAGATAGAGCCTGTCACCTTGGATGGAGTCTTGTCTAGAGGAAATACATCTGTTCACGAGTAGATTGAGCCTGTCACTTTGGATGGAGCCTTGTCTAGAGGAAATACATCTGTTCACGAGTAGATAGAGCCCATTGCATTGGATGGAGTCTTGTCTAGAGGAAATACATCTGTTCACGAGTAGATAGAGCCTGTCACCTTGGATGGAGTCTTGTTTAGAGGAAATACATCTGTTCACGGTTAGATAGAGCCTGTCACCTTGGATGGAGTCTTGTCTAGAGGAAATACATCTGTTCACGGGTAGATAGAGCCTGTCACTTTGGATGAAGTCTTGTCTAGAGGAAATACATCTGTTCACGGGTAGATAGAGCCTGTCACTTTGGATGGAGTCTTGTCTAGAGGAAATACAACTGTACACGAGTAGATAGAGCCTGTCACTTTGGATGGAGTCTTTTCTAGAGGAAATACATATGTTCACGAGTAGATAGAGCCTGTCACCTTGGATGGAGTCTTGTCTAGAGGAAATACATCTGTTCACGAGTAGATTGAGCCTGTCACCTTGGATGGAGTCTTGTCTAGAGGAAATACATCTGTTCACGGGTAGATAGAGCCCATTACCTTGGATGGAGTCTTGTCTAGAGGAAATACATCTGTTCACGGGTAGATAGAGCCCATTACCTTGGATGGAGTCTTGTCTAGAGGAAATACATCTGTTCACTGGTAAATAGAGTCCATTACCTTGGATGGAGTCTTGTCTAGAGGAAATACATCTGTTCATGGGTAGATAGAGCCTGTCACCTTGGATGGAGTCTTGTCTAGAGGAAATACATCTGTTCACGGGTAGATAGAGCCCATTACCTTGGATGGAGTCTTGTCTAAAGGAAATACATCTTTTCACGGGTAGATAGAGCCCATTACCTTGGATGGAGTCTTGTCTAGAGGAAATACATCTGTTCACGGGTAGATAGGGCCCGTCACTTTGGATGAAGTCTTGTCTAGAGGAAATACATCAGTTCACGGGTAAATAGAGCCCATTACCTTGGATGGAGTCTTGTCTAGAGGAAATACATCTGTTCACGAGTAGACAGAGCCCGTCACCTTGGATGGAGTCTTGTCTAGAGGAAGCAAACCTCGCTCAAATGCATGACGAAGTGAGGCACACTGACATGTAAGGTGTATTACAAGGTTTGACACACTTTCTGCGGTTCCCTCTCCCTGTAACTTAAACATTAAATAACGAGAGCTCATGTCTTCATGTTAACAATCAGCTGCCTTTATGACATAAGTCCTCTTACACTACTTGGATATTGGCCTTCTTAGCCTGTTCAGATAGTCAGCCTTGTTACTTACCAACTGTGTTGAGAAAATTAACAATGTTTCCGTGACTCTGCCAGCTGCCGGCTGTATTTAGCACAGTCCACTCCAGCAAGCCGATCCTGGTGTTGCAACTGACACAAGAGGTGGCAAATATTGCTCTTTCTGGCAGCGTCGTCACAGCTGTCGACCACTACCTCAGCGCCGGAACGGGTTGCGGTGCCTGGTGTTGATGGCGTCACCATGTACTTGATGATCAACATGGGGTAAGTTTCTTTCTTACTTTCTTTCTTTCTTTCTTTCTTTCTATCTTTCTTTCTTTCTTTCTTTCTTTCTTTCCATCCGTCCGTCCGTCCGTCCGTCCGTCCGTCCGTCCGTCTGTCTGTCTGTCTGTCTGTCTGTCTGTCTGTCTGTCTGTCTGTCTGTCTGTCTGTCTGTCTGTCTGTCTGCTTATCTGTGTGGCTACCAAATCGTCTGTATGTCTAATTATTCGACCGTCCATTTCTCTGTCCATCTGTATGTCAGTCAGTCTGCCTGTCTGTCTGTCCGGCTGTCTGACTGTCTTCGATTGTTTATTCTTCAACTAGAACAAGAACTTAATTTTCTGTGTGTATGCATTCCAGTCACACCAACGCCCAGAAAGATACAGTGGTGATAAATAACAGCACTGTTGCCCTCACTTCATCGGCAAGCCTGAATGCCAGTTTCTACTCCAACAGTGCCATTGGCGAAGATTTTGTCCGAATCTCATCAAACAGGAGCTTTGGCGGCCATGTCTACTCTACTGGTAACCTGATGGCGGGACTTTTCAGGACTGGCTTACGCGCTCACTGACATAAATCCGGTAATATTCGTGTCTGTTCATCGGTGACACCACACGTCTATTCTATACATATATAATCTTTTGTGTACAGTCTGGCTGCAACCCGATCACTAAAAATGTATTAAACATTTAAAATAATATATAAAACACAGGGAGATGAGAATTACAGACACCGATTAATAATATTAGGAGGAGTGTACAGGAAGTAAGCAAAAGATAGGACATCTTGGTGTGGTTGGTGGATGGACTATGTCCCAATAGGGAATAAAGGGCAGAAGAAGCAAACAATATGTAGTGTTGAGTTGAGTTGAGACGATAATCGAAATCATACCACTCAGGACAGTCTTCATACGTGCTCCGTTACCCATTCTTCAACAACCAGCGAAGAATCCTAATACCATTCGGTACCACTTACAGATGATTATGTGTCCGTCTGGTTTTTCCTCAGATTACTGAGTGTCGACTAGATCCTCTGGTCACTCCCTGCCACGCCGTTTTCTCCAGGCCACGATATCTGTTTTTCCTCAAACTGTATACACGATCCCACATGCCCCTGAGCAGATCTGCCTTATCGTATACCAGTGTCGCACCCAGCGGTGGAGACCCAGCCAATATGTCCGCCTGCTAGTTTCCCAAGACACTAGCAAGTTCTGGGGAACATTTACAATGTATATTCATACTATACATATAAGCCCCAAGATTAAGACCAAACTGTATAAACTATTGTCATTCCTTTGGATCTGCACGTGACGTTGATGGGGAGAATATGTTGCACGGTCAACAAATTGCTCTCCAAACAGACGTGCTCAAACCTTTGTCATAAAAATTACACTCCAGCTTCTCCACTGGTGTCAACACAACACTGTAGGCAGCTGGCAAGCGGCAACAGAACAAATGGACTCACACAGCTACAATTGAAAGACAACGCTTTCGAAGCATGAAAATACCGGAGATAGACTTCTGAAATTAACACTTGGAGATAACTGCACGAAATCACCTTGAGTTCGGTGAAAGGAGACTACGTTAACTGTCAGAGGAGATACAAGAACCCGCAGACAGGAACGACAGGTTGTTCATCTGGAGGCGCCCTGCTCCTAGAGAGCATCAATCCATTGTCAGATATGACTGAAGGAGGCTCTTTCATCGTCAGATATAACTGAAGAAGGCTCTTACATTGTCAGATATGACTGAAGGAGGCTCTTTCATCGTCAGATATGACTGAAGGAGGCTCTTACATTGTCAGATATGACTGAAGAAGGCTCTTACATTGTAAGATAAGACTGAAGGAGGCTCTTACATTGTCAGATATGACCGAAGGAGGCTCTTAGATTGTCAGATATGATCGGAGGAGGCTCTTACATTGCCATATATGACCGACGGAGGCTCTTACATTGTCAGATATGACTAAAGGAGGCTCTTACATTATCAGATATGACTGAAGGAGGCTCTTACATTGTCAGATATGACTGAAGGAGGCTCTTACATTGTCAGTATCAATTTCGTGCCGACTTATTTCCGTGTCCATATATCCGGCTGTCTGTTTGCAATATGTTTCTCCTTCACTGAGTATGCAATAACATGATCTTTCATGTACTTGTCCACACACACTCAGTTACAGGCATGCCGCAGAGGTTCGTCTCCTCTACCAATGTTTGACAATAAGAAGAGAATAAGTGTAACAACACAGATGGAATGTAACAACAGAGATGGAATGTAACAACATAGATGGAATGTAACAACAGAGATGGAATGTAACAACAGAGATGGAATGTAACAACAGAGATGGAATGTAACAACAGAGATGGAATGTAAAAATAGAGATGGAATGTAAAAACAAAGAAGATGTGTAACAACAGAGATGGAATACACTCACATAGAAATATTGTTGACAACTGCATAGTTTCGCAGGAAGAATAGGAACAGAAATTGTGCCATCAGCAATGGCCTTGAATTTAAATATGAACTCAAGAATCAACAACATTGCCCTCAGGACATTCCCACATGTGCTCAGTCTCTTACTTCGCTAGCCAACCGAGTTCCCGTGTTGATGGCATCTGTGACAGCCTGCGTTTTCCCCTATGTGTAATTTGCATATACCGTTTGCTAGGAACATCTCATCATCTCTCATCTCATCATGTTCCTCTTGTACCTTGCGGTGTCGAGGTGAAGTTTAAACAGCGGGAGAGTGCCCGCTTATGGGCTTCATGTATCAATATTCCCATGGACTCTGTTATTACATGCGTACATCGTTTACGTGGCCGGCCTATTCCTCTGCTTCCCTCTGGTCTGTACATCATTGCTTGTTGTGGTATACTGTTAGTTGGTAACCTACTTGCATGGCCAAACCATTTGACTTGCTGCTTTCTAATAAAATCTAGTGCAGCTATAACCCCCACTTTAGTCCTGATTTCTTCATTTCTGATCTTATCTCTTCTTGATACATTGAGTATTCTTCCCAGGAATCTAATTTCTGTTGTGATTTTTCTTTTCTCTTTTTCTGTCATTGTCCAGGTTTGGCGTTGGTAACATTGGGTTGGTAGGAAGAATGTCATTTGCTAGGAACAAATGTATAAAATATCATAATATGCCGTACAGTGGTTATAATATGATCTGCAAGGGAAGCGAACACCGCAGATACTTCGAACTTGACCTGGCGATAGCCTGGTGTTGATAAAAAACACACATTTCCAGTACGTGTTGCAACTTTGAGAAAACTAACGTTTCAAAATTGTTCTGAGGTTTAAGCAGTACACATTCATAGGGCGCCACTCTGAGTTTACCTGCGTCACACATGACGTCAAGATCAGAGAGTGTATCACTGAATTTACATGTTTTCTTTACCCAGGTGTGCCCGATCAGCAAAGGCGTCCCAGGTGACAACAAAGATAACGACTGCGATGGACTGATAGATGAAGAGCCATGCCAACCCTTGGAACTAGCTATAGGTAATTTAATTTAGTTTGTAGATATGTAGCCTTAAATCAACGTTCAGTGCTGATATCAGAATACTACTCAACGTGTAGTTGCTTCCCAATGTCTGTGGTTGGAGACTCAGGGGGTGGTGATCACACATGCAGCCACACGTAGCTAAATTTCTAGAGCGGCGGGTGGAGGCTGCCATTTACTGCTCCATATGTGCTGCACACAGTGGTCATATACAACTTTGCATTTGAAATGCAACGCTTGGGCGGGTTTAGACTAACTACTTTCAGTGCTGATGATACACTTCTGGATATGTACACAGACCCAAAGAAACGCCCGAAAGTCGATTATATTCCCCTGATGTCAGACGGTACGGTGAATAGTCTGGTAGTCAGGCACGAAGTTTCAACTCATGGGTGGTTTGATCGTGTACTCCTTTAATCAGTTTCAGACCACCTTCACTCAGCAGTGATAATCCCCTGTTTGCTGTATAATCTCTTTATCAGCAGTGATATTCTTGAGGTTGCTATATAATCTATTTATCAGCAGTGATATTATTCGGTTATCTGTATGATCTCGTTTGCTGTCTTTCTGTTTCCTAATTGGGATGATTGCGATATTTGTCCACTCATTGGGTATCTTTTCAGGACGTTATCATGAAGGCCTGTTCAGTGTTGTGATCTTCATCTCATCCTCCATACCGCCAGATCGAATCTTGTCCTTTCTGTATGGTTATTCCCTTTAATAGAGAATGCTATTGTATGTGCACGCAACAATGACGTAACCGACTGTAGATATGATTACGGACATTCACGCACCACACACGCACACACACACACACACAAACACACACACCACACACACACACACACACACACACACACACAAAATATATATATATATATATATATATATATATATATATATATATATATATATATATATATATATATATATATATATATATATATATATATAATATATACATGAATCGATGGATGAAGAAATGAATGATATATATGTATTCAACAAGCCAATTATGGACGCATACGATCTACAATATTGGAAATGATTGCGTGATTGCCCACTGGCTACAGCTGTAAGGATAAAGCAGGGTGGTGTCAAACACAAGCGACACAATACGCCAAACAAACCTTAGATATAGCTGTGCTAACCATTGGATGCTGTGGTAAACATTGGCGTGTGTTAGGATGAACACAAGGCTCAAACACAGACCCTAGACAATAAGGATATTCTGATAGGCAATTACCTAAACTGATCACCCAAAAGTGAAAGAGTGAAGAACGGCCTAGGAACAAATATCGTTTGTAATATTCTACAAGAGATATGGCCACAACAAACCCACATTAAGGTTTATTTTCTATGACAAGAGCACAATATAGAGAACAGTAATACTGTAAACAATGTTAGTCAGTCAGTCAGTCAGTCAGTCAGTCAGTCAGTCAGTCAGTTAGTCAGTCAGTCAGTCAGTCAGTCAGTCAGTCAGTCAGTCAGTCAGTTAGTCGAGGTTCCAACTTCACGGCAACGGGTCGTCCCCATTATGCTCCATTCCCGCGCCAGCGAATATCACACAAAATGCTCCCCACTGTCCAATGTGAAAAGTGGTGGAATAGACAGGAGTCTCAGCAATCCAACAAGCCCGCACAAATACACTGTGCATAATGCCGCCGCCAGAATGTCAACACAAAATTCATCCACGAATACCACAGTTCATCATTGATGGACTCAGCAGTCACCAGAAAGACCTCATTGACCCGGGTTTTCTCACATGGCTTGGTCTCTTACCGCAGGGCGACCCGCCGAAAGTGTCGAACAAAGCACGAACTCCGCAGCTTCAGCGCCGACTCCCAAGAGTGTCCCGAAAAATTCACTCGTGAACCGAAAGGGCAAAACAGTCAATTCAGCAACCGCCGGTAGCCATTGTTCCGAACATGCAGTTCACTGTACAGGACAGATGTAAAAGCATTCCATGCGAATTTCACAGCTCACTGTGTCGCCAACTCACTCACTCAGTAGCAGAGCGACGGAACCATGTACTACCAGTCCAACATGAGGAAAATGCGATTGTAAACGTAGCCACAAGCATAAACACGCCACAGGCCTTATAGGCTCAATGCCTAACCGCCATGCTGGCGACCCTGTAAACAATGTTGCTATCGGGAAGGGAAAAATGGTAGATACGCAAAAGAGACTGAATAAAGCTAATTGCTTGTCCTTTACATAAGGCCGCAATCAACACCAGCATTTATTGGCTGCTTCCGATGTTCTAGACAATGTTTCGTAGTTTGTCAATGCGTTTGGAACGGCAGATGCTCATATCTTATGGAAATCAATGCAAAGAGACCTGTTCTTGGGAATAAATCACATTCGGTATCTCCTTATGGGGATGCATGATATTCACTATCCTGTGTTGAGGATAACATAATGCATGGTCCCTGTATAATGATACCATATATTCAATGCCCCCGTTATGTGGATAAAATACATGCAGTGTTCCGTTATGAGGATAGAATACATTCAGTGTCATGTTATGTTGATAAAATACATGCAGTGTCCCGTTATGAGGCTAACATACATTCAGTGTCCAGTGTGTGGATAAAAGACAACCTACCTGTTTGTGTAACCAATGTCTGTTTGTGTCACTAGTTGATAACAGCAAGCCCCATTTGTACAGGCCATGCCTGCTTGCGTGGCAGAAGACAATTCCCCCCACTCCTCCCCCCTCCCCCATCTCTTGTTTGTTTAGCCGAATCCAGAGCCAGCTTCTAACAGCTGCCGTGTCTGACAGCGTTCTGTACACAAATCCTGGAACAATGGCACTCATTTGTTCGCAGACCTGGTGCTAACCAGTTCAGCCTCCCCATCACATCAGGCCACTGTACGTGTCAATTTGGCGCTACCAGTTTCTGATATAACACGAGTAGTATGTGAAGTCTGATCTCATGCACATGTGTGAGTTTCCTTGACACTGAAAGAAAACCTGATTGGCAGTTTTTAAGTGTAATTACTATTCAACATATGATGCATTGTTCGGCGCTTTAATAATTCCTTTTATGAATAACATATCCGGAACAGAAAAATAACATTTGAACTCGAGTGTAGTCTACATACGTGCTGAAACTCATAGTAGCCGTGAGTGCACTGAATTGATTTTATGTGTGGATAGCTTTCTCTATTACCACTGTCCCCCATCATCAAACGAACCCACTCCGACTTCTGAGGTACTTGTAATTTACGTCCCGAAGTCAAGGGCGGGACGTCAACATTTATGTCCAACTGAGCCGCATGTGAAACGATCTAACTACGACGCGGTCAGAAGAGATTTACATACATGTTTCATGCACACCAACTAGTAAGGTATAGGAATACATGTTGCACACCAACTAGTAAGGTATAGAAATACATGTTGCACACCAACTAGTAAAGGTACGGAAATACATGTTGCACAACAACTAGTAAGGTACAGAAATACATGTTGCACAGCTACTAGTAAGGTACAGAAATACATGTTGCACAACAACTAGTAAGGTATAGAAATACATGTTGCACAACAACTAGTAAGGTATAGAAATACATGTTGCACAACAACTAGTAAGGTACAGAAATACATGTTGCACAGCAACTAGTAAGGTACAGAAATACATGTTACACACCAACTAGTAAGGTACAGAAATACATGTTGCACAGCTACTAGTAAGGTACAGAAATACATGTTGCACAGCTACTAGTAAGGTACAGAAATGCATGTTGCACAACAACTAGTAAGGTATAGAAATACATGTTGCACACCAACTAGTAAGGTACAGAAATACATGTTGCACAACAACTAGTAAGGTATAGAAATACATGTTGCACACCAACTAGTAAGGTATAGAAATACATGTTGCACAACAACTAGTAAGGTACAGAAATACATGTTGCACAACAACTAGTGAACTTAACTGTGCCCTCTAATCTATTAATTGGACTTTTTTTTTTTACTTAAATGATTTTTTCTTTTGACAAATGAGAATGAGCAGGACAGAAAAAGAGTCTATGCAGGATGATGTAAAATAATTAACAAATGATATCTTAGAATTTACCAAGGGTTATAATCATCGCGAATTAAATATAAAACGGTAGGATTCAATTATTATGCCCCTTTGATAGAGTTAATTTTTCTTTTTTAACTGATGACCTAACATAAACTGGGATCAAACAAAGAATGTTCTCAACTCTTGAAATTCTTCTTCTTCTTCTTCGTTCATCCGGATGTTTTTTTTTTTTCGGATGTGACTGCGCTGTGCCTGTTTACAGCAGAGCTGCGTTCTTGCGCCGTTAGGCCGACATATCCGACTTCTGCGGGCATTTGTTGACCGGGTTAACCTTCCCGGGGGTTTCTTAGGACGTTAAAATCACTGTTGTGGTGTTATCCCCCATCCTAGCTGGCCCATATAGAACAGTCAAAGACATCCTGGTCAACCCTCAAGGGAAGGCAGTTGCAGACCAAAGGCATTCCCCGCCATCCAAGGAGGCTTCCATACTTGCAGAGCCATCACACAGCGCTCTGGTACTGGGCTCACCCAAGGAATCGTCACGTCCTGCACATGGCTGCTTAGCCTCACTTCCGTATATTGGGCCTTCCGTTCACCATAGGATGTTCCTCCGGAAACCAGAAGAATGCAGTCTGCAGATGACATCCACACAGTGCAGCTCTTGAAATTAATCCACATGGGTTTGTCTTTTTCTTTCTTTTGTTCTATCGGCTCTGTAGCCAAGGAGTTACGGACGCTATTCGTAATTCCGCCTACCGCGTTCGAAACACAGTTGCGGGTGATGTGGCAGCAGACGCCTTCCGTTGGTTTTCGTAAAATGGTATAAGTACCTGTGGTTCAGACAGCGACAACTACCGAACGTAAACTTGCCAAGAAATCACAAATAGCCCAAAATTGCTGAGGTTGACTGCGACGTCCTGTAAAGGATATGCAACTAACTTTAACTTCTATTGTTCAACTACTACTACTACTACTACTACTACTACTACTACTACTACTACTACTACTACTACTACTACTACTACTACTACTACTACTACTACTGCTGCTGCTGCTGCTGCTAATTTGTAGTTTGTAAAATAAACGGTATGTATGTGCGTATGTGCGTACGTGTGTGTGTGTGCGTGTGGGTGCGTGCGTACGTGCGTGTGTGAAAAACCATTGCTCCAATGCTTATTTTGCTTATTTGTACATTTTAAGCTAAGTCGTTTCAATGACGTAGTGTGAATGTCATATATACATGCTTCCCTGTCCCCTTCTGCAGATGCTGATGATGATGGCATGGCGAATGAGGACTGCTCATCACCGCCGGGTGTGTATACACACTCCTCGTATTTGTTATTCTATGTTGCTGTTTTAGTATCACAATTACTGTCGCATACTTTCATTAACGTTTTATCAGTCCTCCCAAACCGGCTGCATAGAACTGCGTGCTTTTTTTCCCATTGACCTGCCATCCCACAGAACTGTGTGACTTACTTATTGACTCGGCCTCGTAACGTTGTCTACCCAGCTATGCACCGCTTTACGGGACAAACATTTGTCAGCATAAACAGGACTCCCATCTTGGCGGGAGACATTTCGCGAATGACGCCGAAGTTGAATGTGAAGTGAAAACGTGGCTTAGAAAACAGAGCACGCAGTTCTATTCAGCCGGTTTGGGAGGACTGATAAAGCGATGGGATAAGTGCATAAAGTTTGGTGGGAATTATGTTGAGAAATAAAGGGACAATGTATGTATAAAAATAAACTGGTTTCAGGTTATCATATGTAGTTATTTTTCTACAGCCATTTGTGACTTACTTATTAACTTACCCTCGTACTTATCGTAGCAAGTGCCTGGTGAATGACAAACAGGCAAACAATAAGGGGTTGGTAGCCATCTCCTATGTTGGACGTGCAATTAACATATAAACAAAAGAGGCTCCGTTGGAAAAGTTGATATGGCAGTACGCTGAAAAGTCATGAGCTCGGTCGGGCGAGAATTCGACGCTGGACTCGTCGCCTGCTAAGTGAGGGTAAGATTTCACCTGTTCCTACCACTTCACAGACCCAAACCAGGAAATTGCTTCACGACGTTAAATATAGACCATTGGTACAATAAGTACATGTCAACTGATCCAGTGTAAGACTGGAAGTGGGTGTGTTGCGGGACGGAAGGTTCTAGATGAGGGAGAATGGTGTTTGTTGACAATGAAACGGTGCGATAGGTTCGATTATTCTGTTGGTAGACAGCCGCTGTAGCTGGTCGACTCAGCCTAAAATGGGTACTGGAAATATTTTGGGAAGTAGAGACGGCTGGTGATACTAACCACATCACCCTACGAGTTCTGATTGGTCTTTGACAGTATGTCCAGTACGCCTAAGGCGTGCAAAAAGGGACGTTTACTTGGCGTGCAGTATTATTGTGGTATTGGTTCACACTGGACTCTTCAGCTCAACCAGATTGTCACCGCTGAAGAGTCTTGTAGTACTTAACGTTATATAAACATGCCATAAAATCTGCTTGCGGTGCCTTACTGCGCTATTTACCACTTTAATAGTTGGGGTCTGCACTTCAGTAGAGAAGTGTGTGCGCAATATTTCGGTTGCTGAGTCTGTCTCATTGACTTGGTAGGCCTCATGTCGTTCTTCACTGTGTATGTTTGAATCCTGTCTTCTCTTGTGTATAGTTAAGCTGATGATCTGGCCGACACTCAGAACTTCAAGAAAAGGTCAGACGGACACATAATCAGACTGTAACTACGACCTTTAGTATTGGGACTCTTCGCTCGAATGTGAAGGTGAGGACGGAGCATGCATGGGGATGTTCCGGGTGCTGTGATGTCGGTTCTTGACCTAACTCAGCTCAGCTCAACTCAGTATAGTTAAGAGATGCTTTAGTTTGACGTGAGTGTTGTTTTAACAAAGAGGAACGAGTGTGTAAGTGTGAGTGTGTGTGAGGCGGGGGGGGGGGGGGGGGGGGGGGGTGTTTTACAGCCATTGTGTTACTGGAACAACAAGCATCTACAGGTTTTCCCGAAATGCTATGATGTGGATTCTTAAAATCAAGTAACTAAGAAATCTGTTCGTGCATTACATCGCATGTTATTATTGTACGGCATGTGTATATGTACACCCGTGGTGGCATTTGTTAATTCCACCCACTAACCGCCCACTTGTGTCAGGCCATGAGACTGGGGGTCTCCGTGGCCGAGTGGTCAAGCCACATGCCTCGCGCTCCAAAGATCGTGGGTTCGTCTCCGGACTCCGTCGTTCGGTACATGAGTGAAGTTTTCTCATAGACTCCTGGGGGTCATCGCTGGAGCTACTGAGTTTGGGATATGTAGTACGCTTTAGGCAGACCGCTTTGCATAAAAAGAGCGAGTGATATGGGATAAAACCAGGTGTAATGAAGTCGATCCGTACGCCTTGAAACCGCCTGTTTTATCATGTAGCTAACGTCACATGTGGGGGGGGGGGGGGATCACTGGTGTGACGTCATTTGTAACGCTTCACTGTCGGGTTGAACTTTCAACTCTATCTTTCAGTATCATCAAGTATATCGGCAAGCTTTGATCCGTCACCTACTGAACCACCTGCAGCATCCACATCTATATCGCTGCTAGAGACATCATATGTAACAACAGCAGGAGACAGCACAGCTTTATCAACACCGTTAGAAACGCTATATGTAACAACAGCAGGAGACGACACAGCTTTATCAACACCGTTAGAAACGCTATATGTAACAACAGCAGCAGTTGACTCAGCTTTATCACTGCTAGAAACACAATATGTAACAACAGCATTAGAGGACATTAAAGTGTCCCCGGATAATACTGTCTTCACGCGTGTATCCAGACAACCTTCATACCTCACTCCATCGTCTTCGTTAGCTGGCCCAGGATCGTATGTTGCGCCTGATTTATCGTCATCTATGGCATGGCCAAGTACAGTGACGGAACTGGCATTGTCTCCCACAATCACAGGGCCTGATTCCAGAGCTTCTCCTGTATTGTCCGAGCACTTGCTGAGCACAACCAGGACCACTGCCGGTTCAACCACGTCACCATCGGTGGTCACCAATGGGATCGCCTGTGGCTGCCACTGCCCTAGATCTCTGTATGCCTCTGTGATGGATCCCAGTCAAGTTGCTCTGTTAACCCAGGCCATTAAGAAGGTAATCATCATCATCATCATCATCATCATCATCATCATCATCATCATCATCATCATCATCATCATCATCATCATCATGTGTCATGTCGGTAAACGTTGGCGGTTTATGTTTCGCCATCTTACACGATCACCAGAGTCGTAGATCAGCTCTGTGTTCATGTCAGTACCATGCCATGTGGTCAAGCCATCCATATATTTACTTCTCTGTCTTCCCCTTGTTCTTTTCTCCTCAATCTTCCAGTTGTCACCAAGTTCTATAGTCTATTTCTTCTCATAACGTGCCCAAAAACATTTGACTATCTACATCTAATTTCTCTAATCAGTTTACGGTTTTCATTTGTCTCTTGTAGGACTCACCCATTGGTTTTTCTGTCTATACACGGTATTCTTTGTATTTTCACCAGAATCCACATATCCCCGGCCATTATATGTTTTTTTTCAGCGTGTCTGCTCATCGTCCATGGTTCCCATCCATACAAAAAGTAAAGGTTCTATGTAGCACTTCAACGGTGCGATATTGACCACATCAGGCATGGAGTGCTGGTTATTCATGAAGGTATGAAGCTATTATTTTACTCAATGGCTTCAAGACTTGAACAAGCGTCCCTTTATTGACGTGTTACCAAGGCTCCCCGGAAACTACACTTGCGTTAGATGATAACTGTCGAGACACACCAGCTAACGGAGTCCTATTGTATGATTGACTGAGTTATATTGAGTGTGCGCGCAGACGGGTACAACTTGCCTACACCCACTGCAGTTAGCGAGCTTGCATTGTTATTTATTAAAATAGATTTGGGAATAGACGTGCCTGAAAGGAAGGGAACAAACTGAAAGCACTGAAAAGACGTGGCTTAAACTTCCGATGCGTTGAGGTGGGTAGTGGATTTAAGCCACAAGCCGGTCAGCTGGACTAAAATAAGGCAAAGTGGTCAAGTCGTCTTACTCGGGTTCAGAAGGTTGTGGGTTCGATTCCGAGCCGCGTCCTTCGGCTTACGATTGCATTTTTCGGAGACTCATGGGGGTCGTCGCTGGAGCTACGGAGTTCGTGCTTTGTGCGATGCTGTCCGCGCTGCGGAAAGAGAATGAGCCATATGGGCTAAACTCTCGGTGCAACGAAGTCGACCCCGTCGACTTTTTTTTATTGACGTTTGGTCCTTTGATTTAAGGACGTAAATTTAAATACTTCATAAGTCTGAGTGAGTTCGCCTGATGGAGGGGGATCATGAAATTAAGGACAGTTGGGGAGAGGGGTGGTAATGTCTGTCTCACCGGCCATATCGGGAGTATGTGACAGTTGGATGCATGTGCTGGTATCAGACGCTGTACTGTCGGTAGTCAGAGGGCAGAGTTCAGATAATGGTTTCTGTAATCAAGACAGCTACTGACACAAGTTAATTCGGGTCCATTATGCTCCTTGCTTGATGTTCTTCACTCATCAGTCTCTGTATATCAATTATTATTGAGCATAACCTTGACACTTGACCACAATGTTGTATATTTCAGGAGCTCTCCATCAACAAAAATGACGTGTCCGCCAACAGGAGGAAATACATCAGTATTGATGACCACAGGCCATCCGCTCAGACCGTGGGTTATTTTGGTATTGGCATCATCATGGCCACCTTTCTGGGCATCTGTTTGCTGGACGCTAGTGCTATAACTAGGGACATAGCCGGCTTCATCCAGCTGTGTCGAGTCCAGAAGTGATAGTATTGTTAGCTTGCGCTTGTTGTGGCTACTTTCATTCCAGCTGGCTACTTTATCTTTGGGGGTTGTTTACCCAGAGACTGTACCACAGACACTCAACGTAGATTAACTTTGGTGTAGATAATATAGTATATTATAGTTGTATATCTTTGTCCATGGCACGTGTAGACGATGTTTAGCTAACATGAGAAATGGTTTTTGTATTTGTTGTGAATCTCTGAAATACAGTGATTTTCAACTCGTAAGCTCAATACCTCGACGTTCAGGTCGCTAAAATGATCACTGAAAGACAGTGAGCTTCAACTCTAAAAGCTCAATACCTCGACGTTCAGGTCGCTGAAATTATCACTGAAACCGACTCGCATGTATGGGAGTGAGCCTGGTCTAGAGACTTTTCTCCTGATACGTTACCACATTAAATCTCTATGGGGATAGTTGCAGAGTTCACCTATACCTTTCCAAGCGAAGGAGCCAATCGGACATGCAAGACCAATACTGTAGAGAGGCATCTTTGCTTTTTTCTGTCAAGATCCTCTAGCAGCTAGAATCTGAACATATTCAACAATGTAGAAGAACGCAGGAAAATTCGTTGATTTGTTGAATCCCCGCAAATTCGCTGCCAGTATTTTCAATGCTAAGGATCATGCCTCAATTCAAATCAACATCGCAGAGGTTGATGAAACCATGGCAGGATGACCTACAAGACCTACACTATCTGTGGTGCTATCAGAAGAATTATAGAGTCCGATGATTCACTGAATAGATTAGCACCGAATCATTTGCAAGACTTTTAAAACCCAGCAGCAGTTGTCGTGTACACAGTTTGGAAATAATAAAATGCACACTGCTTTCTTAAGCTGTGTCTGAAAGTTCACAAAATGGCATATTTGTATGTAGTCAAGTGCACGGCGCGTGAATGTCCCTTTTACACACCTTGGCATGTATTGGGTATATGGTACTCCGCTTATATGTTTATAACACACCTGACACTTGACGGGTGATGTGGTTAACATCACGGCGGCCGTTTTCACTTCCTAGAATGTTCCCTGGTATCTATTTTAGGCTTAGTGATAAGAGAGCCCAGGCCACTTTAAAAAATACTAATAATAAATCCGTCTTTATGGGAATTCGAATACACGACCTTTATATTAATATGCAAGTAGGTCATACTCAGAAGAACACATATGGACTGGCTGGGATAAGGCCCAGGCTGGTAATGTTGTCTCCACAGGTTTTGGGTATTCCATTGTCAACAGACTTCCAGACTGAAGTAACCGTTAGAACTACATTTCGACAGGTTGTGGGTATCCCGTTGTCAGCAGACTTCCACCCAAAGGCAACTATTAGAACACTTCCACCCAGAGGCAACCATTAGAAGACTTCCACCCAGAGGCAACTATTAGAACACTTCCACCCAGAGGCAACCATTAGAAGACTTCCACCCAGAGGAAACCATTAGAACACTTCCACCCAGAGGAAACCATTAGAAGACTTCCACCCAGAGGCAACCATTAGAACACTTCCACCCAGAGGCAACCATTAGAAGACTTCCACCCAGAGGAAACCATTCGAACACTTCCACCCAGAGGCAACCATTAGAACACTTCCACCCAGAGGCAACCATTAGAACACTTCCACCCAGAGGAAACCATTAGAAGACTTCCACCCAGAGGAAACCATTAGAACACTTCCACCCAGAGGCAACCATTAGAAGACTTCCACCCAGAGGAAACCATTCGAACACTTCCACCCAGAGGAAACCATTAGAACACTTCCACCCAGAGGAAACCATTAGAAGACTTCCACCCAGAGGAAACCATTAGAACACTTCCACCCAGAGGCAACCATTAGAACACTTCCACCCAGAGGAAACCATTCGAACACTTCCACCCAGAGGAAACCATTAGAACACTTCCACCCAGAGGCAACCATTAGAACACTTCCACCCAGAGGCAACCATTAGAACACTTCCACCCAGAGGAAACCATTAGAAGACTTCCACCCAGAGGCAACCATTAGAACACTTCCACCCAGAGGCAACCATTAGAAGACTTCCACCCAGAGGAAACCATTCGAACACTTCCACCCAGAGGAAACCATTAGAACACTTCCACCCAGAGGAAACCATTAGAAGACTTCCACCCAGAGGCAACCATTAGAACACTTCCACCCAGAGGCAACCATTAGAAGACTTCCACCCAGAGGAAACCATTCGAACACTTCCACCCAGAGGAAACCATTAGAACACTTCCACCCAGAGGCAACCATTAGAACACTTCCACCCAGAGGCAACCATTAGAACACTTCCACCCAGAGGCAACCATTAGAACACTTTCACCCAGAGGCAATCATTAGAACATTTCCACCCACAGGCAATTATTAGAACAACGTTCTCCAGTATGTGTCGGTATTCATAGAATATCCTATCTATGCTTTGTCCCTGTGTTTCCGTGAGTGCAAATCAATACCCGACAAAGTATTTATCATGTTATTTAGGCAGCGGAGTAGCTTAGGGACATAACGTCTGCCTCTAGATGGAGGAGACCAGGCACAAATCATCGTGAGGCAGATATAAAATAAGGAACTCTACTGTGGTACATTTCCCTTTTGATACCGGTCTGGTAGATCGGACGCCTTGGCATCTAAGATAAGGACCGAAAAACTATGAGATCCTTGTGCACGGTGCGCACCTTAACAATTCATCGGCAGCTGAAAGTGGAGAGAGCAGGCCCAGCTGGACGGCATCTCCTGGCGCAATCTGCGGTTTAGAAAACCTATCCACAAAAGAGAGGTCGGCATGGCGGAAAGATTAATAACTCTAGCTCCTAAATTTCCTATGCGCTGATGGCATTGTAGTGGGTAGACTTAAACAATGGCTTCTTGTTCACAAAACAACGGCAAACCACTGAAATCACCTAGAACAGGGGTGTCAAATTCAATCGCTCAGCGGGCCACAACTCAAATCACACGTAAGGTTGCGGGCCGGACAGGATAAACATTCAAGAAGATGAAAATTAAACCCTTTTAAAACATAAATATAAATTAACAAAGAAAAAGAGCTGTGCAGACGTCACACTCTTTCATCATGCAGCGCTTCAGAAACTCTCCTTCTGTAAATGGCCGTCCTGATTTTGCGATCTCATCTGACACAATAAAACTTGCTTTGACTGCAGCATCAGTCTGTGATTTTGCTTTGGTGAAAAACATCTGCTGTGATGTTAGATGCCTCTTCAATTCTTCTACATTTAGTAGCTTCTCCTCTGCATTCAGGCTGTTTAACCTATCTTGATGTTTAGTCTCGTAGTGCCGTCTCAGATTATATTCTTTGATCACAGCCACATTTTGTTTAAAAATTCGCATATCCTTTACAGGACATCGCTGTCAACAGCAGCATCTTTCAGCTGTCTGTTGATTTCTTGGCAAGATTACGCTCAGTAGTTTGCCATTGCTTTCTGAGCGGCCGCCTCAGTTATCCCGCAAGTCACCATCCATCCATCCATCCATCCATCATGTGCCATGCCGGTAAGCGTGGGCGGTCATGTTTTGCCATCTCACTCGATCACCAGAGTCGTGGATCAGCTCTGTGTTTCTGTCTCGACCATGCCACGAGGCCAAGCCATCCAGTTATTTGCTTATAGATCTTCCTCTTGGTCTGTTCCCTTCGATCTTACCAGTTGTCACCAAGTTCTCCAATCCATTTCTTCTCATAACATGCCCAAAAAATTTTGACTGTCTGCGTCTAATATCTCTAATCAGTTTACGATCTTCATTTGTTTCCTGAAGGACCTGTTCATTGGTCTTTCTGGCTGTCCATAGTATTCTTTGCATTTTCCTCAGAAACCACATTTCTACAGCCATCAGATGTTTTTCAGCTTGACTGCTCATTGTCCAAGCTTCACATCCATATAAAAGTACAGGTTCTATGTAGCACCTCAACACTCTTTTTCTCGTTTCAATTGACATCTTTTTATTGGTCAGTATGTTTTTCATCTTGCTAAAGGCTACCTTAGACATGGCGATTCTTGTTCTAATCTCTTCAAGGCATCTCCCATCAGATGTTATTACTGTTCCGAGATAATTGTACCTATTCACTTGTTGAAGAATATTCCCATTTACTTGTATATTACATTGTGGTATTTCGTTCTTCCTAGTGACGACCATAATCTGTGTCTTTTTACAATTTAATTCTAACCCTCGTTGTTCACTGTGTGTAACAACTGCATCTACTAAATGTTGCAGGTCCTGTTCATTGTCTGCAATCAAGACTGTATCATCTGCATATCTAATGTTATTGATGCATCGTCCCCCAATGTTGATTCCTTCCATATCTTCAATATTTCTGAAAATACTTTTCACTGTACAGGGAAAACAGATCTGGAGACATTACACATCCCTGTCTCACACCTCTCTTAATAGGCTGATATTGGCCTACTTCATTATCAACTCTTATGGCAGCTTGTTGTTTCCAATATATGTTTTTTACAAGTCTAAGGTCTTTTCCATCAATTTGTAGATCTTCAAGCATCCTTATCATGTCGACATGTCTCACTTTATCGAAAGCCTTTGTGTAGTCAATAAAGCAAAGGTGTAGATCTTTGTTTACTTCTATAGATCGTTCAATTACGGTTCTCAGTAAATATACAGCATTTACTGTACCCTTTCCTTCTACAAACCCACATTGTTCTTCTCCTATTTCAGGTTGTATTTTCCTCCTAATTCTTTGCATGATAATTCTTAGCAAAATCTTCGTGATGTGACTCATTATACTAATTGTTCGATGTTGATCACATTCCAAGGCTCCTGATTTCTTTGGGATTGCAATAAATACAGAATTACATAATTCATGAGGTATATTTCCAGTATCATATATTGTATTAAGCAGACTGGTAACTTTATCTATTCCATATTCTTCTAAAGCATTAATCATTTCTGTTGTGACGCTGTCTGAACCGGGGGTCTTGCCAGATTTCATATGGTTAAGAGCATTCTGGACCTCCATCTTCAAAATTGCTGGTCCTTCATTATTATTTTGAACATCGTAGTGTTCGTCTCTGTTGTCGTCATAAAGGTTTTTCACGTAATCTGACCATACATGTAAGATCTGATCTTTTTCTATTATGATCAGCACATATTAAAAAAAAGTTTTGCATATCCTTTACAGGACATCGCTGTCAACATCAGCATCTTTCAGCTGTCTGTTGATTTCTTGGCAAGATTACGCTCAGTAGTTTGCCATTACTTTCTGAGCGGCCGGCTCATTATCCCGCAAGTCACGAGCGCCGGTCGAACCGCTTCCAGTTCTCGCCTCGCTGCGAGACCCTGCGTGGATAAACGGGGTTACGGAGAAAGTGGTGTAACCCCTCAGCCAGAGACACCGGCCACCAGCACATTATCTGTACAAATTAGACACACAGGTTTACCGCCAATATCAGTAAACATATGTTCAGCATCCCAGCGGCTTTGAAAGGCTCCGTTTTCAGAATCAACTTTTCTCTTGGCCATTGTAAAGGCTAGCTTTGAATTTAAAAGATTGTTCATCTACTGACAGTCGCTTGATTGATATCAGGTTAGCCGCAGCGGGAAAAGGTGATGTAATATCCGGGTATTACACTACTTTCATTTTTTTATGCGACAATCCAGATCGAGCATCCGAACGTTGCTAGGTAGCTATAACGACGAACACTAACTCACTACACAACTTTTATTTTCGCTTATTCTGATCGAAGCGAGAACGCTTTCAGGTAGCCTATCATCCGGAAGGCTGCTAATTGGGGAATTTGATTTGCACTTTATACCGTGACCATAAAAAAAAATATTTTTGCCTAAAATTCTCTCTTGGGCAGAATATATATGTACGTCGGTTGAGACCTCTCGGGCCTGATATGATTGTACGGCGGGCCGGATGTGGCTCGCGGGCTTTGAGTTTGACACATGTGATCTAGAAAATCACCTAGAATATCAATATGGGCCTGAGCGCTATGTCCTGTCAAGGACATGCAATTTTTTCTCCCACAAAAGATGATTTAAAACATGTGGTTCTGATATGTGCTGGTGTGTGCCCTCGGTCGTACTGCCAAGTTGGTTCCGTGTGTGAGATGTGTGGGAGTTAACTGGAGCACATGTGTGATGTGTGGGAGTTAACTGGACTACGCGTGTGATGTGTGGGTAGTTAACTGGAGCACGTGTGTGATATGTGGGAGTTAACTTGAGCACATGTGTTCTTGTCTGAGCGTCCAGGAAAAATGACCCTTGATAAGTCAAACTACATACAGCTTTATGTCATGTCACTACGGCTTCGTCTGTCGGTTGATGCTTCTGTGTACAACATTCAGCTAATACCGGCACTATGAACCTTTGGCTAAGTGTTGATACACAGACACGCACATACACACATACGCACACAGATTCACTCAAAAAAAATTTGCTCACACAAACACGCACTCACACACACTCTGACACTTACACACACTGACACTCTCAAACACGCGCGCTTCCACATTAACACACATTCACACGCATACACTCACACTGACACACACTCAGACACAATTCCTCACACTCACAAACACACACCACACACATCCATTTACACTCATTCACACACAGTCACATACAGAAAGGCACACTTACACACATTGACACTAACAAAGACATTGACACTGACACACACACACATACTCACACACACACACACATACACACACACACACTAACATACACACTTACACACATACATTCACACTAAATCACTCACTCATTCACTCGCTCACACACACATACACACACTAACACACAGAGACACACACGCAGGCACACTCACACAACATACCCATAGACACTGACCCACATCCTCATACATACACTTACGCAAACACACATACACATTCAAACATACTCACTCACACTATCCCACACAAATAGTCTCATTCTCTCTCTTCACTCTCTTTCACACAGAGAGAGAGAGAGAGAGAGAGAGAGAGAGAGAGAGAGAGAGAGAGAGAGAGAGAGAGATAGAGAGAGTTATGAAAACTATAATAGTCGTACGTCTGAACAAAACTAACGCAGCGAGGATTATTCTCGAAAGGAGCACCACATGTCAGACATTCACATCTGTTAGGGTTTTTGGTACAATGTCAAACAACGGTTCTTGTTCTTCCTGAAAAGAACAATGTGAGCATTGTCCTTGATTCCTTCACCACGGCTGGTCCGTCTGTAGCACCCAGCCAAGAAATGGAGTCATGCCACAGACTAGCATCCATTGCAGGACTGTCTTTTGGAAGACGAGCTTCCGTTAAACAGGTATCGGTCCTTCCCGATCTTTGGTTATTTAGTTGGTTCTAAAATAGTAATCCACCATTCCTTACCTGTCCCAGGTTGCGCCATCTGTCGGTCTCAGACACCATCATCATGTGCCCCCTACATGATGTGCGAGTTCCAGTGGTGTGTCCTCTTGTGGGGTTTAACTTAATCCAAAGGAGGGTACATATTTATGTGTTTATAAATATATAATTTACCAGATATAAGAGGTATCACCCTGGTCCTCCAGGTTGGGGGTTTAAGCGTGGGGTTAACATCCCCACCTTTGTAAAAACTATTTTGTTACGAAACAGATACATATGCCTCGAATTCGGACTACAACATCTACTAACATCAAATGCGCTATCTCGTAACACCAAAATCACAATATACAAAACATTGATCAGACCAGTTGTGCTGTATGGCTCTGAAACCTGGAGTACAACAAAAGGAGACGAAGCCTTGTTACAAACCTTTGAGAACAAAGTTTTAAGACGCATCTTTGGACCCATTAGGGATACACAAAGTGGAGAGTGGAAAAGAAGAAGTAACAAAGACATTTATGATCTGTTTAAGTCCCCGCTAATCACTGGTATCATGAAGGCTAATAGACTACAATGGCTGGGGCATAAACCAAACTCGCTTACACTCAGGAAATAAATGACCGTAGACCCCGAGGTAGACCAAGAAGACGGTGGAGAGATAATATATATACAGACCTACAAGCACTTGGAATCAACGACCGGCAAGAGAAGGTCCACCAGAGAGACAAATGGAGACGGATTATATCTGCAGCAAAGAACCTCAATGGCTCGGAACGCTGAAAAAGAAGAAGAAGATATATATAGAACAAGAATAGGTATGGCAAAGTTAGCCTCTTGCAAAATGGAAAACTTACTGACTAATAGAAAGATGTTAATTGCAACGAGAAAAGGGTGTTGAAGTGCTGCATAGAAGATGTACTTATGTATGGATTTGAAACATGAACGGTGGGCAGACAAATAGAAAAACACCTAATGGTAGTGGAAATGTGGTTTCTGAGGAAAATGCAAAGAATACAGTGGCCAGACAGAAAAGCTAATGAGCAAGTCCTACAAGAGGCAAATGAAAATCGCAAACTTATTAGAGAAATTAGACGTAGACAGTCATATGTTTTTGAGAAGAAATACATCCGAGAACTTGGTGACAGCTGGCAATATTGAAGGGAAAAGAACATGAGGAATGCAGAGAAGTAAATATCTGGATGATTTGATCTCACGGCATGGTCGGGACAAGAACACAGAGCGGATCCACGTCTCTGGTGATCGTGTAAGATGGCGAAACATGACCGAACACACTTACCGGTATGGCACATGATGATGATGGTGATATAAATGTTTTGATTATATAAATGTTTAATGCCTGAATTGGTGTTTCTTCGTGTTTGTTATGTTTCATTCTGGTCTGACCGCTTCCTGTAATATGTCATTGGTAAATGTTTTCGTGTGTTCTGCTTTCATTATCAATAATTATCTCTGTATTTCCAAATTGCCCGCGTCGTTGTCTTCAAATGTTGCCATGTTCTGCCCCCTGCCCAGCAATTAATTGTCCTTATTACCTCCACATGGCAAATTATTATTACATTATACACCAGCTGTGTGTTGTCACAACTCGACACTAAATGTCCCCACACAAGTGTCACTAGCTGTACTGGAGGCAAGAACCAGAATGTCGTGTCTCACCAATGACAAGGAGCTGAACAAATCCCTGAGTGTTACTCCAGGGAAGAGAATTAACATTTCTAATACAGTGGTACCTCGGGTTACGATCGCCTCAGGTCACGAACAATTCAGGTTACGAACAACAACTTCGAAAATTGTATGTCTCGGGTAACGAACAGTGCCTCGGGTTACGAACGAAGGAGAGAGAGAGAGAGAGAGAGAGAGAGAGAGAGAGAGAGAGAGAGAGAGAGAGAGAGAGAGAGAGAGAGAGAGATAGGAGGGCAAGGTGTAACGTTGAAGACAAACGATCGCGTACAGTACAAACAGTATTACAGATGAGCTTGTGGATTTTCAGAATGAACAGCTAAAGACATTAAAGGAGGAGCAGTCGTCCGATGATGAGGAGTCAGTGACTGTTTCAACTGCCAGAATTAAATAAATTTGCAGTAAGTGGCAGACGTCGAAGACTTCATTGAGAACCACCATCCAAACAAACTTGTTGCTAACAGGGCAGTAAACCTGATGAATGATAACACGATGACCCACTTCAGAAAAATTCTCCAGCAAAGGAAGCAACACATTTCCCTAGATAATTTCTTGGTTGGTTCTCTCCGCGTCGGTAACTTACGGGGTATGTGAGCCGGTCGCTCAGAAAGCATTGGCAAACTACTGAGCGTAAGCTTGCCAAGAAATCAACAACCTGCTGAAAGATGCTGATGTTGACAGCGATGTCCTGTAAAGAGTATGCGAACAAATAAAACGTTTCGTGGTGCAGAAAGATTCCCAGTCGGCTGCCAGGAAACAGCGACAAGATACTCCTGAAACTAATGATTCAGAATAACAAAGAAAGTGACAAATTTCCCATGATCGTTTACTTGGTAATAAAGATAGACTAAATCTTTTTTTGTATTTTACATTTAATTCATTTGGTTGTTTCCTTTCTCTTTATTTAATACATGAAGTACACGCATTCTTTGCGTTTTGTCAAGTAAACGACAGGATGTTAATAAATAAGAACGATTCTTTCATCTTGACACGGATTGTCTTTATTTAATTGATTTCAATGTTTCAGGTTACGAATGTTTCGGGTTGCGAACCGAGTTCTGGAATGAATTAAGTTCGTAACCCGAGCAGAAGATCATCATGGGCACACAACTTCTTCTAATGAAACATTGCTGTCATATATAGGCAACCTATCCCATTCACCACCAAGAACTGCAAGCATGAAGCAAAATACTTAAGGACCATCGATAGGGGGAAGCCCTGATCATGTCATGAGCGCGGTCCAACGAGGGTTCGAGGCCTGCCTTCTACGTCCGCAACCGGCCACCTATACTTCCGTGCATTGAGACCTGAAACATGTGATGGCCCGATCACACCACAGACCATAGCAGGCTCCTGATTCGTAATTTGGTGTTCGGTTCTTGTTCCTTTAGGTTACTTAGTTGCATGTTCTTTACAGGACGAAGAAGAAGAAGAAGAAGAAGAAGAAGAAGAAGAAGAAGAAGAAGAAGAAGAAGAAGAAGAAGAAGAAGAAGCAGAAGAAGAGGAGGAGGAGGAGGAGGAAGTGGTTGTATGATGAGGAGAAGGAAGAGAAGGAGAAAAAGAGAAGAAGAAATAGAACAACAACAACAACACCAGTTTCATTAGTGCATGAAACATAATTTCGTCGACGATGACTTCTTCCGAGGTATGATATAACACAAATGAATATAAAATATGATATAGCAAAGACACATCAAATCCAAATAACACAACGGAAGCAAAACTACTACATGAATAGCTTTTCTTAGTGCAGAAATATTAAATCCAAACATAGCACAGAAAAACAAGGTAAGACAGTTTGTATTGAAGGCAAAGTAAGAAGTGCACACTCTTCGGTCACACACACTCTAATGCTAAGGTCCTCTTGGATTTGGAATTGACGACACGAGTGCATGTCGCACTCGTGCGTCTCTCCAACCGAGACTTTTGTGTGTCAAAATCATAGTTTGTGTTTCAACAGTTGCCCTTTAGCTGAGGATCCATTAGAGCAGGGGTGGCCAAACTTTTCGTGCGTAGGGCCACATTGACAAATGTAAAGCTATTGGGGAGGGGTCGCATATGTACTATGTCCACTTTGTTTACACCAACCTATCACAATAAGTAATTATGAATTATTTATAGGCTATTAATCCGTATAAATAACTAATTATATAAATTTTATTTTACTTATACACTTATACATTATATTTTACAATATGGACAAAAACTTTTACTAATTTGTTAACAAGATTTTACAATGTTTTATTGTATTGTACCCGAAGGTACCACTGTACATTGAAACTTTGACAGAAGATCATCATGGGCACACAACTTCTTCTAATGAAACATTGCTGTCATATATAGGCAACCTATCCCATTCACCACCAAGAACTGCAAGCATGAAGCAAAATACTTAGGTGACCATCGATAGGGGGAAGCCTATTTTAAAAAAAAAATATCTATCGATGGCTTTAATTTAGACACAAACCAACTACATCGTCACTACAATTGTTGATTTCTATTGAGATGTGTGTAACTGCTTGCAATTTTTGACAATATTCTTGAAATCTGGAGCAAGTTTACTTATTGCATAAGATACTTTTCATTTTATATAATACAGCTTTTGTTTGCTCTATTCTGTTCTTACGCTCTTTTGTGTACCTATCATCTGATGTTATAAATGACCCTAAGTATATAAAATTATCAACTTGGTTAAGACTCTTCTGTTCTATGTTAATCCTTCTTTCAGTGCACTCAATGTATATCTTGTCTATTTTGTCCCTTTTCCTTCCACGCATCCATACTACTCTTCACCAATTTTCATTTTGTTTATTATCTTTCTGATTCTTCTCATTATAATTCTGAGTATTGATGAGTTATAAATTTAAAGGCATCTGTAAAGAAGAGTATTTGCCATTGATATCCTTTTTTAGAAGTGGCCTTACTAGTCGATGACCATATTCATTGTCTAAATAAGTGTCTAGTAGGTTAGATGACAACCGATGTATTTCCAGTACGTTAGGACATTTGACAAGTCAGCAGAGACGAGTCCATCGCTGTATACAAGTACAGATTAAATAGATACGTGCAATTTGGTAATGACTTGACAAATAATTTGTTAAATAAGCAGAAAAACCCAGAAAAGAAATGTCAGTGACTTGAGAAGTAAGTTATATTTCTGGTGTACACAGATTTGTAGACATGCCAAGCGTGGTCTTGTTTATTGATGGTGTTTCTGTTCATTAACGTGTCGGGCGATACTATTAGCCCATTTGAACACTTTGCACCAAGTTTCACACTAGTGGATCAGAGGCTTGACTGCTAGACATCTTTTGATGCCCGTAAGCAATCAGTATAATAATGACACAAGCTACCGGTCGACTTGAAACAAGTTCACGGCAAGATGGTGAATATGGCGTTGACTATAATTTGTTCCTACAATTCCACAAATGCAAATAACTCGACGTTGTCTAATTTGGTAGGTCAACCAGCTAAACGACACGATCTGCTGTTCACCAGACTAGAATGCAGTATCAAGCCCGAACACGTTTTCCAAGTCTTTGTTTCAGTCGGTGATGAACTCTTTGGCGATAACTTCATCAACTATGGGATAGTAATTATGCTTTTTACCACTCACCTGCGTCTGGGTAAGCATCTGGTTGACAATTCTTACTATGCAGATGTGAGTGTCCAAGACCCAGAAGAGCGCTTCGCTAAATCTGCAGGCGCATATATGGCTGATAAACTAAGTCCTTGGATATTTCGACAACAAGGTGGTTGGCAGAATTTCTATACTTTTATTGCAAACAAAAAGTTGAATAAAAACAGGCTTAAATCTTAGTATTTCGTTATTCTTGTGACTGAGAGCACTTGAGTGTGGATATATAATACATATAGTAAACCCCCGTGGGTAATTTGTGAGAGGCAGTCGACAAGTTGTAATAGCATGTGGACAAATTGTGAGAGTCAGTGAGAAATTTGTGAGGTTAATTGATCAAGTTGATAGGTCGATTCGACAAGTTGTGAGAGCAAATGGGGAAGATACTAGAGCAATTCAACAAGTTGTGAGAGCAATTTTCTTATTTTGCTTTACATTTTTCTCATTTTTGTTAATATTTTTCTTCATTTAGCTAAAATATTAATTACTTTGGCCAACTGTTTTCTAACTTTGCCTTTGCCATACATATTTCTTAGTTTGGTTTATATTGTTTCCATTTTGATAAATATCTTTATAAGTTTGGGTAACATGTTTTCTTACTTTGGTCGACAAATTTTCCTAATTTTTTTAAAAATAAGTTTAGACGAGATATTTATAAGTTTGGATGAGATATTTATTCATGTTGGATAACATATTTCTTATATTGACCAACATTTTTCCTAATTTGGATACCACCTTTTCCTACAACGGTTAAAATATTTCTTAATTTCGGCCTGATTTTTCCTACTTTGTCTAGAACATTTTCTTACTTTTTATAAGTTTCATCGAGATATTTTATACATTGGCCTACATTCTTCCTAATTTGACTAACACATTTTCTTATTTCGGTCGACATATTTATAAATTAGGTTGACATATGTCTTACTTTGGCAAACATTTCCCCCCATTTGGACTAACATATTTCTTTCTTTGGTATACACGTTTCTTAGTTTGGTCATAAATTTTTCTTAATTTGGCAAACATATGTCTTAATGTGTCCATCATTTTACATATTGTATTTCTTCGGTCAATATATTTCTTGATTTGACTAACATATTTTCTTACAGTTGTAACAAAACGCCAGTCTCTCATGTCCTCATGCCTTCTTTGGGTTTGGGAAAACAGTGGGAAACAGCTTTCTGGAACCCTCAGTTCTCCTATCCGCTCAATTCCCCTGGAAGATAGTTCTCTTGGTTACTTTTACAACCCGATCTTCTTAAGAGAACTATTAGAAGTCTGACTTTTCTTCGGGAAAACCCGATAGGGCGCCTTGCACCAAATACGCACTCGTGCAATTTGTTGGACAATCACGGAACGTTGCAACAACCGTTATATCCTGCATCATGTCCAAACAATTTAAAGTTTGGTACAGATTAGGTGCAGCATTCTGGTGGTAGAAAGGTAAGAGTGGGTTTTAATTAGTCCTGCCAGACCTTGGACTACAAATCTCTGTTGTCTCGACTGGTGAGACGAATTGGCGAAAAGCCAGTCATGCCATATCGGGAGGGGGTTGACAGTTGGCCATTCCAGCTAAGCATCTTATTCTTGGCATAGCCTTGGAACTAATCCGAGCAATATATTTTCCCCAGATGATGTCGCTTGTTCTTGGCAGCAGATGGGCGGGGGCTATCTTTCTTCCTACATCCTGAACTCTGCATAGTGTCATCTTTCATTTGAATATAAACATGACATATCTACGGTATGCCGGAAGGAGGGGAGCGCTCCGTGGGGACGGGTTCCACCCATCTATGTTCTGTCTTCTTGAGGCGAAAGAGGGTCTACACTGTGCTATCTCTTTCGTCTTTTAGCAGATAGGGTAGCCCAGTGGACCAGATAGTTACTGGTCGTTAAGATGATGCCAGAGATATAAATATACCCCTTTATCTCACTGGAAAGAACCTGAACTCATCTAAACATACATGTTATGCGAGGCACTGCCTGTGCATTGCGGCGACAGGCTCAGACGAGAGCAGCGGCCGGAAGGGGTAGTATCTTCTTTCCTATTCTTGCTAGGGATAGGGAACTACACTTCGTTCCATACAGACCCACTACTATAATATTCATTAAGCGGGAAATACCGAATCGTATAAGCCAAAAGAGGCTATTCAGTAGGGCACGGAAGATGGGTCCCGAGAACACTGGGTATGATCTACACGTTCCCCTTCACATATTAAAGGAGAGGGGGGAAACACACATAATTACCCACACAACACCACAAGAGCTTTGTCGTGAGAAAGGCAGGGTTTGCAAGTGAGAGGGTAGCCAGGAAACGAATGTGCCCAGTAATAATAAAGGCATGGCATGAGAGAAGGGAGTGAATCTTGTATGCAAAGAGTTCCTAGGGTAACCAACAGGACCTATACAAGCTGGAGGTCTAGTCAAGCAGGGACGTAGCCAATCCAGGGGCTACCTGACATGTCAGGACCATTCACTAAGGCTTCCAATCTAATTACTTAGGTGAGGTAAATGATGTCAACTTTATTAAACTGAGGCCCATATTGGTCCTCAGGATTGCGGTACCTGAGTCAGCCAGCAAGCTCACTAATCTCTGTCCTCTCCAGGGTCCTCCTGGAAGTGAAAGGAGCAGAAGGGATCTTCAAGGCCACGAGATAGTCACCTTAAGCCATTCTCAGGTGAACCATGGACTTTCAGGACGGCCCCAGGCCAATTACTCTAATCAATGGATAGAGGTCCGATTAGTCCTGAACGAATGGCATTCTTCAGTACCAGCTCAACGCAAATCACATCGTCAACATAGGAGTAGCTGACCCTATGTTCCTTGCTGGACCTACGCCTAATTCTCAGTCATACCCATCCTTGTCAGTGATAATGAAAGGCACATACCCATTCCCCATTCACGAACTGTTCCCATTGTATTAATTCCTACCCAACATCGTGCCAAGTGATACCATGGGGCTTCGAAGAACAATATACTGAATATGTAGAGAGGTCCACTCAAACCTGGAAGCCTGGTTCTACAGCGGCCTGTTGTTCGCACAACCTACCTGAAAGGAAGGAACTGAAGGCATACTAGGTGAGGTGGATGTGGACTGACATGACAGTGTCGTAATCTTGGGTCTATGATGAACATAATTATGATGCTCTATGTCTGGACGAGATTTACCTCCTCAGTTTGTTTGTAGATGCTTATCTGTTTTAACTGCCTTGATATTTTCCTGTGCTTTCCTGTATTAAGTTATTAAATTGAAGTAATAGTTTACTCTGACAATCGCAATGTTATATGTTGTCAGCCAGAAAGACACCTCAGGTAGTAGGCCCCGAGGTCAAAAGAGAGAGTGACCATGAGTCCGGGGAACGGAGGAGGGTTGGCAGGCAAAGACCTATCCCAGCCAGGGCTAAAGAATAATATTGAAGCATTGTGACAGGGGTATTTGGGACCCTCCACGTAACTTGTTACAACAGTTTATAAGTTTGGTTGAGATATTTCTTATTTTGACCAACATTTTTATTAGTTTGGCAATCATATTTTCTTACTCTTTTGTAAGACTGGTTGAAATATTTCTTGATCTAGCCGACAATTTTATTAATTTGGCTATTGGTTGAAATTATTCTTGATTTGTCCATCATTTTTCCGAGTTTGACTAATAAATTGTCTTACTTTTTGTACGATTGTTCGACATATTTCTTACTTTGGGCAACATTTCTATTAGTTTGGTTAGCATATTTTCCTACTGGGTTTATATATTTACATCTTTGGTTGAGATATTTCTTATTCTACGAGTCTTGTATCTCTACCAAACAGCCAATGGTATGATGACAGTGTTTACGCCCCATCAACAACAGACAGTAATAGCCGCTATTTTAATATAACCGGTCACTTTTCATTAGATATATAATGAAAAACTCAAGGCCTTCTGACGATCGAATGCGCAAATATGCGTCGAAGTTGTCGATTGTAGACCTCATAACTCGTGCCACCATCTTTACTTTTCACTTTACACATCAAAAAGTATTATTTTTTAATATTACTTCGTATATATTGTTACTTTTAGTAATTAAAGTTTACCTTTTTAAATATACAAAACCGGAAGCAATTAAGTATCCTTACGCTTGCGATTTGAAAATTCATCTCCTTAAGGCTTGTTTTGACGACACATAAGCTCATGTAAGAAAGTATTTCAGGTTTATGGGCGATCCCGAAAATTTACCGTTTAACCATATGCTACACAACTTACTATGACACACGCATTTTCCCCGTCAGCTAATTAACTTCGACCAGGGCATGTAGTTATTCTTATCTCTGGCGTGTTTTGCGCTGTGAAAACATGAGTCGTGTGTGGAAACTAGGTTTATGCTGTTAGTGAATTCCACTGTGTTTGTAGCCTCGTTTAAGCACCGAGTGATGGCCCCTATTTATAGACATTCACAGTCATTAGGAGGATACATACTGACATCCCATTACTGTCACCCACAGACGAATACAGAGAAAAACAACCATCCATATATACAAATATACACAGACACGCATACATCCAGACATAGAGACATACGGATATATAGACAGCTAGATAGGCAGTTAGCCAGATAGATAGAAAGATTGAATCATGCCGACAGTTAAGCACACACAACACATACACAGCCAATACTCAGACACGTACTGGTATCACACCAATGTCACACAAGAGCGAAAACAGAGTGCGAGAGAGAGAGAGAGAGAGAGAGAGAGAGAGAGAGAGAGAGAGAGAGAGAGAGAGAGAGAGAGAGAGAGCCAAACATAAAATACGAGTCACACACTCAGCCACGGCGACAACTGTGTTATACTCTCTGCCCTCTTCGCTAACCACTTTGTCACCCCGGCTTCACCCTACAACGACTTCTCGACTCGAACCTCACACCTCCTTAAAAACGAAAACCCGTCCTATAACCACTCCACAGCCACTCCCCCATTGGGAGGAAGAGTACTATAACCTCACCCCGCCCTTCGGCCTCACCCACCCCCGTGCCCGCTCGCTGACCCCAGCCCTACACTCACAGAGTTTCATATATCACAGTTATTTCCCTTAGATAAGTTGTATTAATTACCACTATGGAATGCAGATTTCATGAGGTGCTAGTCTCCTTATATAGTAAAATATGACTGTCACCTATTACATACTTCCCCTCATTTACGACTTAAATACCGCATCCCCTACTACTCATGGATGTGGTTGCGATCATGGAAGATTAATATGAATGCGTTAACTATGACATGGATGTGACTGCGATCACTGTGACATGAATGTGGCTGCAATCACTGTGACTTGGATGTAGATAGCTGGTACTCGAGTCAACAGGACAACAATGGTGTCTTCTTCTTTTGCGTTCACCCGGAGTTTTTTTCTTCTTTTCCGGACGTGATTGTGTTGTACCTGTTTACAGCAGAGCTGCGTTCAAGGCGCCGTTAGGCCTATACATCTGACTTCTGCGAGCATTTATTGACCGGGTTAACCTTCCCGGACCATGGTGTCAGTCCCTAGTGCGTAAAATTTAAAATAAACGGATGTTGCATTAGTGTTTGCCGAGAACGAGCATTTGGATTTAATAGCAGTGTGGTCTGGGTCATGTCGGGAGTGCTAGGGAACGTGCGAGCAGATCTGTTGGCATCGAGGGCTGCAGTGGTTGGAACACTCAAAATGGTCAATGGGGATATTTCACGAGCTATATATAAACTAATTTTAGTTGAAAATACAATAACATACAATAATAGCATACATCAGGATGCCCGAGTTTGTGTTTCAGTGTGGATCCGGTAAGACAGAATGTATGAGATGGATGAATCCTGCGTGTTTACAACGTGTTACTAAAATGATGTATATCTTATGACTTTCACCGAAGAGACTGGGCATCTGGGCGCTTGCATGCAGGGCCATGATATTGATCTTCATAAACCATAAACACACAGTAACTCCCTGTGCGTTCATTGGCTACCCCGGACATCACCTGAATGCCTCTCTTGTTTTAGAGAGCTGTAATCATGTTGGCAGTGACTGAGTAGTGCACCATGACACAGTATTCTTCTTCATGTGCCTGGCCTTGAGGAGACATTAGTGCACCACTCGTGTGTCATTATCTGTTTCCCAACTATTGCCACGTACATTGTTGCATGTCTTCTTTTGCTTCTCTTGCCTAATATTTGTCCGATAAGATTATTTCATCCGTTTCACCTTTGCTTGCACTCCATGAAAATGAAGGGAAATCTGGATGGAGACTATCAGCTAGAGTCAGAACGTTTCGTTTGTATTTTTCTTACTGTATTTATGAGCTATCTAGAACAAGCGCATCTGTTAATATCTCGCCGTTTATTGTCTTCTCTGTTCTCGATATTCTCATTCTTCTTCAGAATAACCACATTTCTGCTGCCTCCAGCCTTTCCCGTATTCCATGGCTCATTATCTAGAACCCTCCTCCATGCAGAATACATACTCTTCCCGTGCATTGATTTCTGCGCATTCTTAGTATATGATAAGTTCATGCTCAACTTTTGACCGCCTCAGTGTAAGAGAAACACCATCTAATCCAGCTGTATAATTGCAGGCTTGCGATAGGGTCTCTTCTCTGCAGGTTTCACCCAAGGATTATCAGGTGGCTCATGTACTCAAAGAATCTCTCTAATGGATCCTTAACTAAAGGGTAACTGTTGAAACAAACTGTTTTGACACACAATAATCTCGGCTGGAGAGACGCACGAGTGCAACATACACTAGTGTCGTCCATTCCAAATCCCAGAATTAGAGTATATGTGTAAAAAACTAGGATGTATGCACCTCTAACTTTTCCGTCAATAAAAACTGGTATACCTGAATTTTCTGTGCTATGTTTGGATGTAATATTTCTGCCCAGGGTAAGCAGTTCGTGATTTAGTAATCATGATTTAGTAGTTTTGCTTCCGGTGCGCAAGGTACAATATTGGCAGTAAATGACAGTTCGTCAATGACATTGCTATTTGGATTTCATATGTATCTTTGCAATGTCACATTTTGTATTCATGTGTTGTCTATCACACCCCAATAGCAGTCATCGTCGTCGAAATGCTGTTGCATGCACTAATGAAGACATTGTTGTTGTTGTCGTTATTCTTCTCATTTCTCTTCTTCTCCGTGTCGTCACTTCCTTCTTTTCTTCTATTTATTCTTCTCTTTTCTACCTTCACTTCCTGAGGCGGTCGCTGGCGTTAGAGTAAGATTTTCGTCCAGATTACAGTAATTGGAAGCGTGTAGATCAAAGAGCCAACCTTCACATTAATGTTGGCGGGTAATTGATTAGAATCCATTTCTAGAAGTGTGTTCACATTTGTTTCCTTAGTCTAGCACTTTCAGTGGATGATTTGTGAACTGTTGCGTGCGCGTTCATTAAATTCTCTGGTGTTCTGGTTTGTGTCGCATGCACATTTGACTTTGGATTTGAAAGACGAGTATTAGATGTGATTGTACTTGTCTAGGGTTGCCAAACGTACGGTTTTCCGGTATAATGAGAGAGATCAACGAGAAGCCAGGAATACTAATCGGAGGTTATAATATAAATAATATACGCTATGCAGATGACACGGTATTGATGGCGGATAATGCAACAGACCTACAACAATTGTTGGACATTATAGTAACAGAGATTGCAAACAAAGGACTCTCCTTGAATATCAAGAAAACAGTAACAATGGTGATATCAAAGACAATGGTGACACCAAAATGTGACATAGAAATTAAGGGGAAAGTTCTTAACCAAGTAGATAATTTTAAATACCGAGGGGCACTTATAACATCAGTTGGAAGATGTACAACAGAGATTAAGAGCAGAATAGGGTAAGCAAAACCCGCATTTCAGAAAATGAAGAGTATAGTATGCAATAAGTCTCTATCACTGAATGCAAGAAAGAGATTGCTGAAATGCTATATAGAACCGGTTTTCCTGTATGGCAGTTAATCTTGGAATGTAAATGAACAAATTAGGAAGAACTTAGAAGCAATAGAGATGTGGTTTTTGAGACAAATGTTGCGAATTAATTGGACTGCCAAAGTAACGAATAACGACTGCCTGAAAAGGGCTAATGAATCTAGAACAATATATACAACAATAAGAAGGGTAAACAGCTTTCTTTGGTCATGTGATGAGAAGAGAGGCATTGTAGAACATCGTGACAACTGAAAAAAATCGAGGGGAAGAGAGGCAGAGGCAGACCAAGAGAAATGATGCTGGACGGATTGAGACGGTGGCATGGGGGAATATCATCAGCAGAGTTGATCCAGAACACCAAAGACCGAAATCTGTGGAAAGCCATGAACATCTACGCCAGCCGGCACGGCACTTGATGATGATGACACATTATGAAATGAACATAATTTTTGAGTCTATTAAAATTGATGGGAAACATCTCACAATATTAAAGAATATTTATTGGAAACAATTAGCAGCAATTAAAATTATTATTACAAATGGGTAATTATGAACATATAAAGCGATAGGGTTCATGTTAATTTCCCGGACACTGACAGATAAAAAATAAGACAAAAGGAACTTCTATAGCACTAAGAAATCTGTGGAAGTCAAATGACCTTAACCTCAAGCACTAAACTTATAATGTTCAATTCTAGTGCTGAGTCAGTACTGCTGTTTGGATCAGAAACACAGAACGCCTAAACGATTACTAATAAACTACAGATATACATTAATTGGTCTCATAACATCTCATCTGATCTTGTTCCTCTTGTGGTGTCGAGGTGAAGCATAAACAGCGGCAGTGTGCCCGTTTATGGGTTTCATATATCGAGATTCCCATGGACTCTCTGGACAATTCAATCTGACCATCATTTACGTGGCCAGCCTTCTCTTCTGCTTCCATTTTGGTCTGTATATCATTGATTGTTGTGGTATACTGTTAGTTGATTACCTTGTAACATGGCCAAACCATTTAACTTGCTATCTTCTGATAAACTCCAACGCTGCTATAACCCCAACTTTAGTCCTGATTTCTTCATTTATGATTTTCTTTCTTCTTTATGTATTGAGTATTCTTCTAAAAACTCTTGTTGTGACTTTTCTTTTCTCTTTTTCTGTCATTGTCTAGGTTTGGCATTGGTAGCATAGAGTTGGTAGGAAGATTGTGTTGTAGAGTGCTTTCTCAGTAGTTATTGATACGTGCTTTTTCTTTAGTTTTGGTGCGATTTGCCCAATGAGTTGGTTTACCTTATTACATTTATTTTCGATCTTCGCTTCTGATTTGCCATTTGATGATATTATAATCTCTAAGTACTTGCAGCTCTTTACTTGTTTCAATCAATAAATCAATCAATCAATCAATCAATCATCTGCCGTCTTCACAATGAAGGTTGGCTGCAATGGATCTCCAGCATTGTCTGTCTCTCGCCTTGACTGTACATTCTTTCAGACTGATGTTCGTCCATCTCTTGATGTTATCTTCCCTCTTGTATCGTTGTCTAGCTCTTGCTCGCTTGCCTTCAACCTTGCCCTCGAGTATGGTGTTTATAAGAGTATTATGTCTTTTAACGTGACTGAAATATTTCACTTGCCTTCTCTTTATTTCTTTCATCGACTCTCTCTTCATTCCCAGTTTTTCTAGGACCTATGCATTTGATTGTTTTTGTTTCCATGAAATACGACATATTTGTCTGTATATCCATATCTCCAGGGCTTCTATGCGACTTTCTAGTTGCCTGTTCAATATCCAGGCTTCCGAGCCATACAGTAGCGTTGAATATACGTAGCATTTGACAATTCACATTTTTAATGCGTTGTTAATCTCTCTAGATGTTAATACTGATTTCATGCTGTTGAAAGGATATTTTGCCAATCCTATTCTCTTTTTTTATTTCTATTTCACTTCTGCCATCATATGTTATTACAGGTCCAAGATAGGATAAACTTGCTACTTATTCTAATATCTCCCCATTTATTGTGATGTGACCTTTCCTTTCCATTGCTAATTATCATAGTTTTTGTTTTACTTGTTTCAATTGGTGTTCTTTTAGATCAGTGGTTCTCAACCGGTGGGGGAAATCCCCCCCCCCCCGGGTGGGGGGGGGGATGGGGTAATTTTAGGGTTTCGGGGGGGGGGGGGGGAATTAAAATTATTTCTAGATTGCGTTAATACACGAACCTGTTACTTGATATTGTTTTCCCTCCATACTTTACGGTTCTGTACTTCTCGCTCTTCTTACATTCGTTTTATAACGTAAGTAGACCTGCAATCACGTTTTATGTAGACGTCGAGACTTGTTCTAGTCTGTGGTATTAAATTTAGCTTCCATATTTAAGTATACTGTGTAGGAGGGGGAAGGGGTAGGGTATTATAGGGAGGAAATACGAAAGGGGAGAGGAGTGACATTCTGAACATATGGTGAAGGGGTGCATGGGCCAAAAAAGGTTGAGAACCACTGTTTTAGATGAATCTTTGGTGTGTTTTTTTCTTCTTTGGTTATATTTATTACCTCTGTTCTACTGATGATAATTTTCATGTTATGTTCCTTACACACTTCATTTATACTATTCATATTGTCTTGTAATTCTACTTCTGATTTTGCTATTAGTGCTTGATTGGTGCATACATAAAATAGAAGGGCTAAAATCGTTTGACAGATTGACAAATGTGGAGCTCATGGAGAGAACTAGATAAATACCCGTGAAACAAGAGGTGGAAAAAAAGACGCTGGTGCTAGATAGGAAATTCATTGAAAAAGCTAAATACAACGGACAAAAGAAATTGAGACCATGCAAAAATACAGAGAGAGAGAGAGAGAGAGAGAGAGAGAGAGAGAGAGAGAGAGAGAGAGAGAGAGAGAGAGAGAGAGAGAGAGAGAGAGGACAAGACAAGACAAGACAAAAGAAGACAAGAGAAAAGAAGAGAAGAGAAGAGAAGAGAAGAGACGAGAAGAGAGGCAGTGGCAGAAATGAAAAATATGTGAAAGACACATACGGAGCTGCATGGGATAGCTAAAGAAAGTCGGCTTGGAGTGAGTCGGGCTCTCATGAAGGAAAGACGGTGAAGGGAGGTACAGTTTGACTTCTGGTGGAGCTGATGTAGGTCAACATAATTGTCTACGTTCTCCACATGTTGGACACTCCTGAAACAAAGGCGTAGCTGTCATTTTAATAGTCCCGCAATTACATTGATCAGTATCTCCTATCTTTAATTTATAAAACATGTGGTATTTCAGCCTGTCGTGTCCTGTGTGAAGTCTCAAAATTGCTACCTTGTCTCTTCTTTCGAGGTGGGATATGCATCTTTTTGATGACTTAGATGGTTACAATAGTGGATGTATTGAGCCTTAGGCTTGAGGAAACACTGCAAGGCATCACATAGTTGTGACGTATTAGATATATGATGCCAACCACATATTGGTCATCAAGCCGGTCTCCCTGTCATAGGAGTTAAACGACTTTCTCCGTTATCCCGTTTATCCACGTAGGGTAACGCAGCGCGCGAGAATTGGAAGTGGCTCTAGCCGCGTTGGTAAGTGATAAGTGAGCTCAGAAAGCAATGGCAAACTACTGAGCGTAATCTTGCCAAGAAATCAACGACAGCTGTAAAATTCTGGTGTTGACAGCGATGTCCTGTAAAGGATATGCAAAAAAAAAAAAAAAAAGGATTTGTGTACACTAGGTACTCGATGGCGGACACCACGCCTTTACTTCCCAGAAGATTTCCTGGTGTTAAGTTAAGACTGCGTCGATCTGGGATCCCTAGTGAATTAAAAACATATACCAATTCCGTCTCAATGGGATTCAAATACCTGACCATGGGGCCGGCAGGCAAGCGTGCCTGCCACTACATTACCGCAGCTCCCAGTATACTTTAGCACATCACAAAACACTTTTGATTAAGCTACAATGTTTGAGACAAACAATGATACACTTAGAACAACACAGAATAGAAACAATCAATCAAACAATGATACACTTAGAACAACACAGAATAGAAACAATCAATCAAACAATGATACACTTAGAACAACACAGAATAGAAACAATCAACCAAACAATGATACACTTAGAACAACACAGAATAGAAACAATCAATCAAACAATGATACACTTAGAACAATACAGAATAGAAATAATCAATCAAACAATGATACACTTAGAACAACACAGAATAGAAATAATCAATTACCAATGGTGACACGGTGTAGAATATTTATTGCGCAAGCGCTCGATACACATTTTGAAATAAAAATAGGTGACAAAAAATCGCATCCTGTGAGAGTCCATTAGTCCAAACACTTGTGTTGCAAATACAAGTATCCATCCAGTGCAACCACATTGCAAACACGTGCAAAAACAAATACTTTGTTTCAAAAGCAAATCAGATGAAATTAGAACCAGCTGGCAAGAAAGGTAAAACAAACATATAAAGATTGCAACAAGTTTCACTAAAAGAGAGTGGCAAGAACTTCAAGCTAACAAATAACAATAACAAATACTGTAGCAACCGGATGTAAATGATTAAAACATTGACTACATGATCTATATTTACAATAAATTAATTCATAAAGACGCAGTTCAAACACTGGCATAAACGACTCAGTGCACGATTGTGAAGTAATTAATCCAAGAAATAGCAAAATTATTTAATAACATTATGGATTTTAGAGTATGTAAGGCATAAGATATATTGTCACACAAGACTTATAATATAGAATTCCGTGAAGCAAACAACGTACACAGAATAAATTGCCAAAATGCCAACTGTCCCTTTTCAGAGAACTGTTTATAAATTATAAATGATCGCTTAAAGAAGGCCAGTTTATAAAAGATGCAACCATAACATGATAACTGTAACGCATAATGATATAGCAAATCAGAAATAATGCACGTTCATATATAGAAGAATTACTGTCAGGCCTAGCAGTCTGGATATGTTAAACTCTGGCAACATAAAGAAACGCGCTGCTCCATTGCCGGTATATGTGCTCTGCTCATTTACATCCCCCTTGTAGTTATCAGTTTTGGGAATGGTCAACAAAGAGGCATCAACGTCAATTTTGATGCTCAAAAGGCAGAAAGAAGAGAGTGGCGGCATGCCTTTGTCCGTGACACTAATGTTGAGATACTGAATCAGGCTGTCGTACTTGTACACAAACCGACGTAAGAATACTGAGCCAGACAGGCTGTCAATTTGAAATAACGGCTCGGTCGCTGTGGTTATGTTGGCAATTCTGTCGATGGTCACTGGTTCTATGGCGTAGCGAAGATCCCCGTTCTCGCCGCGGTCATCGTCCACAGCTACCACCTTATGCACTAGTCGCTGATCGGTTGGAGAGTACCAGTCTATCGAGAAGAGACTTCTGCTTTCGTTGTTTTCATTATCGTAAGAAAAATCGTCATAAAAGTCGCTGTCCAGACAATCACTGATGATTGTCGGGGCATTGTCATTGACGTCATCAACAAAAATGGTGATAGTTGCAGAGCTACTTAAACGAGGCGAGCCTTTGTCTCTCACGGAGACTTCCATGGAATATTCCGCCTTCTGTTCTCTGTCTAGACTGACTACTAAGAGAATTTCTCCGTTGGGATGGATTAGGAATGGCGCTTGGGAAGACGACGGCGAATCTTCCAACTTGGAAAATACCATTTCGGAATTCTTGCCTGTATCGGAGTCCGTGGCTTGGATAATCCCGACTTGCACCATTGGTTTCTGATTTTCGTATGTGTGAAACTCCTTGGTCAAGACAATCGGTGCATTATCGTTGACGTCTTCCACCTCAATCCTGACCTCAGCTACAGCAGAATGGCTTGGCAACCCTGAATCCTTTGCTACAACTGTCAAGTTAAATTCACTGAGAGTCTCTCTATCCATATCCAAGCTGGTATAGATTCTCCCGGACTCCTTATCAATAGTGAAGTAAGTAGTGTTGCTGTCAGGATCTTCTTGTATATAATATTCCAGAACTCCATTTAGTTCAGCGTCGGGATCTGTAGCTTTCACCTTTGTCACAAAAGTGCCTATTTTGACGCCTTCTTTAACCGTTGCGTTGTAAACTGACTTTGTGAAGACGGGCATATTGTCATTGACATCCACAATCACTATTGTGAATACCACAGTGGTGGTCAGTGCAGGATGTCCGTTGTCACTGCACTGGATGGTTACGTCCACGGAGTTGACAACCTCTCTGTCCAACTCTTTTGCTAGTTCAACCTTATAAGTCTTGGGATAAACTAGCGGGATACTCACATAGGGATTGCTTGTTTTGCACTCCACTTCTCCGGCCGGACCAGGGTCTTCATCTTTGGCCTCCAAGATGGCCAAATAAGACTTTAGAGGCGTATCCTCAGAAAGGATCAGAACGCCTTTCTTTTTTGTGAAGGGCATGCCCATGCTAATTACCGGGGCCTGGTTTGCCATAGTAGATAATACCAATGATGAAATGATGAGTGACGCCAGGAGCATGATCATTTTAGTTTGCCATAATAATGTAGCCATGATGTAAGAATGGCAACTAATACAGAGAGGAATGTAGTCGTTACACAGCTGCAAATACTTCACAATTCATTCAACAGTCATCTGATGTCACCATTGCTGTTTATCCAGATCTTTTTAGACGGGATCGGCAGTCGAACGCAGCATCTGTCATGTTTAGGTCAGGCGTACTCGAATCTCACTGCCATAGTCGAAAATCTGCGGATGGAAGAGAATTATCATGAATTATATGCACCTGTTTTCTCATTTTTGCAATTATACACAATCGATTAAGATAGGCAGACACGGGAAATATAGCTGCAGCTAGTATATGGTTGGTTGAGTTTTGTGGCTAAATATTTCTACGTGATGTGTTCAATATCACGTAAATCAAATCAAATCAAATCAACTTTATTTTAAAAGGGTCACAAATTGGGCACGCAGGCCCGTCTTACATAGAACGTAGAAATATTCAGCCACAAAATCCAACCAACATAAGGCAAACGAAATAACGAGAGGGATAGTGAGAGAGGCGGAGAGAAAGAGAGGGATAAAGAAAGAAAGAAAGAAAGAAAGAAAGAAAGAAAGAACGAAAAGAAAGAAAGAACGAAAAGAAAGAAAGAAAGAAAGAAAGAAAGAAAGAAAGAAAGAAAGAAAGAGTGCAAACAAAAACGACATAACTTTATTTATAAAAGAATCATAAATTGGTCTTACATTCGGTCCTTCCAGTCACTCATCTTTAGCATAATGTTGTGCTTGTTACATTAACTTGGATACAACATTGTACAATGAATACTGTGAACATAAACAGTGCATATGACGATAGTATGAGACAAGCAGACACACACACACACACACACACACACACACACACACACGCGCACATACACACAACCACTTACAATCCCAAATCCACTAACAATCACTCATACTTACATACTCTGTCTGTCTGTCTGTCTGTCTGTCTGTCTCTCACGCTTCTATATGCTCATTCATACATAAAACAAAGCACACACGCACTACTTCACACACATACATAATACATCATACACAGATGCAAGCGTACATACACATACAAACCTGTATACATATGTAAATACATTCATACATGCACACATACAAACATACACACTTTATACAAACACCCTTACAGTCATACACCCAAACAGTTATACACATACCGTCTTGCAATATAAAACACACTAACAAACATTCAAACATACATACATTCTCTATCTATGGCTTTCTGTTGTTGCAGTATCTTTATCTTCTGTTAAACAATGGGTATCTAATGTTATAATGTGGTTGACTGTTGTTACAGTATGGTTATCTGTTGTTACAGAAAAGGGTATCTATTGTTACACTGGTTTGCTGATGTCACGCTGTGGCATGTATTCCTCGCGTACTATAACAACAGAAAACCGTAGTGTAAAACTGTCATTAATGCCTATATACCTTGCGGTGCAGGACAAGACTGCCTTAAACCTGAGGAATTAAGCCTCTTGACTATCGCAGTCGCTGCAAACTGTGCATGCTAGAGGCCCCCCCCCCCCTCCCCCGACAGAAACAAAGATCTATGCACCTAATCGAGGATTCGAACCAGAGTCTCCCGAATGGGGACAAGCATTCTAGTCCCTCGGCCAAACACTCCTCAAAAACCATAGTACAGCAACAGATCATCACAATCCTGTGGCAGAGAGGGCCATTAGAGTGTCGAGAATAATAAACATTTCACAGAAACTATACTGTGAAAATTCATAGTTCTGTTTTACACACGTACAGAATGCACACATGAACTTAGTTTCACATGGAACATGTCACAATGAGCTCGGTCGTCGTAATCCTGTGACAACTGATTATGAGCGGAACACACTGTCGCCCATTATGTGAGTAACACATCTGGCAGACTAAACCGATGAATACATTGTATGACAAAGATAACACGTTTGTCATATAAATGCTGCTAATTGTGATAGTAGAGAAATGGTAGGTACATACCCGCTCTCCACCCACCCACCACCTCGCCCCTCCAGCACACACACAGCATACACACAGCACACACACACACACGTCTCTTCCCTTCGATCTTGCCAGTTGTCACCAAATTCTCCAAGTTATTTCTTCTCATAACATGCTCAAACAATTTTGATTGTCTACGTCTAATGACTCTAATCAGTTTACGATCTTCATTAGATCTTAACCAATGGGTATCCCTAAATCGTTTTTCCAGACAGTGAATCATTTCATAAAACCCGGGACTGTCCCGGTAAACCGGTACGCCTGGCAACCCTAGACAAGTACAATCAGATCTAATACTCGTCTTTCAAATCCAAAGTCAAATGTGAATGCGACACAAACCAGAACACCGGAGAATTTAATGAACACGCACGCAACAGTTCACAAATCATCCACTGAAAGTGCTAGACTACGGAAACAAATGTGAACACAATTCTGGAACGCGGGGCTAATAAATTACCCGCCAACATTAATGTCAAGGTTGGCTCTTTGATCTACACGCTTCCAACTACCGTAATCTGGGCGAAGATCTGGCTCTGACGCCAGAGACCGTTTCTCGGCGGGCTTCACGCAGAAATCCAGAGTTCCATCGTGTTTCTGCTTCTTCGTGGACATGGCAGCTTTCTGCCGGCTCCATAAACCTCCTGACCTAAAACGACAAGGTGGATCTTTTAGTAGATGCCACGAGAGGACTCTGTAGTGCCAGACCTTCACAGATACTATATCAAAGTACTATAGACTGAATTAATTAGGTCCTTTTTCTTGCCGCCTGTCCCCCTCTGATAATTCTATCGCATTTATTTTAAAGGAGTGAGATCAAACCCCGGATTATAATCCACTGTATCCACAATTCCGTTACAAAGAATTTGACTATTAGTATGCATATGTTCTTACAGCCCATGATGTGTGATGCTGATCGTAATGTTTATTCAGTCTACTGTTTCTCATCTTATAGTCCACGCTGTGTGGCGTTGATGTCATGTTTATTCAGTCTACTGTTTCTCATCTTATAATCCATGCTGTGTGGCGTTGATGTCATGTTTATTCAGTCTACTGTTTCTCATCTTATAATACATGCTGTATGGCGTTGATGTCATGTTTATTCAGTCTACTGTTTCTCATCTTATAATACATGCTGTATGGCGTTGATGTCATGTTTATTCAGTCTACTGTTTCTCATCTTATAATACATGCTGTATGGCGTTGATGTCATGTTTATTCAGTCTACTGTTTCTCATCTTATAATACATGCTGTATGGCGTTGATGTCATGTTTATTCAGTCTACTGTTTCTCATCTTATAATACATGCTGTATGGCGTTGATGTCATGTTTGGTCAGTCTCCTCTCTTTCTTTTTACAGTATATGCGGTGTAGCTTTAACAGTCATGTTTTCCTGGGACATTCTGTATCTCTTCCTCCTATAAGCTGTGTGGCGTTGTCTGTCATGTTTGTCCACACCCTCCTGTCCTGTACGTTGTCATTTGTTTTATACAGATACTAGCTGACCCGGCCCCGCTTCGCCCAGACCCTGGCGGGGAGCATCTCATTTAATTCATATTCGGCCCCTGCTCCCGTTCCCGTTCCCAAAAAAGACGACCCGCCCCGGCTTCGCCCAGTCTAAAGACAAAAGATGGAAGAGTCATAATAGAAAAAGATCAGATCTTACATGTATGGTCAGATTACGTGAAAAACCTTTATGACGACAACAGAGACGAACACTACGATGTTCAAAATAATAATGAAGGACCAGCAATTTTGAAGATGGAGGTTCAGAATGCTGTTAACCATATGAAATCTGGCAAGACCCCCGGTTCAGACAGCGTCACAACAGAAATGATTAATGCTTTAGAAGAATATGGAATAGATAAAGTTACCAGTCTGCTTAATACAATATATGATACTGGAAATATACCTCATGAATTATGTAATTCTGTATTTATTGCAATCCCAAAGAAATCAGGAGCCTTGGAATGTGATCAACATCGAACAATTAGTATAATGAGTCACATCACGAAGATTTTGCTAAGAATTATCATGCAAAGAATTAGGAGGAAAATACAACCTGAAATAGGAGAAGAACAATGTGGGTTTGTAGAAGGAAAGGGTACAGTAAATGCTGTGTATTTACTGAGGACCGTAATCGAACGATCTATAGAAGTAAACAAAGATCTACACCTTTGCTTTATTGACTACACAAAAGCTTTCGATAAAGAGAGACATGTCGACATGATAAGGATGCTTGAAGATCTACAAATTGATGGAAAAGACCTTAGACTTGTAAAAAACATATATTGGAAACAACAAGCTGCCATAAGAGTTGATAATGAAGTATGCCAATATCAGCCTATTAAGAGAGGTGTGAGACAGGGATGTGTAATGTCTCCAGATCTGTTTTCCTTGTACAGTGAAAGTATTTTCAGAAATATTGAAGATATGGAAGGAATCAACATTGGGGGACGATGCTATCAATAACATTAGATATGCAGACGATACAGTCTTGATTGCAGACAATGAACACGACCTGCAACATTTAGTAGATGCAGTTGTTACACACAGTGAACAACAAGGGTTAGAATTAAATTGTAAAAAGACACAGATTATGGTCGTCACTAGGAAGAACGAAATACCACAATGTAATATACAAGTAAATGGGAATATTCTTCAACAAGTGAATAGGTACAATTATCTCGGAACAGTAATAACATCTGATGGGACATGCCTTGAAGAGATTAGAACAAGAATTGCCATGGCAAAGTAGCCTTTAGCAAGATGAAAAACATACTGACCAATAAAAAGATGTCAATTGAAACGAGAAAAAGAGTGTTGAGGTGCTACATAGAACCTGTACTACTATATGGATGTGAAGCTTGGACAATGAGCAGTCAAGCTGAAAAACATCTGATGGCTGTAGAAATGTGGTTTCTGAGGAAAATGCAAAGAATACCATGGACAGCCAGAAAGACCAATGAACAAGTCCTTCAAGAAACAAATGAAGATCGTAAACTGATTAGAGATATTAGACGCAGACAGTCAAATTTTTTGGGCATGTTATGAGAAGAAATGAATTGGAGAACTTGGTGACAACTGGCAAGATCGAAGGGAAGAGACCAAGAGGAAGACCTAGAAGCAAATACCTGGATGGCTTGGCCTTGTGGCATGGTCGAGACAGAAACACTGAGCTGATCCACGACTCTGGTGATCGAGTGAGATGGCAAAACATGACCGCCCACGCTTACCTGCATGGCACATGATGGATGGATGGATACACTTGAATAATGAAAACACAAACACAAGGTTGCAATATTTATTGACTAACATATTTCGTGGCATCACCTGACTAGATGCAGCGAAATTATGGCAGGCAATAAATGTTGCAACCTATTGTTTGTGTCGCTCGGCACAGAGTAGGGAAGGTAAAAATACAACTAACACAGTAACATCTTTGTGCTAGACAGTGCTCTGTAACTACCACCGTATCCACAGTATGGATTATAGTATGTAACTGGCCCTGACTCTACTTACAGTTTACTGTACGAAGGTAGCAATCGATATGGCTGTCTGGACTCTTTATGTCGCAGGCAACAATTGTTACTTCCACGCAATGGTTGCCTTGATCAGGAGTTCAGTCTTAACTGTCCTAGGCCAGGTGGGCGTGGAGGGGGGGGGCAGATAGAAGTAATACAATAACGTGGATATAATGTATGAAAGCAACACTTCTGTGAGATAGAAAGAATTGATACAATAAAGTGAATACAGTGTATGAAAGCAACACTTCTGTGAGATAGAAAGAATTGATACAATAAGGTGAATACAGTGTATGAAATCAACAGTTCTGTGAGATAGACAGAGTTGATACAATAAAGTGAACACAGTGTATGAAAGAAAGACTTCTGTGAGATAGAAAGAATTGATACAATACAGTAAATACAGTGCATGAAAGAAAGACTTCTGTGAGAAAGAGTTGATACAATAAAGTGAACACAGTGTATGGAAGCAACACTTCTGTGACTTGTCTTATGAGACATTGGACATATGTTACTAGAGCCATATTTTATAGACCAATCAGCACTCGCTGGCTGATGTGGACTGTATCATTCCTCTACTTCTTAAGACATGTCCAGGTACCCAGTTTAATCTTAAAAATTCGACTCCATGCTGAAGATGATCTAACATATGACTACCGGGTCGGCACGCGAGCGTCTAGCCATGTCGTGGTTTCCACATACGTCAGGTAGGCCGGCAGGGAGTATCTAGCCATGTCGTGGTTTCCACATACGTCAGGTAGGCCGGCAGGGAGTATCTAGCCATGTCGTGGTTTCCACATACGTCAGGTAGGCCGGTAGGTAGTATCTAGTCATGTCGTGGTTTCCACATACATCAGGTAGGCCAGTAGAGAGCGTCTAGCCATGTCGTGGTTTCCACATACGTCAGGTAGGCCGGTAGGTAGTATCTAGCCATGTCGTGGCTCCCACATACATCAGGTAGGCCAGTAGAGAGCGTCTAGCCATGTCGTGGTTTCCACATACGTCAGGTAGGCCAGTAGAGAGCGTCTAGCCATGTCGTGGCTCCCACATACATCAGGTAGGCCAGTAGAGAGCGTCTAGCCATGTCGTGGTTTCCACATACGTCAGGTAGGCCGGTAGGTAGTATCTAGCCATGTCGTGGCTCCCACATACATCAGGTAGGCCAGTAGAGAGCGTCTAGCCATGTCGTGGTTTCCACATACGTCAGGTAGGCCAGTAGAGAGCGTCTAGCCATGTCGTGGCTCCCACATACGTCAGGTAGGCCAGTAGAGAGCGTCTAGCCATGTCGTGGTTTCCACATACATCAGGTAGGCCAGTAGAGAGCGTCTAGCCATGTCGTGGTTTCCACATACATCAGGTAGGCCGGTAGGTAGTATCTAGCCATGTCGTGGCTTCCACATACATCAGGTAGGCCAGTAGAGAGCGTCTAGCCATGTCGTGGTTTCCACATACGTCAGGTAGGCCAGTAGAGAGCGTCTAGCCATGTCGTGGCTCCCACATACGTCAGGTAGGCCAGTAGAGAGCGTCTAGCCATGTCGTGGTTTCCACATACGTCAGGTAGGCCGGCAGGGAGTATCTAGCCATGTCGTGTCCCCCACATACGTTAGGTAGGCCGGCAGGTAGTATCTAGCCATGTCGTGGCTCCCACATAAGTTAAGTAGGCCGGTAGAGAGCGTGTAGACATGTCGTGGCTCCCTCATACGTCAGGTAGGCCGATAGGTAGTATCTAGCCATGTCGTTGCTCCCACATACATCAGGTAGGAGGAGTTAAAAGTGCTAACTAGAACCGCAACTAGCTGGAAGGGAAGGAGTTAAATACTGATCGTGTATAATTAAAACTAATAATAACGTCCTCCCGTTTGTATAACAAGACATTTATGGCACGAACTTGGTAAGCCACCTTTTGACCAATGTTGCTACAACGCGGATCTTACATAAGCTACTCGAGTTTCAAGTGACGTGTGCCACATGACGATTTAATGATTTATTGATGGGATTACATGTTTAAGCCTGACAATTTCTGTTACGTGGTTCTACAAGTCAGCTAACTGTGATTCCTGACAAAAAGACACTAGAGATCCAAACGCCCATAAGTTGAACATCCCAGGCTTATGGAACTATTTGTTGGTCTATTCACGCCTTACTTCACCGTAACAATAATTATTGTAGAATGTAGACTATTGTATTGTAAACACAACTAAGATAGCTGTGTCCCCACACAACCACCTGCAATGTTGGAAATGGAAAAATTCAGACAAAAGGAAGAAAGTAATGTCAGCTTAAAAGGCTTCAACTGTAGTATACCAATGTTATTCTTAACATTCATTTGATGTATAAATATTTATATTCGTTTTTTAAAGATATACAGATTTATCTTATTCAACATCAACCATCTGAATCATACGTTGTTCACTTTATACGTTCATGCATAAATTACATTCAGTACTACAAAGAGACAACGGCGACGAAGAAGAAGAAAGAGAAGAAGAAGAATAACAACCACAGTTTCATTAATGCATGCATGCAACATCATTTCGCCGACGATGACTGCTATCGTGGTATGATAGAAAACAAAATAATATAAAATGTGACATTGCAAAGGCATATTAAATCCAAATAACATATCAGGAAGCCAAACTACTACATCATGATCAGCTTACTTGAGTGCAGAAATATTACATCCAAACATAACACAGAAAATCCAGGGATGGCTTTTTAACTGAAGGCAAAGTAAGAAGTGCATACTCTTTTGTTACACGGATACTCTAATACCAGGGTCCTCCTTTGGAATGGACGACACAAGTTTATATTACATTCTTGCATTTCTCCAAACGAGACTTTTATTTCAACAGTTGCCTTTAGTTGAGGATCCCTTAGAGAGATTCTTTGAGTACATGAAACACCTGATAAGTTTGGGTGGACCCTGCAGGGAAGAGGCCCTAATGCCGCCACGAGTCACGTGCAGGCCATGATTATAAACACGCCTGCAATTATAAAGCTGGATTAGATTATGGTTTCTCTTATCCAGAGGAACACCAAGCCCTGGGCAGTCAAAAGTCGAGCATTAACTTATCATATACTAAGAAAGAGCAGAAATCAATGTACGGGAAGATTATGATTAGGTCTTTTATTCTGGATGGAGGGGAGTTCTGTACAATGAGTTATGGAATAATAGAAATCTGGAGGCAGCAGAAATGTGGTTATTCTGAAGAATAATGAGAAAATCGCAAACAGAGAAGAAAATAAACGGCGAGGAATTAATAGATACAGGTGTTCTAGATAACGCATAAATACCAGAAACGACAAATTTCTGACTCCATCTGATAGTCTCCATACAGATTTCCTTCATGGAGTGCAACAATGGTAAAACAGAGAAAATAATCTTATCGGGCAAATATTAAGCAAGAGAAGCAAAAGAAGACATGCAAAAATGTACGTGGCAATAGTTGGGCATCAGATAATGACATGCAGGAGTGGTGCACCTTTGTCTCCTCAAGGCCAGGCACCAGAAGGAGAATGCTGTGTCATGGTGCACTACTCAGTCACTGCCAACATGAGTACAGCTCTCTAAAACATGGTGCACTACTCAGTCACTGCTAACATGAACACAGCTCTCTAAAACATGGTGCACTACTCAGTCACTGCTAACATGAACACAGCTCTGTAAAACATGGTGCACTACTCAGTCACTGCTAACATGAACACAGCTCTCTAAAACATGGTGCACTACTCGGTCACTGCCAACATGAACACACCTATGTAAAACATGGTGCACTACTCAGTCACTGCCAACATAAACACACCTCTGTAAAACATGGTGCACTACTCAGCCACTGCCAACATGAGCACAGCTCTCTAAAACATGGTGCACTACTCAGTCACTGCCAACATGAACACAGCTCTCTAAAACATGGTGCACTACTCGGTCACTGCCAACATGAACACACCTCTGTAAAACATGGTGCACTACTCAGTCACTGCCAACATGAGCACAGCTCTCTAAAACATGGTGCACTACTCAGTCACTGCCAACATGAACACAGCTCTCTAAAACAAAGTGCACTACTCAGTCACTGCCAACATGAACACAGCTCTCTAAAACAAAGTGCACTACTCAGTCTCTACCAACATGAACACAGCTCTCTAAAACATGTCAAGGGTTCATCCCCTTCTACATTCTCTGTTACTGGACACAGACTCGGGCCTCCTTAAGTATGCACTTGACTATGTTATTGTATTTTCAACTAACATTACATTTTCTGTAACCTGTGAAATATCTCCATTGACCGTGGTGAGTGCTCCAACTACTGTCGCCCTTGATGCCAACAGACCTGTGAAATATCTCCATTGACCGTGGTGAGTGCTCCAACTACTGTCACCCTTGATGCCAACAGACCTGTGAAATATCTCCATTGACCGTGGTGAGTGCTCCAACTACTGTCGCCCTTGATGCCAACAGATCTGTTAGCACGGTTCCTAGCAATCCCGACATGATCCAGACAACACTTGCATTAAGTCCGAGTGCTCGTTCTCGGCAAACACGAGTGCAACATCCGTTTAATTTTGAATGTTACATACTAGGGATTGAGAGTCAGACACCGTGGTTGACATATTGACTCGAGTACCAGATAGCCACATCCATGGCACAGTGGTAGCAGCCACATCCATGCCACAGTGGTAGCAGCCACATCCATGGCACAGTGAATGCAGCCACATACATCTTCCTCCCTGAGAATGTAGGCTTATATGCGCCAGACTGCTCAGCAACAATCTGTCCTCTGATATTAGCTGAAAATACCCAACCAGATCTCTCTCTATGACGCAAAGGCAAATCAGGTACTGGGACAACTGTCGCCACTTCCGTCGCTAAGAAAGATACATATAAGAACTAAAGCACATCTCTTAAGAAGTAGTTTTTAGACGACATTGTGCTGTCAAGCATGGACGCTTGCTGCAACTAATGAGCACAAAATCATAACAGCAGAGATGAGATGCCTTTGAAGAGTTGTGTGCGTAATCAGACTGAGAGAGAAGAGAGAAGAGGGTTGGGGGGAGTTAGAGGGAGAGAGGGGAAAGAAGAAAAAAAGAAAGAGAATAGAGAGAGTGATGGAGAGAGAGACAGAGAGAGAGGAGAGAGGGGGAGAGAGAAGGACAGAGATGGAAGGAGAGATATGGGAGTGACAGGAGGGGAGAGTGAGGAAGGGAGAGGGTAAAGAGGGATATATATATATATATATATATATATATATATATATATATATATATATATATATATATATATATATATATATATATAGAGAGAGAGAGAGAGAGAGAGAGAGAGAGAGAGAGAGAGAGAGATACTACTTCAGAAATGAAAAAGAAACTTCTCAAAATGCTGTTGAAGTCTGAAGAGAACTGAATGCAGCAGAATCAAATGAGCAAACATAAAATGCTTAAGCTTTATTAAATAACGACCGACAGGTGTTTTTCCAACAAAAATTGGGGCATATGACAGCTCGCTTAGATAAATATTGCACAGAACCGGCTATATTTCAACTTTTTCAGACGATTTCCTTCTGTACGTTTAGAAATTTGAGAAACAAGAAATGTATGAATGTAGTGCTGGAGATGTGTGACAATTCCTAAGTGAAGCCCATAAAATTGCTCTATTGTGAATCCTTGCATGGCTACTGAAAGCAGACCATTCTATTGTGTCAATGAATTGATCTAGCATAGACAATCAGGACAAATAGAAATTACTTAGAGTGATATGTCATTCTAATCTCTCATTCGGGGCCATTTTTATTACATTATGCATGAGTCCAAACGTATTCTGTACTTACTAAAGAACAGAAAACAGCAACAGACATTGAGCAGATGCCGCCGGTCTTCTTGAAAAATAACGTTGGAATACTGCAACTGTGCAACTGTGTTGAATGATGTTTTTCTTGGCATTGTGGTTGTTTCCCCCTGCTTTCCACATCTACCTAGCTTTTGCGTGAGGAGCGGCTGGCCGAGTGGCTAACGCTAGAACGCCGGATTCTCCTTCGGGAGACCCAGGTTCGAATCCTCTGTAAGGTGTGGGATTTTTTTTTTTCCTGTCGGGGGCAAAGAGAAAATCCTAACCTGCACAGTTCGCGGCGACTGCACTAGCCAGGCGGCCTTAATTCCTCAGGCTCACAGACCCCCCCCCCCCCCCCCCCCCCCCGCCACACACTGCAGGGTACAATATTGGCAATACACGACAGTTTGACAGTTTTTGTTTTTGTTTGCGTGAGCCTGGACATCAGCAATGGTTTCTGTTAGCAACAGTGACTACCTTTCTCTGTGGTAAGCAAGTGTATTGGGTGCGCCTCCAGGTGTATTGGGTGCGCCTCCAGGTGTATTGGGTGTGCCTCCAGGTGTATTGGGTGTCCCTCCAAGTGTATTGGGTGTGCCTCCAATTGTATTGGGTGTCCCTCCCAGTGTATTGGGTGTCCCTCCCAGTGTATTGGGTGTCCCTCCAAGTGTATTGGGTGTCCCTCCAAGTGTATTGGGTGTCCCTCCAAGTGTATTGGGTGTCCCTCCAAGTGTATTGGGTGTCCCTCCAAGTGTATTGGGTGTCCCTCCAGGTGTATTGGATGTCCCTCCAAGTGTATTGGGTGTCCCTCCAAGTGTAATGGGTGTGCCTCCAAGTGTATTGGATGTCCCTCCAAGTGTATTGGGTGTCCCTCCAAGTGTATTGGATGTCCCTCCAAGTGTATTGGGTGTCCCTCCAAGTGTAATGGGTGTGCCTCCAAGTGTATTGGATGTCCCTCCAAGTGTATTGGGTGTCCCTCCAAGTGTATTGGATGTCCCTCCAAGTGTATTGGATGTCCCTCCAGGTGTATTGGGTGTCCCTCCAGGTGTATTGGATGTCCCTCCAAGTGTATTGGATGTCCCTCCAGGTGTATTGGGTGTCCCTCCAAGTGTATTGGATGTCCCTCCAAGTGTATTGGATGTCCCTCCAGGTGTATTGGATGTCCCTTCAGGTGTATTGGATGTCCCTCCAAGTGTATTGGATGTCCCTCCAGGTGTATTGGATGTCCCTCCAAGTGTATTGGATGTCCCTCCAGGTGTATTGGGTGTCCCTCCAAGTGTATTGGATGTCCCTCCAGGTGTATTGGATGTCCCTCCAGGTGTATTGGGTGTCCCTCCAAGTGTATTGGATGTCCCTCCAAGTGTATTGGATGTCCCTCCAGGTGTATTGGGTGTCCCTCCAGGTGTATTGGATGTCCCTCCAAGTGTATTGGGTGTCCCTCCAGGTGTATTGGATGTCCCTCCAGGTGTATTGGATGTCCCTCCAGGTGTATTGGGTGTCCCTCCAGGTGTATTGGATGTCCCTCCAAGTGTATTGGATGTCCCTCCAGGTGTATTGGGTGTCCCTCCAGGTGTATTGGGTGTCCCTCCAAGTGTATTGGATGTCCCTCCAGGTGTATTGGATGTCCCTCCAGGTGTATTGGGTGTCCCTCCAGGTGTATTGGATGTCCCTCCAGGTGTATTGGATGTCCCTCCAGGTGTATTGGGTGTCCCTCCAGGTGTATTGGATGTCCCTCCAGGTGTATTGGGTGTCCCTCCAAGTGTATTGGATGTCCCTCCAAGTGTATTGGATGTCCCTCCAGGTGTATTGGGATGTCCCTCCAGGTGTATTGGGTGTCCCTCCAGGTGTATTGGATGTCCCTCCAAGTGTATTGGGTGTCCCTCCAAGTGTATTGGGTGTCCCTCCAGGTGTATTGGGTGTCCCTCCAGGTGTATTGGGTGTCCCTCCAAGTGTATTGGTGTCCCTCCAAGTGTATTGGGTGTCCCTCCAAGTGTATTGGGTGTCCCTCCAAGTGTATTGGGTGTCCCTCCAGGTGTATTGGGTGTCCCTCCAAGTGTATTGGGTGTCCCTCCAGGTGTATTGGATGTCCCTCCAGGTGTATTGGGTGTCCCTCCAGGTGTATTGGATGTCCCTCCAAGTGTATTGGATGTCCCTCCAAGTGTATTGGATGTCCCTCCAGGTGTATTGGGTGTACCTCCAGGTGTATTGGATGTCCCTCCAGGTGTATTGGGTGTCCCTCCAAGTGTATTGGGTGTCCCTCCAAGTGTATTGGGTGTGCCTCCAAGTGTATTGGGTGTACCTCCAGGTGTATTGGATGTCCCTCCAGGTGTATTGGATGTCCCTCCAAGTGTATTGGATGTCCCTCCAAGTGTATTGGGTGTGCCTCCAAGTGTATTGGATGTGCCTCCAAGTGTATTGGGTGTGCCTCCAAGTGTATTGGGTGTGCCTCCAAGTGTATTGGATGTCCCTCCAAGTGTATTGGGTGTGCCTCCAAGTGTATTGGGTGTGCCTCCAAGTGTATTGGGTGTCCCTCCAAGTGTATTGGATGTCCCTCCAGGTGTATTGGGTGTACCTCCAGGTGTATTGGATGTCCCTCCAAGTGTATTGGGTGTCCCTTCAGGCGTATTGGGTGTCCATCCAGGTGTATTGGATGTCCCTCCAAGTGTATTGGGTGTCCCTCCAGGTGTATTGGGTGTACCTCCAGGTGTATTGGGTGTCCCTTCAGGTGTATTGGGTGTCCCTCCAGGTGTATTGGATGTCCCTCCAAGTGTATTGGGTGTCCCTCCAGGTGTATTGGGTGTACCTCCAGGTGTATTGGGTGTCCCTCCAAGTGTATTGGGTGTACCTCCAAGTGTATTGGGTGTACCTCCAGGTGTATTGGGTGTCCCTCCAGGTGTATTGGGTGTACCTCCAGGTGTATTGGGTGTCCCTCCAGGTGTATTGGGTGTCCCTCCAGGTGTATTGGGTGTACCTCCAAGTGTATTGGATGTCCCTCCAAGTGTATTGGGTGTCCCTCCAAGTGTATTGGGTGTACCTCCAGGTGTATTGGGTGTCCCTCCAGGTGTATTGGGTGTCCCTCCAGGTGTATTGGGTGTACCTCCAGGTGTATTGGGTGTCCCTTCAGGTGTATTGGGTGTCCATCCAGGTGTATTGGGTGTGCCTCTAAGTTGGGTGTCCCTCCAAGTGTATTGGATGTCCCTCCAAGTGTATTGGGTGTCCCTCCAGGTGTATTGGATGTCCCTCCAAGTGTATTGGGTGTCCCTCCAGGTGTATTGGGTGTACCTCCAGGTGTATTGGGTGTCCCTTCAGGTGTATTGGGTGTCCATCCAGGTGTATTGGGTGCGCCTCCAGGTGTATTGGGTGTCCCTCCAGGTGTATTGGGTGCGCCTCCAGGTGTATTGGGTGCGCCTCCAGGTGTATTGGGTGTCCCTCCAAGTGTATTGAGTGCCCCTCCAGGTGTATTGGTTGAGGCCTTCAAGTGTATTAGGTGTGCCTCCAGGTGTATGGCTGTGAATTTAGGCGTATTAGGTGTGCCTCCAGGTTTATTGGGTGTGCCTTCAGGTGTACTGGGTGTGCCTTCAGGTGTATTCGATGTGCAACCAGGTGTATTGGGCTCCAGGTGTACTGGCTGTAAGGTGCAGCCCCAAATTGTATATAAACCAATCGGTACTCGACCATCTTTACTTCCCAGAACATGCATGGTACCCAGTTTAGGTTGGATCGACCCAGGACCCCAGGACAAGTTCTACACAAATCTCCGCCTCCAAAGGGATTTGAACACATGACTATCGGGCCGGCTGGAAGATGTGCTAGTTATGCACTATCGAGCTTCTAGCCGTAAAGAATAAAATAGAGGCGCATCATACTTGGATGCAGAAAATATACACTGTGCATGGCGGTGCCACACCTTCTTTATTTTGCAAATACGGTTGATAGAACTAGGATTTACCAAGCATGTGCCGACACACAACATCCAGTGCACAGTGAGATCAAGAAACGAAGCATGTGCCGAGTCAGTGCCAACACACAACATCCAGTGCACAGTGAGATCAAGAATACAGTATGCTGCAGGTTAAGATGAGGAAACTCCTGGATGCGTCCAGTCTTGGACATTATTCAAAGCGTTTGTTTACTTGAGGATATGCTATTGAAGAATGGACACACGTGTCAATACGTTTTCAGTACGCATCACACTGCACATGGAATGCAAACAACAAAACTCGGGAGTTAAGTGGACAGAAGTTGAGGCCTTGATATTTGAGAACACTTCTGGGGATATGTAGTCATCTACACAGATGGATCTGTTGTTCCACGAGTGATAAGGTAACGGGAGTTAGCTCAGGTTAACGGGAGAACAGCGGGCAGACTGCGATGCCTTCGCTTCGACAACAAGCAGTCAGATTATAGAGGCCATGACAGTAAGAGGAACAACAGTCCGTCTGGAGACAAACCAGTCACTCTGTGTCAGTGACTCAGTGAGTATGATCAGGAGATTCCAGAAGGGCTGGGCTCGAAGACAGTAGTTGGAGTTTCCAAGGAGGTCATGGGTGAGAAAAATCAACTTCATGTTTGTGCCAGAACACGCGGATGGCACAGGAAATGAGCAAGAAGATAAGCTTGGGGGAGGAGCTGCTCTGGGCAGCGGCGAGCAGTGACCCGGTCTGCTGTACTGTTCACCCTCAGAGAGACAGGGCAATTAAACGAATCAGATGATGGCTGCGAATATGCAACTTTTACCAGACTGCATGAACACAAAGTCAAAAAAGGGTGAAGCCAGACAAGACCTCTATGCAGAGGACCAAAGGCAAATAGTAAACCAACACATAACTAGTATCGTCAGGCGTTACACGCTGTGGAAGATATAGAGAAGTGATCCGAGCACTTATGGACAGAATAGTTGGACGTGCAGTGAATTATTGCAATTGCGATTGTAACAGACTCATGGAGTATGCTTCAGAAAGTGGAAACTGACGTGTCCCGGGTGGAGTGGCTGGTATGGCTTGCCAGAATGGTGCCTGCTAGCACATAGTGGATTGTCTATCCAGAGTACTAGGCGGGGCTATAAACAGACTGACAGATTATCTGCTGATATGACCGCTGCGGGTGGGCAGTTACTTCGTGGTGAAGGTGGTGGTGTGAAAGCTCTGTGGAATCGGGAGGGGGGGGGGGTGCAGCTGAACAGACGGAGTATCCATGTCTGGCTTAGAAGGGAGTCAGTCGAGAGCTGGGGTGATACTTAAGGCGTATGAGAAAAGACAGGCGGGCTTCGAATCAAACTGCTACATGAGAAATCAACATGGAAACTCCTCGATAGTGATTAAAGTGGGGAACGGGGTGTGTGTGGAAATGTCCCCAGTGGAGTGATGTCATTTCTAAAATTCCCCATTCAGTATTACATATGTGCAGTGAGGGTGATCTGTCGACTAAATAGCTAAACTACAATTGCAAGTCATGTTTGACTGGTATATGATGTAATCCGGACCATGAAAACCTCACATGTTGTGTTGATGTATGTTTGACCATATGTTGTAATTGATATAATGATACCGTGTTTCCTGACTCAATAAACTGTTTGTTTAACTTCGTTTAATCTTTATCAGTGCTAAAATGCGTTAAACTGATATATCTGTGTTAAAATAGCCATTGGGATAAAGGTAATTCGTGTAGCAGTTGTATATGATAGCGTGTGTAGATAGAAGTATGTGTGTCATCAGTCAAAGCATGTAGGATTGCTTGGTACAGAGTGTGTTAAAATACAAACACGCTTAGATTTAAAGGAATTAAAGTAATACCACAATCGGGTACAATGAGTTAAAAAGTATCACTGCCGGAAACAAGGGGTTAATATATAATCACTATGGGACACAACCGAGTTAAAATATTAACGAATTAAAATATAATCAACATTGGATGCAAGAAGTTAAGATAATATATTTACTATCCAAGACGTGAAGTCAAAATTTAATCACTAATCGGACATAATGAATGAAAATATAATCACACTCGAACACTATGCGTTAAAATATAATCACTATCGGTGACTGTCAGACATTATGGGTTAAAATAATATCACCACGAGACAAGGAATTCCACTCGTAAACGCAATGAGTCACCGACTGTAAAACTCCTAGAAAAAAAGTTAGTATCGGCGGCCACGTGAAAGCGCAACAACATAATCTGCTTAAATATTGTACCTACACATTAACCAGGCTAGCAAGTCAAACAACAACAACAATCACGTGTATAAATACGTTATACATAATTAGACATAATGTGCTACAAATCAACTAACGTATTCATATGCGTATAGTTACATGCTCACGCAAAGAAACGTTAGAAGTCTACTTACTAAGTTGAACATGTAAGCATACACATTTCCATACGTACAGAACAAAAAGCACTGAGCACATGAAATAAATGAAACCCCGTGTGGAGAAGCGTCTCCGCCCTCCCAGTGTAACTCCCCAGCCGACTGAATCCTCCCTCACCAGCGATATGCTAGTCTGTAGTTGTTATCAATATTCAGACAGACATTCCGCGGCCAGGCACTCCTGTCTGTAATTTAAAAGAGTCGGTTTGCCTCTTTCTTGTTCTGTCTCTACTCCACCCTGACGGCCCTCCACCCTCTCGTCCCTCCACCCAACCTCTCGTGGATGCCTGGAATCTGTTAGCGGGAGAACTTATCACTCGTTCATGAGCACAAGGTAAATAAGCCTACACGTCACGTGACCGTGTCAGCGTCGTTAGCGTCTCCCAGGCCGGCCAGATGTTGAGGGACCACCACTGCAGGCCTGGGGTAAGGGAGCGTGCTGGGGGAGACTCCTGTCATTGCAGCGATGGGTTAGCAGAGGACATGTTGATATGCCCCATGTTACATCATGTCGTGTCGTACGTGTGTCAGTTTGATTTACATACGTGAATACGCGCGCACACACACACACACACACACACACACACACACACACACACACACACACACACACACACACATACACACACATTCACACTCACACACGCACATATTCACACGCACACGCCTGTACACAAAAGCAATCACACATGCAATAGATACATACATTAGTTAGATAGGCAGGGATATCGTCATTGAGCAAATGGCTACGGTCATCGACCTGTATGGTTCCTGTTAAGCTAAGAATGAAACCAATGGCAGATTACTTTTCTGATTGATTGATTCATTCATTCATTCATTCATTCATTCATTCATTCATTCAGCATGCCCTTTGCAGGCATGTCCTCTGCAGAACCTAGCTCCCAAAACAACCTTCCTGAAAACTTCGCAGTCATGAGCAAAATGTCCCGCGTCCGATACACCCATCTGGTGATCATCTGCCACATCCTGCAGCCATCTTCTCTTTGGCCTTCCTCCTCCTCTCTTCCTGGGCATATACCCCTCCATTATTGTTCTCTTTAAACTTTCATGACGTTGCAAGTGACCAAAATATTTCAATTGTCTTTGTTGTATCGTTTTCAGTAGCCAACCTTCTTCAATATTCAGCGCTTGTCGTACGGATGCATTTGTTCTTTTCTGTGTCCAAGATATTCTTAGAACCCGTCTATAACAATTGTATTCAAAGTCATTAATGCGATGTTCAGCTTATTTCTTATACATGGCTAGAAACATTTATCAGTCAAAAGAATTATGGACAAAGAGTGTTATAAGAGCAAAGTTGGGCACAGGACAAGCCAGTGGATGCTAATTGGTAGCTAATTTACTAGAGCAGTGGTTCTCAATCTTTTTTTTGGGGGGGGGGGGGGGGGCCCATGCATCCTTTAACCATATGTTCAGAATGTCACCCCCCCCCTCCCCCGCCTTTCGTATTTCCTCCTCATTAATTCCCCCCCCCCCCCCCGCCCCTATACAGTATACGTAAAGATGGAAGCTAAATTTAATAACACAAACTAGAACAAGTCTAGAGGTCTACATAAAACGTGATTTTCAGGTCTACTTACGTTATACAACGAATTTCAGAAGGGTGAGAAGTAAAGAACCGTAAAGCATGGAGGGAAAACAATATCAAATAATCGTTTCTTGTATTAATGCGATCTTGAAATAATCTTAATTCCCCCCCACCCCCACCCCCCACCGGGCCGGAAACCCTAAAATCCCCCCTCCCTGGAGGGTGGGGGGGGGGGGGAATTTCCCACTGGTTGAGAACCACTGTACTAGAGAATTGGAGAATTATAATTTTGTTCAATCAGTGGGATTATCACAATAATCAATGTTAAAAAACAAACAGAACATGGTGTGAAGCTATTATCAGTTAACAGAAACCCGTGTGAATACGAGGGTAAGTTAATAAGTAAGTCACAAATGGCTGTAGAAAAATAACTAACTATGATAACAACTTGAAACCAGTTTATTTTTATACATACATTGTCCCTTTATTTCTCAACATAATTTCCACCAACATTGATGCATTTATCCCATCGTTTTATCAGTCCTCCCAAACCGGCTGCATAGAACTGCGTGCTTTGTTTTCATTTACCTGCCATCCCACAGAACTGTGTGACTTACTTATTGACTCGCCCTCGTAACTTTTTCTACCCAGCTATGCACCGCTTTACGGGAAATCGCTAGGGGCTAAGTCCACTGAAAACCCACCTTGGCGGGAGACATTTCGTGAGTGACGCCGAAGTTGAATGTGAAGTGAAAACGTGGTTTAGAAAACAGAGCACGCAGTTCTATGCAGCCGGTTTGGGAGGACTGATAAAACGATGGGATAAGTGCATCAATGTTGGTGGAAATTATGTTGAGAAATAAAGGGACAATGTATGTATAAAAATAAAGTGGTTTCAAGTTGTTATCATGTTTAGTTATTTTTCTACAGCCATTTATGACTTACTTATTAACTTACCCTCGTATAAGCCATGGCAAACACAAACATGTCAACAGTTGAGTTGAGTTAACAACCACCATCATAGCACTCAGGACATTCCTATACGTGCTCCGTCCTCATCTTCAACAACCAACGAAAAGTCCCACAACTAATGGTACCAGCTGCAGTCTGACTACGTGTTCGTCCGGCCTCTCCTCGGAGAACTTAGTGTTAGCCAAGTCCTCAGGTCACTCACTCCCTGCACTGCCGAACATGTCAACATATACAAGATAAGTGAACTTAGTGTTCAACTGCATATCTTGCAAAACAAATACTTGAGCATATAAAATGTATGTTTCCGAAACCCCTGACTCCACATAAAGAGAATGAGAAATGAAATCACAGGCATTAATTGGCACTCATGAAACAGAAAAACAAGCAGAGATTAGATTACACAATGTGTGATGTCTTAATTTTGTCTAATTTGTCCTCTAATATATACTTATCTTTATTATTTATGTTAAATGTGGATCAGTACACGCAAATGTATATTCAGTGTACTTCTACAGCTGTAGTCCTAAATGAACGTTAAATGTGGGAACATGGCTGGAGTTTCACCCCCAGATATATCCCACAAGGCCGACCCAGACATACTCTAGCAGCTCACGCAAGTCTGACCACTAGTCGACACACGGCAACTTGAACTATTGGATCACAGTGCATTCACTTCACTTATTCTACGATACATGTGTAAATAGGTTGGATCAGAAGGAATTCATTTCATTTATACTCTGTCATAGAGTTACACTATTGGCTCAGGATACATTCTTTTCACGTTTACTAAGTCACAGATTTAAACAATTGAATGCGAAGACATGCACTTCACAACTACTGTGTCATAGAATCACACTTTTGATCAGGATACATTCACTTCACTTCTACTCTGTGATAGACATTCACTTCACTAATACTTTGTGATATACATTCAGATTACTTTTTTTTTTCGCTACGCTTAAAGACTTTTCGATCAAAAGACATTCACTTCAACTATCATCATCATCATCTGCCATGACGATAAGCGTAGGCAATCATGTTTCGCCCTCTCACGCGATCACCAGAGTCGAGTATCAGCTCAGTGTCTTGTCTCGACCATACCAAGTGGGCAAGCCATCCAGATATTTACACTATAATCTGTCGCAAATATTACTAGTCTTATATGCAATCACAAGCTTTCACTTCACTTATACTCGGTCATCATGTTAAACCGTTGTATCATAAGACATTCACGTCACTAATGATCCTACACAGACATTCACTTCACTTATACTCGGTCATCATGTTAAACCGTGGTATCATAAGACATTCACGTCACTAATGATCCTACACAGACATTCACTCCATCTATACGTGTCACAGACATTTACTTCAACTTATACTCCGTGGCAGACACATACTTCCCTTACGTTCAGTTGCAGAATTCTGTCCCTATGTCACCATAACTCCTCCATTCTCCATGTCATTTTACTGTGTATTGTACTGTCTGTAATTCCATGGCATGTAGTGACGTAATGTGTTTGGGCTTACTTTAAATCAACGGTATTTTGAGCTGGTGTCTAACAGTTTCATTCCACGTATCATTCCTTCCATGCCAACTTCTACCAGGTCTATGTGGCCAAGTGGCTAAGCTGCATGCCTTCACTATGAAGTTTCTGGGTTCGTTTTCGAACTCCGTCATTCAGTTCACTAGTGAAGTTTCATTGTTTCCAGAGACTTCCAGGCTTCGTCTCCGGAGCTACGGAATTCATTCTCTGTACGATGCTTTCGGCAAGCGGTCTGCGTTAATAATACCGAACCAAATGCTACATGGAACCCGTTGCAATAAAGTCTATCCCTTTGTCTTTAACCTCCTTTAGCTGTCTTAAGATTAGCTGTCTTAAGATTGTATGTAACCAACTTTATTCAACCCCTTCTACCCAAGAGTGCACTCAGATGCGTAGTCAACTTCGACAGCAAGGGGTAGCGAGCATATTATCGCGTTTGAAAACTCAAGTTGAACACCCAGGGTGACTTTTAAGGCGCAGGTAGATACCACTTTTCGAAAACAGAGCACAGGGACACCCACCCCAACTCCCACCTCTAGAAGCACTACTGTCGAAATGGTATGGGGAGGGGGGGGGGGGGAGAAACCTGCCGCCTCTGAGGATTGAACCCGAACCATAACTTGGCAAGCACGCATATTAACCCCAGTGCCACGTATCGACAGACATGCTGACTACACACATGCAGTAGTTAACAGAGTTCGGCTAATCTATGGCACCAGACGGTGCTTTCAACATAAGCAATCCTCCATCTTGTGTGAAGATTAGCCCTGCTGAAGACACCTTGCCGCTCCCAGACTCGCCTATCTCAAACTCCGATACACAAGTAGACAGACGATGCATGCCAGCCATTGCCCGTGCCAGTGTTTCTAGCAATGGAGCGTTCAACGGGCTAAAAAAGTTTCTTCTGACACAAATGTATGGCTCCATTGAACACACTTTCACTGCCACATTTTTAGCACTAGAACCTCTCTGGTAGTACCTGCTGCAGGTTTAGGCTTTGGGGGTTGTTTTTTTTTTTTAAACTCTCTCTGTTTTACAATTTACTTCTTTTTTTCGTGTTCAGGGTAGCTAGCGCTTTATATTTTGTCCTGCTCTTTTCTTAAGCTATTAAAACAACTTTGAACATTATGTATGTATGATTAAATTATTAATACACTTTAAAGTATGTTTATATGATCAATCTATGTCATACCTCAGTGATCTCGAATAACTCTCAGCCACATGCATTGGGGACCTAGTTAGTTTTCTAGATCCACTGTAGCTTTTCGCACATGGCAGTGACGACCCAATGATTGCATTCTGCTGTACTTGCTTATGATATAGCTCATAAATACATTCACATATATTGTTCTGCGCTCATAGCAGTAGAAGAAATAAGTTAACACTAGAGGGTTAGCGAGCAAGAGGTAGACAACGATACAAGTGGGAAGATAACATCAAGAGATGACGAACATCAGCCTGACAGAATGTACAGTCAAGGCTAAGAGGACAGACAGTGTTGAGATCCATTGCAGCCAACCTTCATTGTGGAGACGGCACCTGATTAATGATTGAGAGGACACACTAGACAATATAAACGTTTAAAGCTATAGTTACCCTACGGAAATTTATGTGAATTTATGAGCTGTCATATATGCTAATTTATTTATGGGGAGGGGGTTTTTAGTACCGGTTTGGGGAATTTTTTATTTTTTTTTAATCTATTTTTTGCTTTTTTTAAAAAACG